>QRFJ01000117.1:806622-1170368 GCA_006176705.1 Cocos nucifera | reverse complement strand
CATTATGGTCAAGAGGATGAATTATATGGAATCTATATCTGCATGGATTCTAAGGATGGTGTTCTACACCTTTGACCTATCCGACCATCGAGTATCATTACTAGATGGTTACTTCGATTGGTATAAAAATTTATTCTTATACTACTGAATTAGATTCGGATCTATGAGGTCACACACATTAAAGCTTATGATCTGATCGGATGGTTGATCAATGATTAAGAATCGTTCTAGAGTTAAACAATCAATACGATTAGTGTTTAACCTAGTGCAAGTATTATAGGAGGATCGATTAGCAATTGGATTGCTAATTAGCTTAATTTGATTAAGCCAATAGACTGAGATTAAGTCTAATTAAATATAATTTAATTAGATTTGATTTGGGCTTGATTGAATCAAGTTCAATTGGTTTATTGGATAAGCCAAGTGCAAGGAAGAACTAGTCCTAGTCTAACTAGGACTCGGATTAATCTAATTTTCTAATTTGATTTTAAAATAAATTAGAATTAAATTTAATTTAATCTAATTTAATTAAGTCCTTAAATGAGTTAGGGCCTTATTTAATTGGATTGGTTTAATCTTGATTTTATTTGGTTAAAAGATCTTATTTGACCATGTCAAAACAAGAGTCCTAGTGTAACTAAGACTCCCTATCACTTGCGCCACTTAATCCTCATGTCCCATGCCCTTTTTGTTTTGTTTCTTACGTGAAAATTCTCCACTCTCATGGCTTCTCACACTCTTTTTCTCTCCTCCTTTTCTTATAAGGCAATTTGTTGAAAGACCAAGTCAAAAGAGGAGTTAGTTTTGCTTAGGATTCTATGAGATAGAATCCTTATTGACCAAAATACCTTTTCTTGAGTGCCTCCTCCTCTTTTAATTAATTCTTCTCTTATTTCATGAAAATAATCTCTTTTTTATGCACCCTCCCTTGCTGGTCCATGCCAATGATTGTGGAGGAGGCGCCCAAGCCCTCCCTTGTTGGTCCACACCAATAATTGTGGAGGCGCCCAAGAGTTGGGTGCTCCAACAACTTCTCATGTTTGGATATTCCTAGTCTAGAATTTTGATCTAACTTGGACTCTTCTTTTTCTCTATTTATGGGATGAACTTTATTCTAATTTTTTTATGAAATATAGAGCTTTAGGAGAGGTTTGGGATGTGCAAAAATTAGAGGAAGAAGGTTCTTGGGCATGGGGGTTCCATAGTTACCAAACTAGGTGTCTAGGTGAGAGAAAAGAGAAGAAGAAGAGGGTCTTCTTCTAAGGCTATTTTATTTTCAATCTCTCCTTTTTTTTTGAGTTTTTTCTAAGAGAGTCTCAAATTAGTAAACTCTCATCTTCTTTTTCATATTTTGGAGAATCCAAATTTTGAAGAAGGAAGCATTGGATCGACCGTCGAAGAACGATCAGCATAGTACTAGCAAGCTGTGCTGATTTTCTGCATCGAACTTTAGATCAAAGATCGTAGGCTCATGTGGATGACTCCTAGAGGCTGGATGCATGTGCGGTCCATGACTTCATCCTCAAGTCTGGATCAATAAGTTAGAATATCTAATTTGCTTAGGTAATAGATCTGATCTATTAACTTCATACCTGTATTTGATGTAGTGTAGATATAGGTTGATTTGATCAACCTTTTACTTTCTTATTTAATTTTAATTTTTGATTTAATATCATATCTTGATCATATAATGGATCTGAGATCTAGGTATTTACATATTTATTTAAATAAATATTTTATTTATTTAAGTTTTTCGCTATAAGATCTTAAAATAATTTTCAAGATCTACTTATAAAATTCTAGATCTGATTCCATCAAGTAGGATTTAGATTCAAAGCTTAATTAAATTTGGTTTGGTAGAATTTTGAATTAGGTTTGAACTGGAGTTGGACTAGTTGAGGATTATTAGCGATGGCAAATATGCCATCACTAATTCTATCATCAATAATATTTTAAATATTTTTTTAAAAAAATATTAGCGATGATGGATTTTTGTTACTAATATTCAAAAATAACATCACTAATTTTTTTATGTTTAAATATTATAAAAAAAATTAAAAATTTTAAATAATTTTAGCGGTGGCACGTGCCATTGCTAATAATAATAATGCCATTGCTAATAGTTATCATTAGCGACAGTGATATTTTTATCACTAATAATCCAAATTTGCCATTGTTAATAATTTTTTTATTTAAATATTTTAAAATAATTTTTATATTTTTAGAGATGGCTTTTGTCATTGCTAATAATTTTTTTATTATCGCTAATATTATTAGCGATGGTTTTTTTTCTTGGTCAGTATTATGGTGGCAAAAAGCTTTATTAGCGATGGGGTCTGTTGCCATCGTTAATATTGTCGCTAAAATCAAATTTTTTTGTAGTGCTCGAAGAGATCTTCGTAACACTATGGTACTTATGTATGAAGCTCAATCCTAACATGTGTACTTTTAGGATCACCTCTAGCAAGTTCTTGACTTTATGGTGTCATAGCACAGGATCGAAGCTAATTCAAAGAAGATTTGAGCACTCGAAGTGATGATGCCATCGAGGACCATCAAAGAGATACAACATCTCATGGGAAGAATCGTAGCCCTCAGTAGGCTTCTCGCAAGGTCAGCTAAGAGGAGTCTATCCTTCTTTGGGACTGTTAAATAGATGAAGGATTTTCAGTGAATAGAAGAATGCCAAGCTACATTTGATGAGCTGAAGGGGTATCTCGACTCCCCACCTCTTCTCAACAAATCGAGGCCCAATGAGGTCCTATACTTGTACCTCATGGTCTCCCTTCAAGCAATTAGCTCGATGTTTATCTGACAAGAGGGTATGCTTTAAAATCCCATGTACTACATAAGTCGAGTCCATGATGCGGAGACCAGATATACAAAACTGGAGAAAGTGGTGCATGCACTCATGATTTTGGCCAAGTGGTTGCATCCATACTTTCAAACGCATATAATTGCTGTCCTCACCAATCAACCTATCAGGATGGTACTCCACCAACCTAAGACCTTTGATTGGCTAGCCAAGTGGGCCATTGAGCTCGGAGAGCTTGACATAAAATACCTCCCTCAGCCATCTTTTAAAGCTCAGGTACTAGTCAATTTTATCCTGAAGTGCACCATATCTAAAGAGAAGAAGCCCACACCAAAACTTGAAGCCAAGGAACCCGATGAGTGATGGGTTCTTCGTGTAGATTGCTCTTCCAATGGAACATGATCCAGGGCCAGGTTGATGCTTATCAGCCCAGAAGGAGTGGTCGTTAAATATGCTCTACACTTTGGATTTAAAGTTTTGAATAATGAGGTTGAATATGAAGCCTTGAAAGCTAGGCTTAAGATTGCTAAAAAGTTGAGAGTTCAATACCAAAGGGTTTATAGTGATTCATAGCTTGTCGTCACACAAGTGCAAGGCAAATATGAGGTACGAGAATCTAGCATAGTCAAGCACCTACAGAAGGTGAAGGATCTGACATCTAGCTTTCCATCCCTAAATATTTAGCAAATTCTGAGGTTTCAGAATGCCAAAGCCAACCTCATATCAAAGCTCACCATTTTGGGAGTGGCCAACCTTAAAAGAAGCTCGTACATGGAAATGTTGAAAAGTCTAAGCATTGAGAAGACCCCAATAATGCAGGTTAATCATGAGCCGAGCTGGATGGATCTGATCATCCAATTTTTTAGGGAGGGAGCTCTATCTACTGACCATAAAGAGGCCAAGAAGCTGAAGCACCAAGCACCCCGATATTTGATGTATGATGGAAAGTTATACAAGAGGTCATACTCACTTCTACTACTCCGATGCCTTCGTCCATTAGAAGTAGATTATGCCCTTTAGGAGGTTTATGATGGTATTTGTGGTAACTACCTAAGGGATAGAGCTCTTCCTTATAAAGTGTTGCAATAGGATTATTACTGATCAACCTTGTAACAGGATGTAACAGACTTAGTGCAAAGATGTGATCAATGCTAGAGGAATGCTAATATTTAATGCCGACCCTCAACCCCATTAGCATTGATCATGATGCCTTGGCCCTTCATCCAATGGAGAATGAACATCCTTGAACCTCTTCCAATTATGGCAGCACAATAGAAGTTCTTGCTCATCATGACTACTTTATGAAGTGGATGGAAGCAAAGGCACTGATGTGCATCAACGAAGCCAAAGTTTGTGACTTCATGTGAAAGTCCATTTGCAGGTTCGACCTGCCACGATCCATTATTATAAACAATGAACACCAGTTCAATAATGTGAAGTTATGGAGGTCTCCAGGGAGCTTGGCATCTTACACCATATGACCTCGGTTGCATGCCCTCAAAGTAATGGTGAGGCCAAGGTGACTAACTAAACTTTATTGTAGGGATTAAAGATGAGATTGGACCAAACTAAAGGACTATAGATTGAAGAGCTCTACAACATACTTTGGGGCTACTGAATGACATAGTGAATCCCTACTAGAGAAATATCATTCAACCTAGCCTTCAGGACTGAAGCTATGATACCACTTGAAATTGGCCTACCTTCACTTAG
Source organism: Cocos nucifera (assembly GCA_006176705.1). Lineage (NCBI taxonomy): Eukaryota > Viridiplantae > Streptophyta > Magnoliopsida > Arecales > Arecaceae > Cocos > Cocos nucifera. The sequence continues at coordinate 1,165,840 of QRFJ01000117.1, read as the reverse complement.
GGTAGAAAAGTTCAATGAAGAAAGTAACTCGAATGATCTAAAGGTGAACTTCAACTTATTAGAGGAGATGCGAGAGTGGGCTTGACTTTGGATGGCAACTTACTAGTAGAAAATGGTCCAATACCACAACTCAAGAACTAGAGGAAAAGCCTTACAAGTAGTGGACCTCATCCTACGAAGAGCTAAAGTATCTCATCCAGTAGAATAGGAGAAGTTATCACCAAATTGAGAGGGCCTATACCATTTCAATGAGTTGGTGCATCTGGGAGCATATCGACTTCATCGATTAGATGAAGCACTAGTTCCTCGAACCTAGAATGCTGAAAATTTGTAAATCTATTATCTCTGATGTAATTATCATCAAATAGAAATAAATATTCACTTTTTGCATATCAAAAATGCCTTTCCAATATTTTTGATCAAAAATAACCAACCAGCGCTCCTCACCCTCGAGTGAGTCGAGCGGAGAATAATGACGAGGCCAACATGAACTCCTCATCTTCAAATGAGTCAAGCAGAGACCAATGACATGGCCAACAAACATTCCTCATCATTAGATAAATTGAGCAGAAGCTAGTGATGAGGCCAAGGAGCACTCCTCGCCCTCAGACCAGTGGAGTGGAGTCCTTTGATGAGTTGAGCAGAGGCTAGTGATATGGCCAGCATATGCTCATCATCCTCGGACAAGTCGAGTGGAGGCTAGCGATGAGGCCAATGGATGCTCTTCGTCCTCAGACAAGTTGAGTGAGGCCACCCCGAATGCAGCCAGTGGATGCTCCTTTTCCTTGGATGAGTCAAGTAGAGGCCAAGCATCGAGATCAAACATGTTCCTTATCTTCAAACAAGAGCATGTCATCCCTGGACAAGTTGCACATGAGCCAAAGATGAGGTCGACCGACCCACCAAGGTTCGATTCTCGTGACTTGGAGAATCTCATGGGTACAGAGTAGCAACAATAATTAATGAGTAGTGGAGACAAAATCAAAAGAAAGGTATAGTTTGTATTAGAGATGAAAGGATTTACAATGGGCCTTTACAAAAATAATTTGATGGAAGCCAAAGAATACAAAAGTGGTATGATCACAATATTTGCTTAGTCATTGCTGAGATTAAGTATAAAAATATAAAAAAAATGCAAAATCTAGGAGTTGGTGGCAGCATCCAACTTCTCAAATAAGGCATCAAGCTTTGGTAGCACAATCATAAATAAAGGCTAGGGGTAGCTCTTGCATCCTTGACAAGCATGTCCTCAACATTTCCCAACCCTTTCAACTCTCTCCCTGGCTCCTATGCCCTCCTCATTAGCATCTAATGGGCTGAGGTCGATGTCTGGGAAAAGGCCTCAAACTTTGGCCTTGCAGTCTGTGAAGCCCTCCAAATAAGAGTTGGTGGTGAATTCCAAATTTGCTGTTAAAAATTCCTCTAAGGAGTAGAAAGCCTCGACCACTGCAGTCTTCTTAAACTCTAACCTCTTCTCCCATTAGGTCACTATCATGCGGAGACCCTCAGCTAATCAGGCCTCAATCTAGCCCCAAGCATCATCAACTTCAATCTCCAGTGACCTTATCTTGGCTCTCAAGTATTGGATATCCCTATCAGCTATCACCTTCAACTCCGAGACCTCGTCAACCCTCTTCTCAGCCTGAGCAGCTTGGGCCTTGAGCTGAGAAGCTCAATTCTTGGCCTACTCCAAGGATTGCCTAGCTTCCTTCAAGCTACCCATGAAATAGTCCATGTGATGGATGAGTTGGAGAAAAAGATGAGGTCAAAAAAAAATGAAGAGAGAGAATTTTCAGAACTCAACCCGTGAAAAGAGTCATAGGAGTCTTTAACATGGTATCCAGGACTTTCTATATTAATTGCTTCAACATCGATTGGAAGAATAGTGGTTTGAAGCAATTCGAGAGCAATCTGATTATTTGCGAAGCCCGACCAGCTTTCTGGGACCCCATGCCTGGGATAAACAATGGGCTTTTAAGAAGACGAGGTGGGAGGGTTGGCCTACTAAGGAGAAATGTGAACAAATATCCAAGGTATGGCAACATCTTGGAGGGACATAGTTGCAGATGGAAAAGAAATTGATTCCCTCGAAGCAACTAATTTGAGAGGGGGGTGACCTAGGCCCCCAAGGAGGAAGCCTCTTTCCTCGAGGCTAAACCTCAGATCGGCACCTGATGAGAGCTAGTGGCTGGCTGGGCAAGGATGACCTCAACTCAGCCCCACTTATGGGTGGGAGTATTGCCCAAGAATTTTCTCCTTTTGGTATTGTGTGGCATAGAGCATCAGGCTCCTCAGGCTTCATGTCCATAAAGTAAAAAATAGTCAGTCAAAAAAAACCAAGGTAAAACACTATAACAAAGTTGACTTACCCAAAGGATTAGCCAAGCTCAACCCAACCTTATACAGCATCTCCTTGGAAAGGAGCTTATGAAGAAGCAGCATGGCTAAAAATGAATTTTAAGATCTCCTCCTCAATATTTGAGAGTATCGAAGCTTTGTTTAAAGACCTCCAAGGTCGACCCCATGAAATGTCAAAACCCCAAGGTTACTCAATCGAAATAAAAAAATAATACTCCTTCCAATTGTAGATAGAGGAAGGAGCACCTTAGATGAGACATTGTCCCATCCAAATACTATCATCCAACCTCTTTAAGGTGTTCCTTAAATGAGAAATAAGTCTAAAAGAGGTAGATGATCAGTTCAACATCGAGGAGGAAACAATGAGAAAGGAAGGCTACTATAAGGTGCCATGAGTTCGATACCACACTACAAGGAGCTATTTGGAAGAGCTTAAGGAGTTCTACAATGAAGAAATGAAAAGGTAATGTGAGGCCAGCTTTTAAGGACTCTTCATAGAGTCCAATCAAACCTTAAGGAGGCCTAGCTATCTAGTCCTCAAGATAGGCGAGCTCCAGTTTGAATTCTAGAGGAATCTGGTATTGGAAGGAGATAACCTCTAGGTCCTCATGAGTGAGGACAGAGCCTACTCAGAAGGGACCAAAATTTAGCATCTCTTCAACCTCGGAGTTCCCCGAGGAGGGCTCACCACTTGACCAAGGACCTTTATCAGACATGCCTCAATTAGAGCACCAAGTGCCAGGAGCTGAGCTCGATACACTCATCCTCAACAAAATCAAAGAATAAAAGGAATAGAGAAGAAAGAAAAATGAATCTAAGGCAAGAACAATCAAGCAAGCCCAAGGGCTCAACTTCGAGGGTCGGAGTTTGGAAATCAGTTACACCCAAAAAGGACTACGACTATTGGCAGCAATCATCGAAGGTTGCTAGTAACCATCTAAGGGCCCCACTCCTTTTGCATGATAGTAAAACAATGAATAGTGAAAATAAAATCTAAGAAAATGATCGTCTATTTATAGAAGCTCAAACAGTTCTGATTTGATGCAATTTGTTTAGCCACCATTGATGCTTGCCAAATGGTAGCCCAAGGTTGAACGCAATCGAGCTCACACGGATCCATGGTTTCAACATCTAGATCGACAAATCGAGGAGATCAATAGCAGTGATTTGTGATAGGTGCAGATCTCTATTGGTGCCCCAACTTGATTATCAAAGTACATTTAACTTTTTCTGGTCAACCTCAGCTTCGAGTCTTTATTCTCTTCAATTGACTTAAGCTTGGACTTAAGAGTGGAGGGCAACTATTGTGGACCACCATCTCGGCCTCAGCTAACTAGTTCCTTGATTGTAGTCAAGATCTCAACCAACTAGGTCTTTAGATGTAGCCAAGTCAAGGGTCGGCTATAGCTGACCTAGAGGAGTTGCATGTAATGGTCCAAATTAGGCATGCCATCCCTATCTGGTAAGAAGTCCATTTTTCTCACAATCCTAGAAAGGCTAGAAAAGGAAAACTCAATCACCAAGATCAGATTCTATCCCAAATTGCAACTATTGGCTAGCTCCCCATTACAAACATAGAAACATGATCTCTGCCAGCGCGATCCATACATACTTTCTGAAAGTGGTTAGTCTCTCAAATGTACATGACTCTTACTACCCCTTTATAAATAGCACCTCAGGAAAGTCTTCAAAAAGACCTAAGAATGCTCCACTCTCTCTCTCTCTCTCTCTATTTTCTACTTCCCAGCTAACTTGAGTATCAGGGGATTCCCACAAGAAAACCTTTCAGGTAGAAACTTTTTGCAAATCTTGCTCCAACCTCTGAAGTCAACCACTTCGGCACCTTATTTTTGAGCCAAGGATCTATCTACCTCGTCCCACTTGAGGAGTCTTGAGTTGAGAAGATCTTCATAGCTTCCAACTGCCAATATCAACACTGACCTCTCAAACTTAAGATTTGACAGCAACATAAAATATAGAAAGATCATAGCCACTTGCTTAGAAAAGTAGTAACGCAAAAAAATATCAGATTCCATAGCTATTTTCAAATGGATAAAAGAACATGAGTAACTTATTTTTCTATCTAAATGTTGCATGGGAAACTCTTATCCAGGAAAATATAGATTCTTGGATAAATTTTTTTTACCTTGACCTTAATGCTATTCTTAATCCCCCTTAAATAAGCTTTTAGGGAAATAAAAGAATAAATAAACAGTAAAAAAGAACAAACCTTCCTATAACAAAATTTTCTAGGGTGGGTCCATTGGGTTAAGGATATTAATTAGCTTCCCTACTTTACTTTTCTAAGGATTTGGTCTTTGGATTTTACTAACAAAATACAAATTTGAGTCTATAAGCATTTTTGCTAACGCGGGATTTAAATAACTCTAAAGTAATAGCTTGTTTCGATAGTGCACAGATACAATATTCCCTAGGCTAGCTCTAACCCCTAAACTCATCTTCCAAATCCAAGCCAAAATCTAAAACACCCCAAGATTTCCAGAGGCAATGGAGCCAACAACGGCAGGTCCCTCTTTATTTGCGGCCCAAAATCGGCAAGACCACCGACCTTCCCTCTCTTAAAATGGGTCAACTTTGTAAAATTCTTTATCCATCATGCCCGGTGGAGAAAAATTTTACTGCTTCATCGTATTGGGGCACGTAGCATAATTAATAAGAAAGAAAGGCACTTCAACTTTTTTTTTTAAAATTTTTTAACTAAAATATCTTTTTCCTCCAAAACACTGAAAGTTATAATCTGTGACATCCTAAATAATGTTATGCTTGATATGACATCTTATGTTAATAATATTACTTTTCAATAATTTTTTATAGGATGCAATAGAATGTTATATCATTATTATAATATTTTATTATTTTTATGATATCTTATAAAATGTAAAAGAATATTATATCATTATTATGATATTCTATTATTTTCTATAATATCTAGTAGGGTGAAAAAGGATGTCATAGTATATCATGGGAAGTCATCCTATTATTATAACATTGTGTTATTTTCTATGATATCGTGTAAAATACTTATTTTCTATGATATCGTGTAAAATGCAAAAAGATATTATAAGATGTCAGAGAATATCATACCATTATTATGGCATCCTATTATTTTCTATAATATTTTATGGGATGCAAAAGGATATCATAAGATATCATAGAGTAACATACCATTATTATAGCATCCTATTATTTTTTTATGATATTCTGTTGCATTCTATAATATTCTTTTGCATCCTATGAATAATTATCATGATGTCATAAAAAATGACAGGATGTCATAATAATGGTATGACATCCTGTTACATCCTATGACATCCTTTTGTATCCTATAAATAATTATCGAGATATCATAAAAAAAATAACAAGACATCATCATAATGATATGACATCCGATGACATCTTTTTATATCTTATGAATAATTATTGAGATGTTATAAAAAATAACATGATATCTTGATAATGATGTAACATCCTATTGCATCCTATGACATTCTTTTGTATCCTATGAACAATAATTAGGATATTATAAAAAATAATAGAATATCATAATAATGGTTTGACATCTTGTTGCATCCTATAATATTCTTTTCCATCCTATGAACAATTATCCTGAATTCATGAAAAATAAATAACAAGATGTCATAATAATGATATAACATCCTGTTGCATCCTATAACATTCTATAGCATTAATGTATCAATCTGCTCAACAACTTAGAAAGTATTAATGTATCAAGATAAATGCTATATTTATTTATTATGATATTCCGTTGCATCCTATAACATTCTATTACATTAATATATTAATCTGCCCACCAGGGAAGTAATAATGTATCAAGATAAATGCTATATTCACCCATAGGAACTCAACTAATGCAAGTGGCCCTCCATCTTACTCTTATATTACATTACATCTGTCCTCTTTCCAAATTGAACCACCCATGCTCCCTTTATTTGGCAAGTCTCTTTCTTTACCAAAGTGTCTTCCTTCAGCCACAACAAGCAATACCGGATCATAGAACTTCTCATGGCACTACTAATGCTTTTGCACATTCTGAGCAATCTATTGAGATTTGGAGAGTATGTTCCAAGATATATGTAAAAAATAAAAATAATAGACGTATGACATGAATAGATGTGGTTGGTGGTGGTGGAAGCATCTCTGGTGCTGGCCTATTGATTACCTCCTCAAAACAAGAGTAGCTGGGGTCCCCAACTATCCTACAATTGTCGGCTAGTTTGCGATGTGCATTCCTTTGAAATTAGTGTGCTAAGCTGCACTGCAATGGTGCATCATTAATCTATTCTCTCTTCTCCAACCCCACCTCATGCCTTTGAAATTAGCTACAAGTGAACTCTGTTTGGCCTGGGTCTTGCATGGCCTACATCAAGTTTCATGTGGTTTTGGCCCGGACCTAAGTTCATCACAATTTTGACTTAGGTTGGATCAAATTTTAAGTGGTTATTTTTAGTTTTCAAACTAATTTTGGTTACATCTAATTAGCCCATGGATCCAAGCCCAATCTAAGCAGACCAAAGTTAGTTTGGTCTTAAACCTATACCAGACCCATTATTCGAATTGGGTTCAAGGTGCTTTTATTTTTGGGGGTAAAACTGGATTGTTGTTATACAACCATGAAAATAAATTAGCATGTAAAATGTTGAAGGCTCTTTTACCCGGCCTGCTTTTCTTCCTACAATCTTTTTCCCAGCTCTCTCCCCTCTCACTGGTCCTTTGAGGCATAAATGTCAATGTAGAACCCGTCTTTGATTGTTTCCAGATTAAACTAGTAGTGCCTAGTCTCTGTGAGACCTAAACTAACTTGGCTGGCCAAATGGGTCTTTATATTTTATGTTGGTTCCAATCAACAGATGGGTTGGTTTTAGCTCCAAATTGTTTTTAAGAACTAAGATAGGAGGAAACCCATCTAGAAATTGGTCCAAATCTAGGTTATTAATATCGAACACTTAATGGTTTTATCCACCTCCAACGTTTTAACGTGAATCCATCAGAATTATGATCATGTTTGATCTGATCCTAAGCTAGCCTATTTGAGAGCCGTTGTATGTGTAGTATCAAAAGAGAGATTAAGCTATATATATATATATATATATAGCCAGACCAGAATACATTCGATCAGATTTAGATTCAGATCTGATCAGATCAAAACTCTATAATGAGGGTTCTATATCAATGATCTAAGCCATTAGATATGATCTACTACCTCAAAACTACTTGCACACAAAAAACCATATGATTTAAAGACCCCTAGCTTATGCATCAAGTGATTCAAAAATACATCTAATTCAATTTTATTTAGGCTATCCAATTTTTGACTAATTGATGCATAGGCTGGGGATCTTCAAATTATATGATTTTTAGTGTGCAAGTAGTTTTGAGGTAGGAGATCACATCCAATGATTTGAATCATTAATGTAGAATCTCAATTATAGAGTTTTGCTCTGACCAAATTTGGATCCAAATGCGGTCAAATGTATTCTAGTCTAGCTCTATATATATATTCTTTAAGTCACAAGAGCATGCCAAGGATATGAACTTGAACATGAGAAGGTCTTAGGGTTCTATGAAAAAAATGATATTAGAAAGAATGGTCACATTTTGTTCCATTTTTTATGGGAATATGTATATATGACACGGTAAATAGAAGATCTCACAAAATGAGAGCTAATAGGGCTGCTGAGAGGGTAAAGAGGGTGAGAGGGCAATGGGATCTTTTGCGGTACTCATGAAGTACTGCAGGCTATTATGCATGGTTATGTGTCATCCATCATAAGATTAACGACTATTCAAATATCCCTAGAGTTTATAAATCTTTTTTTTTACTATTTTAATATATGCATATGAGTGCACATGGCCATCCATCTTATGATGGATGAAATCCAACGAGGTAGAGCACCCTATGATATTTTTTGAGTACCATAGAAGATTCAGGCCCACTTGGAGGAGACCAAAGCTTTTTCGTGTGATCGTCGCTTGAGTCTTCTACTAAAGCCCTAATAGAGATGAATGGAATGGGCATCTTCCCACAAAATATAACCAAAAGGGCTACTTTAAAACTTCTTTGGATGTAGAAGGGTTACAGTGCAAAATAGGAAAACTTGAAGGAGTGTAAATATATTTTTTAAATAAAAAAGGGAAAATGGAAATGCCTATCTAGCTACTTTATTAAGAAATAGAAAAACAAATAGAGAATAGTCCCATGGATGGCTGTCAAAACAACTTAGCCGGAGAAAAGCACTATTGAACATGGTGCAAACTCAGACAATTATTGGTCCATTAAGCAATCATACAAAAAATTGTACAATCATGATTTTGCTGTTGTTGTGTCTAGGCTCCAAGATGTTGAGAAAAATATCTCGGATTCGATCCACAAGGAGCCCAACGAAGCCCATAGTAAGGAGAAGACCAAGAAGGGGCCCATGCAAAGAACGACCTGCAAGAGAGGCTAGTCTATAGCTAGGCGCGGCCCAGCACACCCGAACAACCTAGCCAAGCATGCGCCGAGCGGACCCATGCGGCCCAGTGCAAGCGCATATGGGCCAGCATGCGGAGATGGCCCGTTGGTGCCCAGCACAATGCACCATGGTCCATGGCACCAACTGGCATTCCCACATTGTCCATGCCTCCCGTGGATCCTTAGTGGCTCACCACATGAAAATGCAGCACATGGATGGCTAATGTGGTGCATGCGGATATAGCTGGGATTACCATACGCACAGTCTACACGGGCGGTGCACAAGCACAATAACAAGAGGATTTGTGTAATCCAATGGCTCAGGATGATCCAAGACTTGATCGGACTAATCTAGGACTTGATCAGATGGCTAGGGGCTATTTAGACTTGTAATTGGACTCCTGTCTCTATTTTGTGTTGGGAATAGTATCCCAAAGTCAATCATCATCCTGTTGACGATTGAGCTATTTCATGTAATTATATATGAATTATTAATTAAATAAAAGTTATTCTGACTTTTTCATCATAAATTTTTCATCTTCTAATGAACTTCTATCTGTTATGATGAAGTCCTTAGGACTATTTAGAATTGACAAAGAAGGATTTATCGTTTAGTCCTTAAATATGTTCATGACCAAATGATACATTATTATCAAGGATGATAATGTTTATCGAGTATAGGTCAGTGTGTGCTATATAAATTAGTTATCTTCTTAGCCAAAGAGTGTGAAGACACTAGTATGGCATGCAGATGAGATGTAGAGGTACATCTATAGTGAACATGACCAACTCTGGAGCTTTTCTGCTATGGTACTGGACTACCTGAATTTCTAATTCAATGATGAAAGATTTTTGAGTACAGTCAAGTACTTAAGGAGTCGGTACGTGAGTCAAGATGAGATTGACCACTCCTAGACTCAGGAGCTATGTTCAATAGTGTTTCAATTTAGCAAAGCTTTGGCCAGAGTAGTCCTTATGAGAGATCATAGGACTAATTGCTTTGAGACATGATTTGGATGTATCTTCTAAGGTTGACAGTTAAAACCTGAGTCATCCTATGCATAAAGATCAAAGGGATGAATTATGCGATAATCATATTCACGTAAATTCTGAATATTGCAATTATACTATTCGGCCTATCCGAACCTCGGGTACCATTGCTAGATGGTCACTTTGATTAGTTCAGAAAAATAGTTTCTGTGCTACCGGCTTAGATTCGAACCTACGGGGTCACACGCACTAAAGGTTCCTATCCGATCTAATAGCTAATCAAGAGAAGATTGATTAGTGATTTGATCACTAATTAACTCAACTTGATTGAATGATTATTTTTGGATCAAGACCAGTTGAATTGGATTCATTTGGATTTGACCCGATTATGTTATAAGATGATCTAATCGTCAAGGAGGTTTAATCTCTGATTTGATCAGGGGTTTGGCTTGATTAATTTCTGATTTGATTAGAATTTAATTGAGCCTAATTAAGCCTAAAGAAGTTGGGTTTAATCTGGTCTAATTGGGCCTAACCAATTTGGATTGGAATGGTTCAATTGGATGACAAACAGTGAGACTAGTTTGACTAGTCTTCCCATGCACCACATCACCAATATTTGCACAATCCTATCTCCATGAGAAAGAGATTTCTCATGAGCTTTTTTTTCATGCTGGGGAGGGTGTGTGTTTTTCCTTCTCACTTCCCTTTTGGATTAGTTTTATCTAGTTATAAATTCAATTCGAATAGAATTTGATTTGAATGGATAACCACTTGATCTAAACCTCTCCTATACGCCTCTCTTATTTGTGCGATCCATAAAATGCATGATTTTATGGTCATGTAGAATAGAACTCATGAAAGAAGGAGAAAGAAAATGAGAGAAGAGAAAGTCTCTTCTCTACGTGCGTGAAAGAATCTAAAAGAAAAAGGGTGCAAAGTTTTTTTGGGTGAGTGCATACCCTAGGATCTATACTTAGGGTTTGGGATTCCAGATTGTAAGTTGTGAGGGTCGTGATTCACAAGATTGTTGAAAGGCCTCCTCTTCTATCTTCTACATTCATTGGGACCCGAAGCATCCGAAGATCCGGTGAAGAAGACCAAAGAAGTTTGATCTACATCAGCAATTGAAGACTTCTATTCGAGCTAGCACTCAGAAGGAGTTGATCGAGATCAGGATCTCATGTGGATTACCCATGGAGGCCAGACACATGTGTAGCTACATCGCGGCAATCAGATCTGCACCGAAGAGATCAGATTATAGAGATCATCTATTCGCAAAAAGATAACGTATTCTGAACACATAAAAGTAGTAAAATGGTTTTATTGCAGTCATTGTTTTTATTTTCACATATGCATGCATATATGACACATTAGATCCTGTAGCATGTAGAATTTTTAGATTAGATCTATAGCTCTTATTATTAATTTGATTAATAATATTTTTGCTGCATATATATATTTTTAGAAAAAAATTTTGAAAGTAGAGCTTGAAATCCTACACGTTCCTTCAATTGGTATCAGAGCAGCAGATTCTTTGATGTATTATATATGCATGTTTTAGATTAGATCTAGATAATAATTGAAGGAAAAAAAAAAATTTTCAGATCAGGTTCATTCAGATCTGATTGAATCAGGAGGGATATTTCAAAAATTTTTTCTTTAAGATCCTAATCAAATCTGAGACTTCTCAGATCTAATCTTATTGATCTAATAATAAAAATAAAAATAAATATTAAATCTTATTTAATTATATCTTTATTTTGGATAATTCAATTATCCTATGATGATTTCGATATTTGTCTGAGGTTCTGGATATAGCCACGCAAGTGTCTGACCTCTACCGGTATCTACTCGGATAGGATCTAAAGATCTTCTCCTTCTCAATCAATCCTCCAAAAATTAGATCTAGATCTGATTTTGAAGGTCTTCAAAATGATTTTTGAAAAACAGCCATTGTCACTTACAGCAGTGCTGCCTTTTTCATTTTCTGGCGCCTTTCACTTGCTTGGATCGGACCTTCTTCATGCCCAAAGTCCCTTGGGCATGGAGAGGAGAGAGAGGACTAGAGGGTGGCATGGAGAAGGAGGGACAAGGGCTATGTGGCATGGGTTAAAGGTAGAAGAATTGAATTCTAAGCGCAGACAGAGTTTATATAGACCCTACTGTGCCATGCAATGCCACATCATCATGGCCAATCATAGCCCTTTGTGCAATCAGATCTAAATCTGATTGGTGGGATGACATCATCTGATCCAATCAGATTAGAGATCCTCAAAACTCTCTTTAGGTGGTACCAAGACTGGGTCAAACAAGTATTCTTAGCACCACACAATTTAATCCCCTAAAGCAAATGGAGTCCCATTTGTATAGGACTCCATCTTTTATCCTCATGGGGTGCACGCCTCCCTAGGCATGCACCTCCTTCCTGTTTGCTTTCTAGCAGTGGGATAAGTCTTTAGGTACTCTCCCATGGGTGCATGACACATTGGCAAATGTCTAAATATCCAGGGTCAACATTTGACTAATGTCTGAAGACAAGATTTAGCAGATAACGAAAAATGACAAATGTTGTCTCAAATTTATCTCATAAATTAAGATAACCCTTTTCTAACTTGGACAAGCTTCAGTCAAACTAAGTAAAGGTTCCTGAGTGAGCCCAAACACATTTGGCTCAATCGAGACAAGCTTTAATGGTTATTAAAGGAGAACATTAGGCTCAATCGTATGCTAGCATGATTTTTTGAACCTAATTGAATCTTATTCAAATCAATTGAACTAGATTAATCCAATTGATGATATCCAAATCCAAATCCTTATCTGTGTGATCTAGTTAGATTCAGTTTCATATGGTAATAAGATATGTCGCGATCTCTATCATCGACATCATCGAAACACCTTTTGATGGATCAGAACTTTTTTGATTCAGACAACTAGTATGATCAATCATCCAAATCATTCTAATTGCTCCTAAAATCCATCAGTAATACTTAGCAGCATATGGTGGCACCCCATCAGAACTGAAAGTGAACCTCTCGGTGCAGTTACCTATGTGATTAAGTTCTTCTTTCTTGAGCTCCGACCGAATTAGGGTTAAGGTGATCTCGTCAAACCCTAATTTTCATCATATGAATTAATCATTCGATTCAAGTCCAATGTGAAAATCCTAATAGAAACTCTTTCTATTATTTTACTTCGCCATGGCTATGGGCTTATGGTCTTAATTCTCATGATCATCATAGGGATACTCCTCATCTACCAAGGTAGATAGATTTCCTATTGGTGCAATTCAATTCTTACAATGAACATGCTATAGCCAACATACACCTCAGGATTTTGAATGGCTAGGAGATCGAGTTATGGTGTAGTCAAACTACAACACCCTCAAGGTGAACTGCCGATGCACCTTAGGTCAAAGAATCAAACACACTACTGCAGCTTCGAGCTAATCATCAATGAGAAGATAGACTTCCTCATGACTGCTCGAGGTGGTCATGCTCAGTGCCATCGTTCTCTAATGAGTACTTACGCTCTCACTTCGATGTCTCTACACCATAGACTCAAGACTCATCTATCTAAAAGAAGTGATCATACACCAATCTTCTAGATCAATCACCATTCTCATAATTATCCTATAGTCGGAAGCATTTTATGAGTTAATAATAAAAATTCATGTCTTAAATTTTCAACACTTGAAAATATGAACTATCATTACCATTAACTCAAGAGATGTATCACAGATACTTTCAAATACACACTGTGATAGAAAATAATTCATTTTATTATTTATAGTTAAAATTATAATTTTATCCTTAGAAGTATATTACAAGTGTCAGTCAATCTGACTTCTAGGGCATACATATCTAACAAACTCCCACTTGACCTAAAGCCAATTGGCTATAAATCTAAGTCCTGTCTTCTCAAGGTGGGCTTCGATCTTCTGCTGGCCCAAAGGCTTTGTAAGTGGGTCTGTCACATTATCTGCGGAGTCGACTCTCTTGATCTTGACGTAACCTTTCTCAAGATAATCATGGATGAGGTGGTATCGTCGCTCGATGTGCTTGAATTTTTGGTGAGATCTCAGCTCCTTAGCAAGGGCTATGGCGCCATTATTATCGCAGTATAAAGGAATGGCATCTGATGGCATCACTCCGATCTCTATGATGAATTTTTTTGTACCAGAATGCCTCCTTCGTAGCTTCTAATGTAGCGATGTACTCTACTTTCATAATGGAATCTACTATCATTGTCTGCTTGAAACTCTTCCAACTGACAGCACCATCATTACACACAAATAAACTTTCAGATGTCGACTTTTGATCATCTATATCGAATATAAAATCTGAGTCTGTATATCCCTAGACTTGGAATTCTCCATTACCAAAAACCAACATCATATCCTTAGTTCTTCTCAAGTACTTAAGGATACATTTCATAAAAGTCCAGTGTTCTTCATCTGGATTCGACTGATATCTGCTTGTGACACTCACAACATGGGCTATATCAGATCGTGTACATAACATGGCAAACATGAAGCTCCCTACTGCTGAAGCATAAGGGATCTTGCTCATGTGTTCAATCTCCTCAGGTGTGTTGGGACACTTTTTCTTGGAGAGATGAATGCCATGTCTGAAGGATACTAATCCCCTCTTAGTGTTTTTCATGCTAAACCTCTTTAGCACTTCCTCTATGTACATCTTCTGTAAAAGACCTAGCATCTTATTTGGTCTATCTTTATAGACCTTAATTCCTAGAATAAAGGATACTTCTCCTAGATCTTTTATTGAGAATTCTTTAGATAACCATATTTTAACTATGGTCAACATGAAAATATCATTCTCAATAAGGAGGATATCATCCACGTACAATTCAAGGAAGATAATAGCACTCCCACTGACCTTTTTGAAAATACATGGTTCCTCCTTGTTCTTGATTAAATCAAATAATTTGATCACATCATTAAAATGAGTATTCCAGCTTTGAGATGCTCGCTTAAGTCCATATATGGACCTTTACAGCTTGCATACTTTGTGATCAACATCACTGGATGTGAAATCTAGTGGTTGTTTCATATAGATATCTTCCTTAAGATATCCATTTAAGAATGCCATTTTCATATCCATTTGCCATATTTCATAATTGAAATAGGCTGCAACAGCAAGCAATGTACGAATGAATTTTAGCATGGCTACTGACGAAAAAATATTCTGATAGTCAATTCCTTCACGCTGACTATATCCTTTTGCTAATAATCTACCTTTGAATGTATCCACATTCCCATCTGTACCAATCTTTCTCTTGTAGATCTATTTACATCCAATAGGTTTTATACCTTCTGGTGGATCTACCAAGATCCAGACTTGGTTTGAGTGCATCGAGTCAATTTCTGACTTCATTGCCTCTAACCATTTCTCAGAGTTGATATCCGATATCGTCTCATCATAGATTTTGGGATCATCACCATGAACCCCATTACCTACGAGGAACATTTCCTCTACTTTCTCTGAAATAGTACCTAAGTACCTCTCAGTGGGATGGAAAATCTTTTTCGATCTACGAGGCGGAGGAGATAGTGATTGTATTGGCTTAACCTGATTTGGTTCCATAGGATCCTTAGCTCATTGCTCTTATGACATTGTTTTCTCGAGCTTGATCTGCTTTCCAATTCCATCATCTTGAATAAACTATTTTTCAAGAAAGATGGCATGCTGACTCACAATCACATTGTAGTCTTCTAGAATGTAGAAATAATATCCTAATGACTCTTTAGGATATCCTATGAATCAAGCTCTAAAGGATCTATAGTCTAACTTGTCCACTTGTTGTCTTTTGACTTGAGTCAGACAATCCTAAATTCTGAGATAATTCAAACTTGGTTACTTATCATGCCATATCTCATACGGTGTGGTAGAAATGATTTTAGAGGAAATCCTATTCAGTAAATATATGCAGTTAACAGACTATGTCCCCATAGAAAATTAGGAAGGTTTGTGAAGCTCATCATAAATCGGACGATATCTAATAGGGTCTGATTCCTTCATTCTGAAACTTCATTGAGTTGAGGTGTTCCAGATGAAGTTCATTGAGAGACTATATCATTTTGCTTGAGATAGTTCAAAAATTTCTGACTAAGATATTCACCTCTTTGATCTGATCGAAGAACCTTAATGAATTTTTCAGTTTGCTTTTCAACTTCATGTCTGAATTTCTTAAACTTTTCAAAGGCTTCAAACTTGTGTCTCATAAGATATACATATCCATACCGAGATAAATCATCAATAAAGGTTATGAAGTAGTCAAAGTTGCCTTTAGCTGGCACATCAAATGGGCCACACACATCAATATGTACTAGGACAAGTAGTTCTGTGGCCCTTTCCCCATGTCCTATAAAAGGGAGCTTAGTCATTTTGCCATGAAGATATGATCACAAATAGGATATGACTCGAAAGTCAACGAACTCAATAGTCTGATTTTCTCCAATTTGTTAATCCTATCTTCTGCTATATGACCTAGCCTTAGGTGCCATAGATATCTATCATTTGGACTATCCCTGGGTCATTTTGATCTTATAGCATTCACATTTTGCTCGATATTAAAAATAGATACATCAATATGTAATTGGTAGAGACCGTTAATAAAAAAATCACTTGCAATTTTATTTCTTTCATAAAGAATATTACAATGGTCCTTAAGAAAACTAATTACATAGCCTTCTTGTGCTAAACATGAAATAGAAATTAAATTCCTACATGCAGCAGGCACATAATAACAATCCCTAAGTACTAAATCTAAGCCAGATGGTGGTTGAAGAGGGTAGGTTTTCATGACCACAACAGCAATTCTTGCTCCATTTTTTATGTGTAGGATCATCTCACCATCCCTCAGCCTCCTGCTATCCTCAAGATCCTGCATGAAAGTGCACAAATGAGCACTAGAACCAGAGTCAAGCATCCAACTGGATACAGAAAAAATCGTAAAGTTAGATTCAATAACGAGCATACCTCTAGAAGGACCTATTTTCTTCTTATTCTTTAGGATAGATAGGTATGTAGGACAGTTCCGCTTTCAGTGGCTGTCAGTATTATAATGAAAATACTTTTCTTTGTCGGTGCTTTCTTTTTCAGCTCTGCCTTCTTTTTTCTTCCACCTTCTACCTTCTATTTTTTCACAGACTTCTTCTTCTTTCCAAAAAAGTTTCTCTTAGAAGAATCTGTTCCATAGCAAGTACTGAATCTTTAGAACCTTTCATAGAAAACTCAGCAGTAACCAGCATATTCATAAGCTCGACCAAAATATTCTGAAGTTTATGCATATGGTAGTTAATGATGAACTACCCATATGCATCAGTCAAGGATTGTAGAATTATATCATTCTGTAAATCCTAGTCTAACTTCACTTCGAGCTTCTTAAGCTCTTCCAAGTTCTTGATCATCATCAGATAATGATCTTGGACTGACTGTCCATCATGCATTTTAGCCTTAAATAGTCATTTAGTGATCTGATATTTGACTGCATGACTCTATTCACCAAACAACTCTTATAGGTAAGCCAACATTTGATGGACAGTCTTGATATCTTCATGTTGGCACTGAAGCTCATCAGACATCGAGTCCAACATGTAGTATCTGGCCTTCAAGAGGTGCTCTCTATTTAGCAGATGGACGAGCTGGTAAGGTGGGGGGATCCTGATCCAATACATGAGTCAACTTCTTAGAACCCAAAATAATTTTAAAGTTTTGGAGTCAATTCTTATAATTGAATTCGATCAGTCTATGGGTGTCCAGGATACGGGCTAGTGGATTGGACATAGATATTTTTCTTTTTTCTATAGAGAGTCAAAGTTTTTAGTTAGATTTTATAATTAAGACTTGACTAATTTATTTAGGGATTTGATTTTTAAACAAATTAGCTTCCACTATTTTCTTAGATCCCTATACTTTCTTTGTAGAGATGCAAAAATCTTTATGATTACTGATTTTTAGTAGGTGGTGCAATCCCACCAACTGACTCATCACCTCACCTAATAGTTATTGATGATGGATTAGCCAATGAGTGAACAACTCTTGTTCAATAATTCTTTAATCATGGTGCACCCAGACTAGGTCTCTAATTCATAAATCTCATCATGTCCAGAATACTGATCCACTCCTTAGTTAAGTCAAACCCACCATTTGCACAGATTGGATTTCTAATAGGATCTCTCATCATATCCAGAATATTGAGCCCAATCCATCCTTCAACCCATAGCATCCAATATCTAACAGACATGGTTGCATTTTTTCAGTGCAACTGAACCACTGTGACCAGTCGAGAATAATTAACTCCGAAAAGAGTCCGCACATCTACAATGGTGGAAGACCTTAGACTTAATCTTTTCTTAGCAAGATTTGATTTAGATCTCTCTAAACTTGACTTGACATAACCATAACCATTATGACTAACCTAGTGGCATGGGTTAGCTCGTATTGTTAGCCACCTTAGATCAGAACTAGATCGACAAATATGGCCAGATAAGTGAGATCGATGGAAGGGATATGCTATTAGCTCGACAAGAACTAATTCAAGTCGAGTAGCTTCTAATTAAAAACCAGTCGATCATATCTGCCAAACTTATCTTAGATACCAAATTATTAAGTCAGAATCAATCAGGTTAGCCAACAATCCAGACTCTAACCACTGAGCCTTTAGATCTTAACTTGATCGATCACTCATGTGACTCGACCTTGACCCAGACTTAATCCTATTAGGTTGGTTAATTTAAGTACTTTTGATCCCACCTAACCAACTCTTGATTCGATTTGATCAACCGCTAGATCTAATTAAGCTACCCAAGCCCGAATCCAATTTTATGAATATATCTTAGATCTAAAAATTCTTAATTTTATTCTTAATATATTTCATAATCTTAATTATCAATTAAGTTTAGGATTCATAAATAAAACATATATATAAAATCCTAGGATTTTAAGATCTAGGGTTTTACAGAAAATAAGTTTTGATTTTTGATTAAGGTCAAACGTGCAACATCCCTACACACCATAAGAACATCCCATCGAATGAGAGGAGAGGGCCTTTAAATCCTACTTCATTCTTATGACCGGATGGTCAAGAAAAATATCTTAATCAGAAACATGATAAATCTATAAAACTAGTTAGATCTACATCATATATCACATATATAAAAATTAATCTAACTAAAAATATTTTTGCAGACATCTCTTGTATCATATCATGCATATTTTTAGATCTAAATTATCTCATAAACATCTAAAAAATAAGATTTAAATATGATCATATTAAATTAAAATTTATTCTAGATAATTTTGTAGAACTATTCTGCAACTAGTCTAAACATGCATCTATCATATCACATATGAATAAATTAAATAAATTTATTTTTTATTTTTTATATTTAATTATAATATTTATAATATTAAAAAATAGTAGATAAATAGATCTAAGAATTATAATTAATTAAATTAAAATTATGATCATGTTAGACTACACATAGAATAATTCTATTCCTAGTCTAGTCATGCATCTCATACATCTTAAATCTAGATTATTTAATTTTTAATTTTTTAATTTTAGATCTAATTATATCTAATGTGACATTTAAAATCATCTAATTATTAGATCAAAAATAAATTAAAATTAGATCTAATAAATTATGAAACCTGGCTCTGATATCAGTTAAAGAAAAAAACCTATTTTTTGGATCAGGTTCATTCAGATCTGATTGGATCATGAGGGATATTTTAAAATTTTTTTCTCTAAGAATCTAATCAAATTTAAGACTCTTCAGATCTAATCTTATTGATCTGATAATAAAAATTAAAATTAAAATTAAATATAATTTAATTATATCTTTATTTTGGATAATCTAATTATCTTATGATGATCCCAATGTTTGCCTGAGGTTCTGGATGTAGCCACGCAAGTACCTGACCTCTACCAGTATCCACTCAGGCATAAAGAATAGCCCTTGTCTCTTGCAGCAGTGCTACCTTCTTCCTTTTCTGGTGCCCTTCACTTGCTTGGATCACACCTTCTTCGTGCCCAAAGTCCCTTAGGCGTGGAGAGGAGAGAGAGGACTAGAGGGTGGCATGGAGAAGAAGGGAGAGTGGCTATGTGGCATGGACTAAAGATAGAAGAATTAAATTTTAGGCACAAACAGAATTTATATAGACCCTACTGTGCCATGCAGTGCCACATCATCCTGGCCAATCACGATCCTTTGTGCAATCAAATCTAAATCAAATTGGTGGGATGACATCAATTGATCCAATCAGATTAGAGATCCTCAAAACTCTCCTTACGTGGTGCCAAGATTGGATCAAACAAGTCTTCTTGGCGCCACACAATTTAATCCCCTGAAGTAGCTGGAGTCCTATCTGTATGGGACTCCATCTTTTATCCTCATGGGGTGCAAGCCTCCCTAAGCATGCACCCCCTTTCTGTCTACTTTTTAGTAGGGAGATAAGTTTCTAGGTCCTCTACTATGGGTGCATAATACATGGATAGATGTCTAAGTATCCAGGGTCAACATTTGACCAATATCCGAAGAAAGGATTTAGCAAGTGATGAAAAATGGCATGTATTGTCTCAAATTTATCTCATAAATTAAGACAATCCTTTTCTGATTTGAACAAGCTCCAGTCAAACTAAGTAAAGGTTCCTAAGTGAGCTCAAATATATTTGGCTCAGTCGAGACAAGCTTTAATGATTGTTAAAGAAGAACATTAGGCTCAATCGTGTGCTAACACGATTTTTTTGAACCTAATTGAATCTTATTCAAATCAATTGAACTAGGTTAATCCAATTGATGATATCCAGATCTAAATTCTTATTTGTGTGATCCAGTTAGATTTAGTTCTGTATGATAATGGGATATGTCGCGATCTCTATCATCAACATCATCGAAATATCTTTCGATGGATCAAAACTTTTCTGATTCAGACAACTAGTATGATCGATCATCCAAATCATTCTAATTGCTCCCAAAATCCACCAGTGACACCTAGCAGCATATGGTGGCAACCCATCAGAATTGAAAGCGAATCTCTTGATGCAGTTATCTATGTGATTAAGTTCCTCTATCTTATGCCCCGACCGGATTAGGGTTAAGGTGATCTCAAATCCTAATTTTTGTCATATGAATTAATCGTTCGATTCAAGTCCAATGTGAAAATCCTAATAGAAAGTCTTTCTATTATTTCACTCTGCCATAGCCATGGGCTTATGGACTTTATTCTCATGATCATCATAGGGCTACTCCTCATCTACCAAGGTAGATAGATTTTCTATTGGTGCAATCTAATTCTTACAATGAACATGCTATAGCCAACATACACCTTAGGATTCTGAATGGCTAGGAGATCGAGTTATGGTGTAGTCAAACTACAACACCCTCAAGGTGAACTGCCGATGCACCTCAGGTCAAAGAACCAGATACACTACTGTAGCTTCGAACCAGTCATCGATGAGAAGATAGACTTCCTCATGACTGCTCGAGGTGGTCACGCTCAGTGCCATCATTCTCTAATTAGTACCTGTACTCTCACTCCAGTATCTCTACACTGTAGACTCAAGACTCATCTATCCAAAAGAAGTGATCGTACATCAACCTTCCGGATCAATCACCATCCTCATGATGATCCAATGGTCGAAAGTATTTTATGAGTTAATAATAAAAATTCATATCTTAAATTTTTAACTCTTAAAAATATGAACTATCATTACCATTAACTCAAGGGATGTATCACAGACACTTTCAAATACATACTATGATAGAAAATAATCCATTTTATTATTTATAGTTAAAATTATAATTTTATTCTTAGAAGTGTATTACAAGTGTCAGCCAATCTGATTTCTAGGGCACACATATCTAACAAATAATAATCTAATCTAAAAAATAAAAATGATGATTGCACGGACTGTAGGTTGTCTGAAGAAAATGCATAGGATTTCGGGCTTTGATTTTGAAAACCTTTTTCAAAGATTGCACAGCAAAAATAATTATTAATTATATTAATAATAAAAGCTATAGATCTAATCTAAAAATTCTATACTATACAGGATCTAATGTACATATATATGCATGCATATCTAAAAAAAAATATCAAGTATAGCAAAACTATTTTACTACTTCTACATGTTCAGAACACGTTACCTTTTCGTGGGTAGATAATCTCCATAATTTAATCTCCTCGATGTAGATCTAATCACCATGACGTAGCCACACACGTGTCTAGCTGTTAGATAGGTGTGCCCTAGAAGTCAGATTGGCTGACACTTGTAATACACTTCTAAGGATAAAATTATAATTTTAAGTATAAATAATAAAATATATTATTTTCTATCATAGTGTGTATTT
This sequence comes from Cocos nucifera, assembly GCA_006176705.1. Classification (NCBI taxonomy): domain Eukaryota; kingdom Viridiplantae; phylum Streptophyta; class Magnoliopsida; order Arecales; family Arecaceae; genus Cocos; species Cocos nucifera. Next base: position 1,143,620 of record QRFJ01000117.1, on the reverse strand, counting down.
AAAAGTATCTACGATACATTTCTTGAGTTAATGATAATGATAGTTCATATTTTTAAGAGTTAAAAATTTAAGATATGAATTTTTATTATTAACTCATAAAATGCTCTCGACCGTAGGATCATCATGAGGATGGTGATTGATCCGGAAGGTTGGTGTATGATCGCTTCTTTTGGATAGATGAATCTTGAGTCTATGGTATAGAGATACCAGAGTGAGAGTACTGGTACTCATTAGAGAACGAGGGCACTGAGCATGACCACCTCGAGCAATCATGAGAAAGTCTACCTTCTCGTTGATGATTGGCTCGAAACTGCAGTGGTGTGTCTGATTCTTTGACCTGAGGTGCATCAGCAGTTCACCTTAAGAGTGTTATAGTTTGACTACACCATAACTCGATCTCCTAGCTATTCAGAATTCTGAGGTATATGTTGGCTATAGCATGTTCATTGTAGGAATTGGATTGCACCAATAGGAGATCTATCTACCTCCGTAGATAAGGAGCAATCCTATGATGATCATGAGAATCAAGTCCATCAGTCCATGGCCATGGCAGAGTGAAATAATAGAAAGAGTTTCTATTAGAGTTTTCACATTGGACTTAAATCAAATGATTAATTCATATGATGGATATTAGGGTTTGACGAGATCACCTTAACCCTAATCTGGTCGGGGCTCAAGATAGAAGAACTGAATCATATAAGTAACTACACCAAGAGGTTCATTTTCTATTCTGATGGGTTACCACCATATTTTGCTAGGTGTCACTGATGGATTTTGGGAGCAATTAGAATGATTTGGATGATCAATCATGCTAGTTGTCTGAATCAGAAAAGTTTTAATCCATCGGAAGGTATTTCGATGATGTCAATGATAGAGATCATGACATATCCCATTACCATACAGAACTGAACCTAACTGGATCACACAAATAAGGGTTTGAATTTAGATATCATCAATTGGACTAACCCAGTTCAATTGATTTGAATAAGATTTAATTAGGTTCAAGAAAATTGTGCTAGCACACGATTGAGCCTAATGTTCTTCTTTAAACAATCATTAAAACTTATCTTGATTGAGCCAAATATGTTTGGGCTCACTCAGGAACCTTTATTTGGTCTGACTGGAGCTTATTCGAGTTAGAAAAGGATTGTCTTAATTTATGAAATAAATTTGAGACAACACCTATCATTTTCCATCATCTGCTATTTCTTGTCTTTGGACTTTGGTCAAATGTTGACTTTTGACACTTAGACATCTGCCCATGTGTCATGCACCCATAGAAGAGAATCTTGGACTTTGTCTCCCTACTAAAAAGCAGACAAGCATGGAGCGCATTACTAGGGAGGCATGCCCCTCATGAGCATAATGCATGGAGTCCCATACAGATGGGACTTCAGGTTGCTTCATGAATTTAAATGCTATGGCGCTAAGGAGTCCTGTTTGATCAGTCTTGGTGCCACCTAAGGAGGTTCATGAGGAACTCTAATCTAATTGGATCAAATGATGTCATTCCATCAATCAGATTTAGATCCGACTGCATAAAGGGTCGTGATTGGCCGGGATGATGTGGCACTGCATGGCGCAGTAGGGTCTATATGAACCCTATCTGTGCCTAGAATTGAGAGCTTCTACTTTAGCCCATGCCATATAGCCCCTCTCCCTCCTTCTCCATGCCATCCTCAGGTCTTCTCTCTCCTCTCTATGCCCAAGGGACTTTGCGCATGAGTTTGGTGCATTCCAAGCAAGTGAAAGACGATAAGAAAGGAAGAAGGCAGCACTATTGCAAGAGACAATAGTTGATCTTCAATAGAGTTTTTGAAGACCTTCAAGATCAGATATAGATCTAATTTTTTGAGGATAGATTGAGAATGAGAAGATCTCTAGATCTTGCATGAGTGGATACCGGTAGAGGCTAGGTGCTTGCGTGGCTACATCCAGAACCTCAGGCAAACATCGAGATCATCATAGGATAATTGGATTATCCAAAATAAAGGTACAACTAAATTAGATTTAATTTAATTTTTATTTTATTTTATTAGATTACTAAGATCAAATTTGAGAAATCTTAGATCTGATTAGGATCTTAAATAAAATTTTTAAAATATCCCTCTTGATCCAATCAAATCTGAACGAACCTACATTGGAAAATAAGATTTTTCCCTTCAACTGGTATCAGAGCCGGGTTCCAAAATTTATTAGATCTAATTTTAATTTATTTTTAATCTAATAATTAGATGATCTTAGATATCACATGAGATGTGATTAGATCTAAAATTAAAAAATTAAAAATTAAAAAAATCTAGATCTAAGATGTATGAGATGCATGACTAGACTAGGAATAGAATTATTCTATGTGTAGTCTAACATGATCAAAATTTTAATTTAATTAATTATAATTTTTAAATATATTTATTTACTATTTATTAATATTATAAATATTATAATTAATTCTAAAAAATAAAAAAATAAATTTATTTAATTTATTCATATGAGATATGATAGATGCATGTTTAGATTAGTTGTAGAATAGTTCAACAAAATTATCTAGAATAAATTTAATTTGATATAATCAAATTTAATTCTTATTTTTTGGGTATTTATGAGATAATTTAGATCTGAATACATGCATGATATGATACATGAGATGTATGCAAAATATATTCTTAGTTAGATCAATTTTTATATATGTGATATATGATATAAATCTAACTAGTTTTGTAGATTTATCATGTTTCTGATTAAGACGTTCTCCTTGGCCATCCGATCAGTAGAATAAATTAGAATTTAAAAGCTCTCTCCTTTCATTCGATGGGATGTTCTTATGATGTGTAGGGATGCTGCGCATTCATCCTTAATCAAAAAATAAAAACTTATTTTCTACAAAATCCTACATCCTAAAATCCTAGGATTTTATATGCATATTTTGTTTATGAACCCTAAACTTAATTAAGAATTAAGATTATGAAATATATTAGATCTAAAATTAAGAATTTTTAGATCTAAGATATATTCATAAAATTGGGTTTGGACTTGGGTAGCTCAATTAGGTCTAGCGGTTGATCAAACCGAATCAAGAGTTGGTTAGATGGGATTAAGAGTGCTTAAATTGACTAGCCTAATAGAATTAAATCTAGATCAAGGTCGATTTACATGAGTGATCAATCAAGTTAAGACCTCATTAGGCTCAGTGGTTAGAGTCTGAATTCTAGGCTAACCTGATCGATTCTGGCTCAATAATTTGGTGTCTAAGGTAAGTTTGGCAGATACAATCGACTGATTTTTAGTTGAGAACTGCTCAACTCAAATACGTTCTTATCGAGTTAATGGCATATCCCTTCCACTGGTCTCACTTATCTGGCCATATTTATCAACTCAATCCTGATCTAAGGTGGCTAACAATCTGAGCTAACCCATGCCATTAGGTTAGTCATAATCATTATGGCTATGTTAAGTTTAAAGAGACCTAAATCAAATCTTCCTAAGAAAAGATTAAGTCTAAGGTCTTCCACCATTGTAGATGTGCAAGCCCTTCTCGGAGTTGATTATTCTTGGCTGATCACAGTGGTTCAGTTGCACCAAAAAGATGCAACCATGTCTATTAGGCATTGGATGCTATGGGCTGGAGGATGGATTGGGCTCAATACTCTGGATACGGTGAGAGCCCTAATTAGGAATCCAATCTGTGCAAATGGTGGGTCTGACTTAACTAAGGAGTGGATCAATATTCTGGGCATGGTGAGATTCATGAATTAGAGACCAAGTCTGGGTGCACCATGATTAGAGAATCATTAGACAAGAGTTATTCGCTCATTAGCTAATCCATCATCAATAACTGTTAGGTGAGGTGATAAGTCACTTGGTGGGACTACACCACCCACTAAAAATCAGTAATCATGGAGATTTTTGCATCTCTACAAAGAGAGTGTAGGGATCCGAGAAAATAATGAGAGCTAATTTATTTAAAAATCAAATCCTTAAATAAATTGATCAAGTCTTAATTATAAAATCTAACTAGAAACTTTAACTCTCTACAGAAAAAAGAAAAATATCTACATCCAACCCACTAGCCCGTATCCAGACACCCATAGACTGACCGAATCTAATTACAAGGATTGACTTTGAAACTTCAAAATCATTTTATGTTCTAAGAAGTTGACTCATGTGTTGGATCAGGATCCCCCCACCTTACCAGCTCGTTCGTCTACTAAATAGAGAGCATCTCTTGACAAATGGATGGATGAAGATAACAAGGTCAGATACTACATGTTGGGCTCGATATCTGATGAGCTTTAGCACCAATATGAAGATATTAAGACTGCCCACCAAATGTTGGCTCTCCTGTAAGAGTCATTTGGTGAACAAAGTTGTGCAATCAAATATCAGATCACTAAACTACTGTTTAAGACTAAAATGTGTGATGGACAGTCAATCTAAGATCATTGTCTAATGATGATCAAGGACTTGGAAGAGCTTGAGAAGCTCAAAGTGAAGTTAGATCAGGATCTGCAGAATGATATAATTCTGTAATCCTTGATTGATGCATATGGGCAGTTCATCATGAACTACCATATGTATAAACTTCAGAATACTCTGACCGAGCTTATGAATATGCTGGTTACTGCTGAGCTTTCTATGAAAGGTTCTAAAAGCTCAGTACTTGCTATGGAATGGACTTCTTCCAAGAAAAAATCTTCTAGAAAGAAAAAGTCTATAAAAAGACAGAAGGTGAAAAGTAAAAAGAAAAGAAAGGCAGAGCTAAAGAAGAAAGTCGCTGACAAAAAAAAGTATTTTCATTGTAATATTGACGGCCATTGGAAGCAAAACTGTCCTACATACCTAACCATCCTAAAGAATAAGGAGACAGATCCTTCTGGAGGTATGCTCGTTATTGAATCTAATCTTATGATTTCTTCTGCATCTAGTTGGGTGCTTGACTCTGGTTCTAGTGCTCATTTGTGCACTTCAATGCAGAATCTTGAGGATAGCAAGAGGCTGAGGGATGGTGAGATGATCCTATGCATCAAAAATGGAGCAAGGGTTGCTGTTGTGGCCATGAAAATCTACCCTCTTTGACTATCATTTTGCTTAGATTTAGTACTTAGGGATTGTTATTATGTGCCTGCTGCAAGCAGAAATTTGATTTCTATTTTATGTTTAGCACAAGAAGGCTATGTAATTAGTTTTCTTAAGGACCATTGTAATATTCTTTATGAAAGAAATAAAATTGCAAGTAGTTTTCTTATTAATGGTCTCTACCAGTTACATATTGATGTATCTATTTTTAATATCGAGCAAAATGTGAATGCCATAAGATCAAAATGATCCAGGGATAGTCCAAATAATAGGTATCTATGGCACCTAAGGCTAGGTCATATAGCAGAAGATAGGGTTAACAAATTGAAAAAAATTGGGCTATTGAGTCCGTTGACTTTCAAATCATATCCAATTTGTGAATCATGTGTTCATGGCAAAATGACTAAGCTCTCTTTTGTAGGACATGGGGAAAGGGCCACGAAACTACTTGCCCTAGTACATACTGATGTGTGCTGCCTATTTGATGTGCCGGCTAGAGGCAACTTTAACTACTTCATAATCTTTACTGATGATTTATCTTGGTATGGATATGTGTATCTTATGAGACACAAGTCTGAAGCCTTTGAAAAGTTTAAGAAATTCAGACATAAAGTTGAAAAGTAAATAGAAAAATCCATTAAGATTCTTCGATCAGATCGAGGAGGTGAATACCTTAGTTAAAAATTTCTGAACTATCTCAAGCAAAATGGCATAGTCTCTCAATGGATTCCACCTAGAACACCTCAACTAAATGGAGTTTCAGAATGGAGAAATCAGACCCTATTAGATATGGTCTGATATATGATGAGCTTCACAAACCTTTCTGATTTTCTATGGGAACATAGTCTGTTAACCTCTAAAATCGTTCCTACCACACTGTATGAGATATGGTCATCTCATGGTCAAAAGACAACAAGCGGACAAGTTAAGTTTACTAAGCTCGTCATAGGATATTAGGATATTATTTCTACATTCCAGAAGACCATAATATGATTGTGAGTAAACATGCCATTTTTCTTGAAAACTAATTTATTCAAGATGGCGGCATTAAAAAATAGATCAAGCTCGAGGAGAAAGTCTCACAAGAGCAACGAGCTAAGGATCCTATGGAATCAAATCTGGTTAAGCCAATACAATCACTACCTTCTCCATCTCGTAGATCGAAAAGGATTTTTCGTTCTCCTGAGAGGTACTTAGGTACTATCTCAGAGAAAGTAGAGAAAATGTTCCTCGTAAGTAATGGGGTTCATGGTGATGATCCCAAAATCTATGATGAGATGATATCAAATATCAACTCCGAGAAATGGTTAGAGACAATGAAGTCAGAAATTGACTCAATGCACTCAAACCAAGTCTAGTCCTTGGTAGATCCACCTGAAGGTATAGTACCTATTGGGTGTAAATAGATCTACAAGAGAAAGATCGGTGCTGATGGAAATGTGGAGACATTCAAAGCTAGATTAGTGGTAAAAGGATATAGTCAGTGCAAAGAAATTGACTATCAGGATACCTTTTCTTTAGTAGCTATGTTAAAATTCATCCGCACATTGCTTGCATTGAAGTCTATTTCGATTATAAAATATGGTAAATGGATGTAAAAATGGCATTCTTAAATGGATACCTTGAGGAAGATATCTATATGGAACAGTCACTAGGTTTCACATCCAATGTTATTGATCACAAAGTATGCAAGCTACAAAGATCAATATAGACTTAAGCAAGCATCTCAGAGATGGAATACTCGTTTTAATGATGTGATCAAATTATTTGATTTCATCAAGAATGAGGAGCAATCATGTATTTTCAAAAAGGTCAATGGGAGCGCTATTGTCTTCCTCGTACTGTACGTGGATGATATCCTCCTTATTGAGAATGATATTCTCATGTTGACCATAGTTAAAATGTGGTTATCTAAAGAATTCTCTATGAAAGACCTAGGAGAAGCATTCTTCATTCTAAGAATTAAGATCTATAGAGATTGACCAAATAGAATGCTAGGTCTTTCACAGAAGATGTACATAGAGGAAGTGTTAAAGAGGTTTAGTATGGAAAACTCTAAGAGGAGATTAATACCCTTCAAGACATGGTATTCATCTCTTCCAAGAAAGATGTGTCCCTAGCACACCTGAGGAAATTAGAACGCATGAGCAAGATCCCTTATGCTTCTGCAATAGGGAGCCTCATGTATGCCATGCTATGTACACGACCTGATATAGCCCATGCTGTGAGTGTCACAAGCAGATATCAGTCAAATCTAGGTGAAGAACACTGGACTTCTGTGAAATGTATCCTTAAGTACTTAAGAAGAACTAAGGATATGATGTTGGTCTTTGGTAATGGAGAACTCCAAGTCCAAGGGATACACAGACTCAGATTTTCATGTCCGATATAGATGATCGAAAGTCGACATCTAGGAAGTCTGTTTGTGTGCAATGGTGGTGCTGTCAGCTGAAAGAGTTCCAAAGCAAGACAGTGATAGCAGATTCCACCATGGAAAGCAGAATATATCGCTGCATCAAAAGGCTACAAAGGAAGCATTCTGGTACAAGAAGTTTCAGCTGCAGAAATCGGAGTAATGCCATCAGATGCCATTCCTCTATACTGCGATAACAATGGCACCATAGCCCTTGCTAAGGAGCCTGAGGTCTCACCAAAAATTCAAGCACATTGAGCGGCGATACCACCTCATCCGCGATTACCTCGAGAAAGGTTATGTCGAGGTCAAGAGAGTCGACTCCGCAGACAATGTGGCAGACCCACTTACAAAGCCGTTGGGACCAGCAGAAGATCGAAGCCCACCTTGAGAAGATGGGACTTAGACTTGTAGCCAATTGGCTTTAGGACAAGTGGGAGATTGTTAGATATATGTGCCCTAGAAGCCAGAATTGGCTGACACTTGTAATACACTTCTAGGGGCAAAATTATAATTTTGACTATAAATCAATAAAATAGGTTATTTTCTATCACATATGTGTATTTAGTGTCTGTGATACATCCTTTGAGTTAATGGTAATGATAATTCATATTTTCAAGAGTTGAAAATTTAAGACATGAATAATCATTATTAACTCATAAAATGCTCCCGACCATAGGATCATCATGAGGATGGTGATTGATCCTGGAAGGATTGGTGTACAATCGCTTCTCTTTAGTAGATGAGTCTTGAGTCTACGATGTGGAGACACCGAAGTGAGAGTACAGGTACTCGTTAGAGAATGAGGGCACTGAGCGTGACCACCTCGAGTAGTCATTAGGAAGTCTACCTTCTCGTCAATGACTGACTCGATGCTGCAGTGGTGTGTCTGGTTCTTTGACCTGAGGTGCATCAACAGTTCACCTTGAGGGTGTTATAGTTTGACTACACCATTACTCGATCTCCTAGCCATTCGAAATCCTGAGGTGTATGTTGGCTATAGCATGTTCATTGTAGGAACTGGATTGCATCAAGATGGAATCTATCTACCTCGGTGGATAGAGGAGCAGCCCTATGATGATCATGAGAATCAAGTCCAGAAGCCCATGGCCATGGCAGAGTGAAATAATAGAAAGAGTTTCTATTTAGAGTTTTCACATTGGACTTGAATCGAATGATTACATCATATGACAGATACTAGGGTTTGACGAGTTCACCTTAACCCTAATCTGATCGGGGCTCAAGATAGAAGAACTTAATCACATAGGTAACTGCACCAAGAGGTTCGCATTTTTAGCTCTGATGGGATTGCCACCATATACTGCTAGGTGTCACTGATGGATTTTGGGAGCAATTAGAATGATTTAGATGATCGATCATTCTAGCTTGTCTGAATCAAGAAGAGTTCTGATCCATCGGAAAGGATGTTTCGATGATGTCGATGATAGAGATCATGACATATCCCAATTACCATATGGAACTGAACCTAATTGGATCACACAAATAAGGGTTTAGAATCTAGGATGATCATCAATTGAACTGATCTAGTTCAATTGATTCTGAATGAGATTCAATTAGGTTTCAAGAAAATCGTGCTAGCACATCGATTGAACCTAATGTTCTTCTTTTAAACAATCATTAAAACTTGTCTCGACTGAGCCAAATGTGTTTGGGTTGACTCAGGAACCTTTATTTGGTATGACTAGAGCCTGTCTGAGTCAGAAAAGGATTGTCTTAATTTATGAAATAAATTTGAGATAACACCTACTATTTTCGGTCACCTGCTAAATCTTGTCTTTGGACTTTGGTCAAATATTAACTTTCGATACTTAGACATCTGCCCATGTGTCATGCACCTATAGTTTAGAATCTTAAACCCTGTCCCCCTGCTAAAAAGTAGACAGGCAAGGGACGCACACCTAGGGAGGCATGCACCCCATGAGGATAATGCATGGAGTCCTATACAAATGGGACTCCAGGTTGCTTCATGAATTTAAATGTCGTGGCACCAAAGAATCCTATTTGACTAGTATTGGTGCCACTTAAGAAGGTTCATGAGGAACTCTAATCTGATTGGATCAGATGATGTCATCCCATCAATCAGATTTAGATCTGATTGTACAAAGGGCCATGATTGGTCGAGATGATTGGCACTGCATGGCACAGCAAGATCTATATAAACCCTATCTGCACCTAGAATTGAGAGCTTCTACTTTAGCCCATGCCATATAGCCCCTCTCCCTCCTTCTCCATGCCATCCTCAGATCCTCTCTCTCCTCTCCATGCCCAAGGGACTTTGGGCGTGAGTCAGATGCGTTCCAAGCAAGTGAAAGTTGACAGGAAGGAAAGAAGGCAGCACTGCTGCAAGAGACAATAGTTGATCTTCAAAAGAGTTTTTGAAGACCTTCAAAATCAGATCTAGATCTGATTTTTGGATGATAGATTGAGAAGAATAAGATCTTTGGATTCTACCCAAGTGGATACCGGTAGAGGCTAGGCGCTTGCGTGGCTACATCTAGAACCTCAGATAAATATCGGGATCATCACAGGATAATTAGATTATCTAAAATAAAGGTATAATTAAATTAGATTTAATTTAATTTTTATTTTATTTTATTAGATCAATAAGATCAGATATGAAGAATCTTAGATCTGATTAGGATCTTAGAAAAAATTTTTAAAATATTCCTCTTGATCCAATCAGATCTGAACGAACCTGAGTTCTAGCTCACACGAGGCCTTGATCAAAATAAATCCAAATTTTTAATTAATTCCTTCGCTGACCTCTATAGGTTATCCATACAAGGCCCTGATCTTGATCAGCTCCTCCTAAGTGCTAGTTCACTATAGGAATCTTTGATGGCTGATATCAGATTGAACTCCTTCAAGCTTCTTCACCAGCTCTTCGGACGCTCTGATTTACCGATGTAGATAAGAAATACAGAAGGTTCTTCTTACAAATCTATGAACTCATGACCCTCATTGCTCATAATCTAAAATCCAAATCCTAAATGGATTCTAGGGTATGCACTCATCTAAGAACTTGCACCTAGAATTCCTCACACAGAGAAGAGACTCTCTCTTCTTTTTTTCACACGTTCTCTCTCTTTTCTGAGTTTTATTTATAGATGTGCACAAATAAGAGAGGCATTAGGGAAAGGTCTAGATTAAATGGTTATCCATTCAAACTTAAATCCTATTTGAATTAAACTTGTAACTAGATTAAACCTATCCATTTGGGACGTGAGAAGGGAGGATGTGCACCCTCTTGTGCGTGGAATTCTTCATGGGAATTCCCAATTCTCATGGAGAATAGATGGCGCAATATTTGGGTGATGTGGCGCATGTAAAGACTAGTCAAACTAGTCTCTTATTTGACATCCAATTGAACCATTCCAATCCAAATTGATTAAGCCTAATTAGATCAAAATAAATTCAACTTATTTAGACTTAATTAGACTAAATAAATTCTAATCAAATCAGAAATTAATCAGACCAAACCTCTAATTAGATCAGAGATCAAACTTTTTTGTTGATTAGATCATCTCATAACCTAATCGGATCAAATCCAAATAAATCTAATTCAATTGATTTTGATCAAAAATAATCACTCAATCAAATTGTGTTAATTAGCGATAAAATTACTAATTAATCTTCCATTGATCAGCCATTAGATCGAGTAGAAATCTCTAGTGTGTGTGACCCCGCAAGTTCGAACCTAAGTTGGTAGCATAAGAACCAATTTTTTATACTAATTGAACTGACCATGTAGCAATGGTACCCAATGTTTGGATAGGCCGAATGATATAGTCGCAACATTCAGAACCTACGTGAATATGATTGCCGCATAATTCATCCTTTTGATCTTTGTACATAGGATGACTTAGGATTTAACTATCAATCCTAGAAGATACATCCAAATTGTGTCTCAAAGCAATTAGTCATATGACCCCTCACAAGAACTACCTTGGCCAAGGCTTTACTAAATTGAAACACTATTGAGCATAGCTCCTGAGTCCAGGAGTGGTCAATCCCATCTTGACTCACACACCGACTCCTCAAGTACTTGATTGTATCTAAAAATCTTTCATCACTAAATTAGAAATTCAGGTAGTCTGGCATCAAAGCATAGTGAGTTGCTTGGAAGTCATCGTGGTGATCTCAGGTCGGAGGAACACTTATGCCCAAATTCCATCAATGCAATTTTTGATAGTAGAAAAGCTCTAGAGTTGATCACATTCAGTATAAATGTATCCCTACATCTCACATGCATTGCATACCAGTATCTCCACACTTCTTGGTTAAGAGGACAACCAATCTATATGGCACACAACGACCTATACTCGATAAACGTTATCGCCCTTGGTAACAACATATCATTGATCACGAACTATTTTAAGGACTAAATGATAAATTCTTCTTTATCAATTCTAAATTATCCTAAGGACTCCATCACATCAGACAGGAGTTCATTAGAAGATGAGAAATTTATGATGAAAAAGCTAGAATAACTTTTATTCAATTAATAATTCATAAATAATTACATAAATTAGCTCAATCATTTATAAGATAATGATTGATTTTAGGACACTATTTTCAACAATCTCCCACTTAGCTTAAAGCCAACCAGTGCAGTATCGTATATCCATCTTCGACTTGAAGTCATCGAACTCCTTCTCCGCAATAGCTTTAGTGAATGGGTTGACTAGGTTCTCCTTTCCATCAATCTTCTGAAGATCAATGTCACCTCAATCCATGATCTCTCAGATAAGGTGGAAGCGGTGTAAAATGTGCTTCGTCCACTGGTATACTTTGGGTTTCTTTGCCTGAGCAATGGCTCCAGAGCTGTCGTAAAAGAGTAGAACTGGACCATCGAGAGAGGATGATACTCCAAGCTTGGTGATGAACTTCTTCAGCCATACCATTTCTTTGACAGCATCTGATGTAGCAATATACTCTGCCTTGCACACTGAATCGACTACAGTATGCTGCTTGAAACTTTTCTAGCAGACAGCACTATCATTAAGGATAAACACATATCCGAACATGCTTTTGCCGTCATCATGATCAGACTAAAAACTAAAATCTATAAATCCCACAAGTTTCAAGCTCGAATCACCATAAACAAGCCACTGGTTCTTAGTGTTTCTCAAATACTTCAGGATGGTTTTAACAACCTTCCAATGGTTCTCCCGTATATCAGATTGGTATCTACTCGCTACTCCTAGTAAGTATGCCACATCTGATCACGTACATGTCATGGCATACATAATAGAACCTACTATCGAAGCATATAAAATTCTACTCATATACTCTCTCTCTTAAGGTGCTGTCGGACAATCCCTCTTTAAGAGAGAATTTTCATGGCCTATCGGTTGATTGCTCTTTTTGGAATTCTCCATACTGAATTTCTTTAGCACAGTATCTATGTACGTGGACTGGGACAATCCAAGCAATCTTTTAGATCTATCTTTATAGATCTTTATCCCTAAGATGTAGGAAACTTAATCTAGATCCTTCATGAAAAATTATGACGATAGCCAAATCTTTATTCCTTGTAATGCAAGGATATCATTTTTGATTAAGAAAATATCATCCACATATAGAATGAGGAATACAACTGCTAGACCATTAGCCCACTTATATATATAGGGCTCTTCTTCATTCTTAACGAAGCCATACGTCTTGATCGTCTTATCAAAATGTATGTTCCAACTCCGAGATGCCTGCTTCAGTCCATAAATAGAACTTTGAAACTTACACACCTTGGACTCATCTATGAATGTGAAACCTTCAAGTTGTATCATATACACCTCTTTAGCTAGCTCTCTATTTAGGAAAGCTATTTTTACATCCATTTGCCAAATTTCATAGTCCAGATATGCAGCTATCGCAAGTATGATCCGAATGAATTTGAGCATTGCCATAGAAGAAAACGTCTCATCATAGTCAATACCATAACATTGACAATACCCCTTGGCAATCAAATAGACTTTATAGATCTCCACATTTCTATCTACGCCTCTTTTTCTTTTGAAGATCCACTTACATCCTATAGATTTTATCCCTTCGGATGGATCAATCAATGTCGATACATCGTTGACCTTCAAGGACTTCATTTTGAATCTCATGGTCTTAAACCATTTTTCAGAGTCGAATCTCTGTATTGCATCCATGTAGGTGATCGAATCTTCATCATTCTCATCGAGTTTAATAGGATCTCCATTCTAGACCAAGAAATCATAGTATCTGTCCGGCTCACGTATGAGATATGGCACGGTAAGAAAACCGTTCCTACCACACCGTATGAGATATGGCACGGTAAGAAACCAAGTCTGAGTCATCTCAGAATTTGGGATTGTCCGGCTCATGTCAAAAGACAACAAGCGGACAAGTTAGAGTTTAGGTCCTTCAGAGCTCGATTCATAGGATATCCTAAAGAGTCATTAGGATACTATTTCTACATTCCAGAAGACCACAATGTGATTGTGAGTCGACATGCCATCTTTCTTGAAAAATAGTTTATTCAAGATAGCGGCATTGGAAAATAGATCAAGCTTGATGAGAAAGTCTCACAAGCAGAACGAGCTAAGGACCAAGTGGAACCAAATCAGGTTGAGCCAATAAGAACACTACCTCCTCCACCTCGTAGATCGGAAAGAGTTTCCCATCCCCCTGAAAGATACTTAGGTATTATTTCAGAGGATGTAGAGGAAATGTTCCTCGTAGGTAATGGTGCTCATGGTGATGATCCCAAAACCTACAACGAGGCGATATCAGATATCGACTCTGAGAAATGGCTAGAGGCAATGCAGTCAGAAATTGACTCGATGCACTCAAACCAAGTCTGGACCTTGGTAGATCCACCAGAAGGTATAGTACCTATTGGATGTAAATGGATCTTCAAGAGAAAGATTGGTGCAGATGGGAATGTGGAGACATTCAAGGCTAGACTGGTGGCAAAAGGTTATAGTCAACACGAAGGCATTGACTATCAGGATACCTTTTCCCCAGTAGCTATGCTAAAATCCATCCGCACATTGCTTGCTGTTGCAGCCTATTTCGATTATGAAATATGGCAAATGGACGTGAAAACGGCATTCCTAAATGGATATCTTGAGGAAGATATCTATATGGAACAGCCGCTAGGTTTCACATCCAGTGATACTGATCACAAGGTTTGCAAGCTGCAAAGGTCCATATATGGACTTAAGCAAGCATCTCGGAGCTGGAACACTCATTTCAATGATGTGATCAAAATGTTTGGTTTCATCAAAAATGAAGAGGAAACCATGTATTTTCAAAAGGGTCAGTGGGAGCGCTGTTGTCTTCCTCGTATTGTACGTGGATGACATCCTCCTTATTGGGAATGATATTCCCATGTTGACATCAGTTAAGATGTGGTTGTCCAAGGAATTCTCCATGAAAGACCTAGGTGAAGCATCCTTTATTCTAGGAATTAAGGTCTATAGGGATAGATCGAATAGGATGCTAGGACTTTCACAGAAGATGTACATAGAGAAAGTACTAAAGAGGTTTAGTATGGAAAACTCTAAGAGGGGATTAATACCCTTCAGACATGGTATTCATCTTTCCAAGAAGATGTGCCCTAGCACACCTGAGGAAATAGAACGCATGAGCAAGATCCCTTATGCTTCTGCAATAGGGAGCCTCATGTATGCCATGCTATGTACACGACCTGATATAGCCCATGCTGTGAGTGTCACAAGCAGATATCAGTCAAATCCAGGTGAAGAACACTGGACTTCTGTGAAATGTATCCTTAAGTACTTGAGAAGAACTAAGGATATGATGTTGGTCTTTGGTAACGGAGAACTCCAAGTCCAGGGATACACAGACTCGGATTTCATGTCCGATATAGATGATCGAAAGTCGACATCTGGGAGTCTGTTTGTGTGCAATGGTGGTGCTATCAGCTGGAAGAGTTCCAAGCAAGTGGTGATATCACCTCATCCACGATTACCTCGAGAAGGGTTATGTCGAGGTCAAGAGAGTCAACTCCACAGATAATGTGGCAGACCCACTTACAAAGCCGTTGGAGCCAGCAGAAGATCGAAGCCCACCTTGAGAAGATGGGACTTAGACTTGTAGCCAATTGGCTTTAGGACAAGTGGGAAGATTGTTAGATATATGTGCCCTAGAAGCCAGAATTGGCTGACACTTGTAATACACTTCTAGGGGCAAAATTATAATTTTGACTAAAATCAATAAAATGGGTTATTTTCTATCACATATGTGTATTTAGTGTCTGTGATACATCCTTTGAGTTAATGGTAATGATAATTCATATTTTCAAGAGTTGAAAATTTAAGACATGAATAATCATTATTAACTCATAAAATGCTCCCGACCATAGGATCATCACGAGGATGGTGATTGATCCGGAAGGTTGGTGTACAATCGCTTCTCTTTAGTAGATGAGTCTTGAGTCTATGGTGTGGAGACACCGGAGCGAGAGTACAGGTACTCATTAGAGAACGAGGGCACTGAGCGTGACCACCTCGAGTAGTCATTAGGGAGTCTACCTTCTCGTCAATGACTGACTCGATGCTGCAGTAGTGTGTCTGGTTCTTTGACCTGAGGTGCATCGGCAGTTCACCTTGAGGGTGTTATAGTTTGACTACACCATTACTCGGTCTCCTAGCCATATGGAACCCTGAGGTGTATGTTGGCTATAGCATGTTCATTGTAGGAACTGGATTGCATCAAGATGGAATCTATCTACCTCGGTGGTAGAGGAGCAGCCCTATGATGATCATGAGAATCAAGTCCAGAAATCCATGGCCATGGTAGAGTGAAATAATAGAAAGAGTTTCTATTTAGATTTTCACATTGGACTTCGAATCGAATGATTACATCATATGACAGAGACTAGGGTTTGACGAGTTTACCTTAACCCTAATCTGATCGGGGCTCAAGATAGAAGAACTTAATCACACAGGTAGCTGCACCAAGAGGTTCGCATTCAGCTCTGATGGGTTGCCACCATATACTGCTAGGTGTCACTGGTGGATTTTGGGAGCAATTAGAATGATTTAGATGATCGATCATTCTAGCTGTTCGAATCAGAAGAGTTCTGATCCATCGAAAGGAGTTTCGATGATGTCGATGATAGAGATCATGACATATCCCATTACCATACAGAACTGAACCTAACTGGGTCACACAAACAAGGGTTTGAATCTGGTGATCATCAATTGAACTGATCTAGTTCAATTGATCTGAATGAGATTCAATTAGGTTCAAGGAAATCGTGCTAGCACTCGATTGAACCTAACGTTCTTCTTTTGCTATCATAAATAAGTTGTCCTGTCTGAGCCAAAGGAGTTTGTGCTCAATCAGAGGCCTTCATATGGTCTGACTGGAGGTTGTCCAAGTCAGAAAAGGTTGTCTTATTTTGTAAGACATTACCTGCCATTTTTGGTCACCTGCCATTTCTTGTTCTTTGACTTTGGTCAAAAGTCTACCTTTGACTGGTCAAACATTGACCATTGACACTTTGACTTTTGACCACATGTCATGCACCTATTGGAGAGCTGGTGGGGGCCTGTCCCCCTGCCTAGAACATGGCAAGGAGAAGGGCGCACGCCACCCTAGGCGTGTGCCCAAGTTGGAGGCGCCTAGGAGTCCTTGTTGGACAAGGACTCCATCTCCTTTTTGGATTCCAATTAGAGTTCTTCTAAGAACCAACTTTGACTGGTCTTAGGCACCCTCTAAGTAGGAATCCAGGGGTCTCTATTCCCACCAATCAGATTTAGATCTGATTTCACAAAGGGTTGTGATTGGTTGGGAGGAAGAGGAGTTGGATCACGCTTAGTCTATAAAAAGGACCCTGCGCCCAACTCAGTTTAAGAGATTCAATTAAGAATTGAAAACCCCACGCCCCAAGGCTGCCTCTCCCCTCCTCCTCCATGCCAAAGCTTCTTCTCCTTCTCCTCTCCATGTCCAAAAGAGTTTTGGACCTTGGTTGGTGCGATCCAGATCAAAGAAAGGCGATCAAAAGTAAGAAGGCTGCACTGCTGCAAAAGGACGACTGCTGATCTTCAAAAGGAGTTTTGAAGATCCACCAGATCTGATTTTTGGAGGTGTGATAGAGAAGAAGAGGATCTCCAGATCCAATCCGAGTGGATACTGGTAGAGGCTAGGCGCTTGCGTGGCTAGATTCAGAACCTTCCGCTGCAAACAGGATCATCAACAGGATAATAGGATTATCCAAATTCAGGTAAATTAAATTTGATTTAATTTATTCTTATTTTATTTTATTTATTAAAATAATAAGAATTAGATCTGAAACACATCAAGATCTGATTGGGATCAAGAGAAAAATTTTTGAAATATATCTCTTGATCTGATCAAATCTGAACGAACCTGGTCCGAGAAATCAGGATTTTCCTTCACTCACCCCCTCAATCAAACCGAAGAGTTTTAATACTTTCTCAATTTGCTTTTCTACCTCATTATGAAATAGTTTGAATATTTCAAATGATTCCGACTTATGCTTCATTAAATAGACATATCCATACCTTGATAGATCATCTGTGAAGATTATGAAGTAGATATCCTCCTCTAGCACTTGTACTCATGGGTTTGCATATATCGGTATGTACTAGACCCAAGAGTTCACTAGCACATTCATCCTTTCTAATAAAAGATGACTTGGTCATCTTTCCATGAAGATAGAACTCATAAATCAAAAGTGATTCACAATCACTAACCTCAAGAATTCTTTCTTGAGCCAACCTATTTATTCTGTTCTTATTGATGTGACCTAGCCTACAATGCCAAAGGTAGACATCTGACACATCATCTATTATAGAACATTTATCGAAGATTTGGACTACGTTAACAGACTATGATAATAGATAAATTTTATTATTTAATTATCCAACATAAACTATAACATCATTCAAAATGATATCACAAAAATTTACTTTTATTGAAAACTGATAACTATTCTTGGTCAAAACGCCTACAAAAATTATATTCAATAAAAAACTTAGACAAAAATGATAATCACTAAGAATAACTTTATGAGAATTGATTACAAAATTCATGACTCCTAAAGCTAGAACTGGAACTTATCTTCCATCTCCAACATTCAGGAATCTCTTGCCTTCAGCAAATCTCCTACTAACCTGAAAATTCTGCATCGAATTACAAATATGATAAGAACTTTTGATATCAATACCGAGGCAGTAGTATCATAAATTAAGAAGTTGCAAGGTATTATCATATAATTATCTTGCCCGACAACTACTAGCTTCTTTCTTGGCCTGTTTGGGTCTAGGGTGGCAATGTATTGAGGATAGTTTCTCTTTCAATGCTCCTGCTTCATGCAAAAGAAGCACTCCGCCTAGCTCTGATCGGACTTGCGCTTCTTGGTCTGACCCTATGTAGACATCCTGGCATTCGACTGTACCTTCTTGTTCTTCTTCTTCTTATTCTTCTTTTCTTTCTTAAAGGGTCGACCAGAAGAAGATCCTCCAACAACATTCACTGACCCCTTTTGGAGCTGATGAGCCTTCTCAAAGTTCTACAGCAACCCCAATAACCCATGATAGTTCACTACAGGCTTTATCATTCTGAAATGAGTAAGGAATGGGAGAAAAGACATGGGCAATGAATCCAGGGTCACATCTTTTTCGAGCTACTCATGCAGGAGAAAACCTAGCTTACTCAAGCGTTCAATTAACTCGATCATGTAATACATGATCAGTGACTGACGCCTCATCCCTTATACGAGCATTGAAAATGGCATAGCTAGTTTTCTACCTTTCAACGTCGTCAGGTGTGCCAAAATAGTCATTCAATATTTGAAGCATCTCCTTGGTCTGGGTATTCTCAAATCTATGGCTGAACTCATCATTCATTACCGCCAGCATAATGCACCGAATGGTGGTGCGGTCATTTAGCCACTTCTAGTAAGTGTCTCTTACCACCTTAATAGCATTCAGGGCTAGCTCCATAGGTGCCAGATCAGTCAATATGTATAAGATCCGTTCATGCTACAGAACAATCTTCAACTTTCGATACCAGCTATCGAAGTTAGGTCCCATGAGTTTGTCATTCACCAACAATGATCGAAGCGATAGGGTAGTGGCCATTTCTGCATAAAAGGAAAACCATAGATCTAATTAGCATATGAATTATTTACTCTAAAGACTTAGACTTTAGTCTAAAGATACTTTCATTATTTTGTTTGAATCGATAGCCTCTACATTCAATTCAAGGAATTACCCCTAATTTCTTAGTAGGTACTAGAATCCACATAGACTATACATGAGCCCAACTTTGGTTGGTCAACCCATGTGCACCTATGGATAGGTGATAAGTACTTGATATATTGTAATAAAAAGTACTAAATGTTATTGCATTATATGTTTATTAGTTGAATTTGATGCTTCTTAATCTCTTTTGCAGGTAATTAGGAGATTAGGCTCGTAAAAGCTAATCCAGACTCAAATTGGCTCAACCAAGCAAAAATTAGATATCTAATGGGCTAAGAGTAAATAACTCAAGGGGTTAAGTTATGATCAATGGCTAGAAAGCAATTCATTGAAGATCCAAGGGCCAAGAAGAAAGATAGTTGCTTTAAAGATTTGGATCGAAAATAATTGATCAAAGGGCTAAAAATTGAGGCACGTATCTATGAAGCTCTAACCCAAATTGGAGCCTAATCCAAAGATCCCACGTGATCCATCCCAGACTAATTTAGCATGGATCACCAAGTGGAAAGAAAGGAGGAAATGCTAAAGAGAAAAATAAATTACATGCTATTCTTTTTTTACCTTATTTTTCATGCACCAATTAGAAGTCCATACCAAATCAAAGATTTTTCATACACACTTTATCTCATCCATCCATTCCTATCATATCTTTAGTCCCATATTGCTTAACCGATAAATCCTCCTACCTCCTAGCATCTATACAAAGCTCCTAAGACTTCAACCAAAACCATTCTTCCATCTAGCCCTAGCCTTCACACCTCCTCTCTCTCTCCACTTAAGTCTCCACTTTTCTTTCTTTCTTCTTCTTCCTCCATAAAACTCTCTTCTTCCTCTTTTCTTCCTGTGGGTTAGAAGCAAGAAGATGGTAATGGTGGACGTTATCCCTTCCATGAGTGGCTAGGCTCCATCATCTCAAGAAGAAAGATGAATCTTATAAACAGATGGTTTGATGTTCATCTATTTTATGTATCTCTTTTCTTATATTAATAATTTTTTTAATTTATTTAGAAATTAAAAGTATACTATTTTCTTTTGCTTCATTTATAAGATCTAGATTTTGAACAATCTATGCTCTAAGAGATGCATCATGATTTGAGGATACGATGCGTGCTCAGACAAGAGATTAATTGTATCAAAAAGAATAGATGAATCTCAGCCATTGGATCTCAATCGGGAGCTGCATCTGCCGTTCGTTAGTGCATGCATTTCGACCGTCCGATCAAATCCCAGTGAAAGGCGCTCGTCAAATCAGATAGAATTCTCAAATTGCCCTCTGTAGGTCATGCGCGAACCCGATGTTGCATGAACCGCCGCATTCTTCAATCAATCAGAGCACGCTTCTTCATGTGAAATCTTAGAAATGCCCACCAAATGGTCCACCATGCACCGCAAAAAATGCTGGCGTCAGCATTGCATCAGCGGATCGATCTGCTAGGTGTGGTCGGACCGAACAATCTGTTGAGCCAATTTTTCTGAACCGATTTGAATCGGATCAATTTTTTTTTTAAATTTAATTTCAGACTCATTTGAAGTCTGTTTTGTCTGAAATTTATTTCATCTGAACTAAAAAAATAAGATCTTTATATTGGTGGCCTTCTTTCCTACAAAAGATTAACAAAAGTATCAATTTCAAAAAAAATAGATTAATTTATTTTATAATTTAATACTTTTATTAGTATATTTTTACCACTTATCATACCTCCCAACTTAGTCATTGCTAGTCCCTTGGCAATATTTTATTTAATACCATGTTCTAATAAGATTATCCATCATAAAGATAAAATCTAAGACTAAAGGTCAAAAGTTTAAAAAATACTGAAATTAAGCATTGAGCTTCAGAAGTAAATTTTTCAGTCAATATAATTAAAAACTTTCTTAGAGTATATCAAAGATCTACAGCACTTGTGTTCATGATGACTAACTTTAGCATTTCAGTGTTAAATTAAAGGATAAAAGTATCCTCTCTTATCATCTATTTTGGTCAACTTTCTATACATTCTCAATTTTATACTCATAAATTAAGGTAGCTTTCACACTGCCCCCTTTCTTCTTCTTTTTTTGCTGTGTTGAGCATCCTGGCCTTTTCTCCACCATTTTATGTGAATTTCCACACTTGACCTAGGTGTAGAGACCCAATTATTAGGCTTTGGGCAATCCACATATACTTTATCTTTTGCACTTTATTTTTAGATAGATAGCTCTTTCCTTAAATTCAAGTTTTTTTAATTAAAATATATATTAATTATTAATTTTTAGTGATAATTAAATCCTCAGTTGGCCTTATAATCAATACCTACTTTGCCTTGTTAGTATGCATGTGCAATTAGAAGTGCTAATAGTCTTTTAATGACCTAAGTAGGCTGCTAAAAGTCGACCAACTAATCTACTTCTTTAACTCGTTACATTCATTAGCAAATAATTCTATCTTTTATCACTTGTCCAGTCTATCTTGCTCAAGATTTTCTTCTTGACACATGGTTTTTTTTTTTTTTTATCCCCTAACTTATTCTACATTATTTTAATAGAGAAAGAAAAATAAAGGATGCAATAAAGGATATGAAGGAATACACCTGATTTGGTTTAGTTTGGTTCTTTAAAGCTTTGAAATTTTACTTGAGCTCTCATTGATTTTTTTCTGCAAAATTAAAAATACACACCAAAGCAGTAAAAGAGCAATAATAAATTACTAAAAAATAAATGAAAAAAAATTAATCAAAACTAAAAAGAAAAGAAATAACCTATCTAGTAGTTCTGATTTATAGTCTTCAGCTTGACTTTCTTTGAGTTCTTAGTTGAATCAATCCGGTGCCACTTAAATTAGAATACTTTTATGTTTGGTCGAGCCCTCTTTCAATTAGACATTGCTAGCTTTCATACTTTCAAACCTATTTTCTATAGAATTCTCATATAATGAATTATCAATAATATCAATTAGAAAATAAGTTTGATTATCATCAGGATGTTTAGTATTTTTGAAAACATTAAAAGTAACTTGTTCATCTTGAATTCTAAGAATTAATTTTCCTTGTTGAACATCTATTAAAGCTCTTCCAGTAGCTAAAAAGGGTCTTCCTAAAATAAGGGGTACATCATAATCTTCTTCCATATCAAGAACAATAAAATCAATAGGAAAAATAAACTTGTTTACCTTTACCAAGACATCCTCCACTATACCTCTTGGATATTTGATGGATCTGTCGGCTAATTGAAGAGTAATAGTGGTAGGCTTCGATTCTCCTAGACCCAACTTTCTGAAAATAGAAAAAGGCATGAGATTAATACTTGCTCCTAAATCACATAAAACTTTATCAAAACTACAATCACCAATAATGCAAGGGATAGTAAATCTTCCTGGATCTTTTAGCTTCTATGGTAATTTATTTTGAAGTATTGCTGAGCATTCTTCATTCAAATTTATTCTCTCATGCTCCTTCAGCTTTTTCTTATTTGTTAGGATTTTTTTGAGAAACTTGGCATACCTGGGCATTTGAGTGATAGCATCTACAAAAGGAATATTAATATGTAAATTCTTTAATATTTTAAAAAAGTTAAAAAAAATATTATCTGGATGTTGTATTTATCTCTCTAGAAATGGTAGTGGCGGCACGTAGGGCTTCACATTTGGGTTCGCAAACTGTATACCTAGAGACCATCCATCTGCTGGTTGTTTTGGTGACTGACGAATTTTAGTTGATGGTTCCTTATTTATAGTTGGCTCTTCAGTCTCTTTCTTCTAATGTGGCTCCTCCAGCTTTGTACCACTTCTTAGGGTGATAGCATTGACTTGCTCCCTTGGATTGGTCTCCGTGTTGCTGGGCAAGGATCCCTGAGGTCTCTCGGAGATTATCTTAGCCATTTGACCTATTTGCATCTTCAAGTTTTGAATTGCTACTGCTTGGTCCTGTCTAAGTTTGGCTTCTAAATTTTTTATAGTTGCTTCTTGGTTTTGCATAAATTTGACCATCAGCTCTTCCATGTTGGACATCTTTTCAGGTACTTGGAATCTCGGGGGTGGCTATTGTGCTGCATTTTGATTACTCCATGAGAAATTTAGGTGTTGCCTCCACCCTTGATTGTATGTGTTGGAGTAGGGATTGTTTTATTGCGGCCTAAAAAAAATTACCAACATAATTAGTTATATCAGTTGCTTTAGCAAAAAGATTATCTATCTGGCAATTACTCGTATCGTGTCCT
Source organism: Cocos nucifera (assembly GCA_006176705.1). Taxonomy (NCBI): domain Eukaryota; kingdom Viridiplantae; phylum Streptophyta; class Magnoliopsida; order Arecales; family Arecaceae; genus Cocos; species Cocos nucifera. Next base: position 1,119,692 of record QRFJ01000117.1, on the reverse strand, counting down.
CCTCCACACAGGTCACAGGTGATGCTCTGAACATGCATAACTATTTTCTTCAAGTTGTTGACTTCGACTCTAAGGGCTACAATTTCAGCTAGTAAGGTTGGCACGCAATCTACTCCCTGCACGGCTGCTAGTCTTTTTGGTATCATGCATTCTGTCTACCACTAATAGCTATTTGATGCCATCTCATCGATCGGATCGAGGGCTTCTTCCATCACTTTTTGATTAATTGTTCCTCCTGCGGCTGCATCAATCATAGAATGATTAGTAGGAGATAAACCATTATAGAAAGTTTGTACCTAAAGCCATATGGATAGTTGATGATGTAGACATCTCCTCAGCAATTTCTTGAAATGCTCCCAAGCCTCATATAGTGTCTCCATGTCCATCTGCATAAAAAAAAATGATATCATTGTGCATCTTGGTAGTCTTGGAAGGTGGAAAGTACTTGGCTAAGAATTTTTGGGTTAGGACATCCCAAGTTGTGATAGATCCTGCAAAAAGAGAATGAAGCCAACTCTTAGCTTTGTCCTATAAAGAGAAAGAAAATAACCTTAATCTAATAGCATCATCCGACACCCCATTAATTTTAAAAGTATCATAAAGTTCAAGAAACTTAAAAATATGGACATTTAGATCATCATGCACGTGTCCATTGAATTAGACAGTTGATTGAATCATCTGCATCATCATCGATTTTATTTCGAAGTTGTTTGCTCGCACAGGCGGTCTTCTGATGCTCGAAGCTGCATCGGCTATAGATGGTGTTATGTAATCATTTAATGGATGATGTACTGATCGAATAGCTTCATGCTATTCTTCGGTTGCCATATCCAATCCTAGATTGATGTCGTAAGAATTTTCAACTGCCATTTTTCTTTCTTATTGTAGTCTTCTAATGGTCCTTTTAATTTCTGGATCTAAAGGTAGTAAGTTACTATGTCCAGTATGTGTCATGCACTGAATAATTTTTTTTTAAAATAATAAAAATTAAAAATAAAATTTTAAAATAAAGTTAGGATCAAAATTTTAATATTATTTTAGATATAATCCCCGGCAACGATGCCAAAAATTTGATGCGTGCTAATCTATAGCTATGGCAAGTGCACCAATCGATCATATAATAAAGTAAATGAGTAGAGTATCATCCCTAGAGGATTAAAAAATAAGTACTGAAAAGCTCTTTCCTATACTTTATTTAGAAGACTGATTTATGAGAATAAAAAATTAAAGAATAAAATAAAAAAATAATTAAAAATTTTAAGAAAATAGAGAGAGTGTAATTATTAGGATTTTAAATTTAAGAGCAATGGATTATTAAGACAATCAGTTCACCAACTCAGTCAATACAATATTCAAGTTATTAGATTAATTTTATTTTATGTGATGGTGGAGTCTCCTAATTTATTCACTATCCTTTAGTCCAGACGTAGCAAAACTATCAATATTTATTAATTATCCTTTGGTACAAATGTAATTTAAATAAATATTAATGCATTAAGTTTTGTGAAACTCTCTAATTAAAATATGCTACATCCAAAGCGCACTAAAATTCCTGCATGTATATGAATTCTAATTTGATTCACAATATAAGATATATAATCAAGAAGCAATAACATAGATGTACTTGGTCCATAACATCTATGTTCATCAGATCAATTAGAAGATGGCCAGTAATCTAAAAGCATTAAGATCAAATTTATATACTCTTCATAAATAAAATTTAAAATTAAAAATAAATCATACTGAATATTACATCAAAAGAGTGGCTACACTTTAGTCTTAGTAAAGAAAAATTTAGTTCATGATAACAAGTTCAAAAATAGCAAATAAAATAAAAAGCATAAAGAAATTAGACTGTTCGATTGCTAAAATTGATTGTCCATCGCTCTTGGTGTGGAAAACTTGGTGAAGAAGAAAAGAAGCTCCTTGATCGATGTTCTGATTATCGGAAGAAGAAAAGAAAAAAAATTAAAAGCCCTTTCTTTTCTCTCAAAAATCTCTTTTTTCTTTCTACCTCTCTCCTCTCTTTCTCTTCTTTTTCTTTTTTTTTTTTACGGTCTCCCCTCTTTTTCTTTTCTTCTTCTTTTTTTCTTTTTACTGTCTCCCCTCCTCTTTTCTTCGGTGATAGTAGACCTTTTTATAGGCTGAGAGGTGGATTTTTCCACCAAAATCCTATTGAAATTAGGTTTAAAACTCTCAAAATAACTCAAAAGGAGTCCTGGATAATTTCTAACCATTGGATGTTGATCAAACGATCCAAAAATTACTCAAAAATCATCTTAAAATCCCAAATCAAGTTGAAATTTATTTGGACCATCGGATCAGCCTTGAAGATCAAATCTGGACCATCAGAGCATGCATAGAGAAGCCTCTGATTCTTAGTTTTAAAGTCGGGATGAATCTCAGTCATTGGATCTCGATCGGGAGCTACATCTGTCGTTCGTTAGCGCATGCATTTCGACCGTCCGATCAAATCCCAGTGAAAGGCGCCCATCAGATCAAACAGAATTCTCAAATTGCCCTCTATAGACCATGCGCGAACCCGGTGTTGCATGGACTGCCGCATTCTTCAGCCAATCGGAGTGCGTTTCTCCATGTGAAATCTACAAAATGCCATCCAAACGGTCCACCGTGCGCTGCGAAAAATGCTGACGTCAGCTTGACATCAGCATTGCATCAGGTCGATCTGCTGGGTATGATCGAATGGGGCGGTCTGCTAAGCCAATTTTTCTAAATCGGTTTGTGCTTTTATTAGTATATTTTTACCACTTATCACCACCCCCAACTTAGTCATTGCTAGTCCCTTAGCAATATTTTATTTAATACCATGTTTCAATAAGATTATCCATCACTAAGATAAAATCTAGGACTAAAGGTCAAAAAGTTTAGAAAATACTGCTAATTAAGCATTGAGCTTCAGAAGCAAATTTTTCAGTCAATACAATTAAAAACTTCCTTAGAGTACATCAAAGATCTACAGCACTTATGTTCGTGATGACTAACTTTAGCATTTTAGTATTAAATTAAAGGACAAAAGTATCCTCTCTTATCATCTATTTTGATCAATTTTTTATACATTCTCAATTTTATACTCATGAATTAAGGTAGCTTTCACACTGCACACCCCCCTTTTTTAAAAAAAATTCAATTACGGGCTCGTTTGAAGTCCGTTTTGCATAAAATTTATTTCATCTGAACCAAAAAAATAAGATCTTTATATTGGAAGCCTTCTTTCCTATATAAGATTAATAAAAATATTAATTTAAAAAAATAGATTAATTTATTTTATAATTTAATACTTTTATTAATATATTTTTACCACTTATCAATACCCACCTTCAAGCTTCGGACTTTCAATCCAACATCACACAAGATCACCTTTAACATGGAGCACATTATCACCAGGTGTATTCTTTTCTTTAATTTCTATTTATTTTCTTTTTGTTACACTCTTACTCTTTCCACTCCATTGAAGATAATGTCGATTAAGTTGGGGAGTGGGGGATAAAAACTTAGAACTTAAGAAGATGAGAGTCTCCATAGACCTACTGTGCTTTAAGATTGAGAGGAATTAGGCATCTCTATAGTAATTGATGCATAGTTTAGATAAGATGTAAGGTGTCAAGGGACTGCACATTAAGAAAACCCAATAGATAGTTAAGTATAGAATAAGAATTAATTTCTAGACCCTTCTAATCACTCCGGTATTAATGTCTAAAGGGGAGTCTATCTTTTATAGGTATAAAGAGGATGTCCTGATGCCTACGATGCTTTCAACAAAAAAAAAGAGCAAATTCTAAATATTGGTCTTCCACTGAGTAACCGGACCCCATTGCCTAAGTAAGCAATAATGTTTGCATCAAAAAGTGGGCAATGTGAAGAAGCTTTGCTGTACAACTGCTTTAGCCCATAACCTAGTATACTGGACTTGGTAAGTCTGAAAGGTGTTCTACATCTAATGTCCTAAAATCAACTGATTTGGGAGCCATTGGGCTAAAACTCGTTACATGGGTCGAATGGAATGCCAACAGGGCCAAGGCAATGACAAACTGTACATTTTCAAAAAAAACAAAGAAAGAAAGAATGAGTAGGCAAAAGTACAAACCATAAACCTATCTTAAATTAAGACAAACCAAGGATAAAGATAGGAGTAGACCAAGAAAAGGTTTAGAAAAAAAATTTGATATTTTTCACTTAGCTATTCTACTAGGCAGCCTTAATTTTCCAAGGACACACTTTACTAAGCTTCTTTCTGTACACAAATTTCTTTAGAATTACCTAAAGATGCTCATAACTTAGCACACTAGTATTTGACACTAATCTTTCTTTTGCTCGGAGATGAGCAGAGTTTAAGTTGGGGGATGTGATAAGTACTTGATATATTATAATAAAAAGCACTAAATGTTGTTGCATTATATGTTTATTAGTTAAATTTGATGCTTCTTAATCTATTTTACAGGTAATTAGGAGATTGGGCTTATACAAGCTAATCCAGACTCAAATTGGCTCAACCAAGCAAAAATCAGATATCTAATAGGCTAAGAGTAAATAACTCAAGGGGTTAAGTTACGATCAATGGCTAGGAAGCAATTCATTGAAGATCCAAGGGCCAAGAAGAAAGATAGTTGCTTTAAGGATTTGGATCGAAAATAATTGATCAAAGGGCTGAAAATTGAGGCATGTATCTATGAAGCTCTAACCCAAATTGGAGTCTAATCCAAAGATCCCACGTGATCCATCCCAAACTGATTTAGCATGGATCACAGAGTGGAAAGAAACGAGAAAATGCCAAAGAGAAAAATAAATTACATGCTATTCTTTCTTTACCTTATTTTTCATGCACCAATTAGAAGTCCATACCAAATCAAAGATTTCTCATACACACTTCATCTCATCCATCCATTCCTATCATATCTTTAGTCCCATATTGCTTAACCAACAAATCCTCCTACCTCCTAGCATCTATAAAAAGCCCCTAAGACTTCAACCAAAACCATTCTTCCATCCATCTCCATCTAACCCTTGCATTCACACCTCCTCTCTCTCTCCACTTAAGTCTCCACTTTTCTTTCTTTCTTCTTCTTCCTTCATAAAACTCTCTTCTTCCTCTTTTCTTTCTATGGGTTAGAAGTAAGAAGATGGTAATGGTGGATGGCATCCCTTCCATGCATGGCTAGGCTCCATCATCTCAAAAGGGAAGATGAATCCTGTAAACAGATGATTTGATGTTCATCTATTTTATGTATCTCTTTTTTTTAATTTAATATTTTTTTTAATTTATTTAGAAATTAAAAGTACACTATTTTCTTTTGCTTCATTTATAAGATCTAGATTTTGAACAATCTATGCTCTAAGAGATACATCATGATTTGAGGATACAATGCATGCTCAGACAAGAGATAGATTATATCAAAAAGAATAGATCCTCTTTTTTTTTTTTACTTATGAGATTTAGTTAGATAGCTTACGCTCTAAGAGACTGACCGTGATCTGAGGATACAGTCCATGCTCAGAAAGGAGATAAACTATACTAACCAAAATTATAAGTAGCGATGCTGTAGCAGAAAATAGATATGACATCTGTTTTACAAGAAAATTCGATCTCCTGAGGCTTCTCTTCTATATTGGACTCATTAAGTTTCTTTTAAATATTATTTTATCAATCAGATTAGTTCTCTAATTCTTAAAAACAACCAAGTCTTCTTTTAATTTTCTAAACAACTACCTTAGATCCTTGAGAACTCGATCCAATTCATCCTATTCTATGGAGTAGTAGTCGGTTAATTTTTATCTTTGATCGCTCTCACGATAAGAGAGTATCAATAGGTCATAACCAATTGCTTCACCAAACAACTTCTAGTAGTTTTTAATTTTGCCCCAGAAGTCCAACAGTAGGCTTTGGCCTCCACTGAAAAGATCCAGTTAGGTCCAACTATTAACATGACCACATTTGGTGCATTAGACCAATAAATGATTAGATCCGACCTTGGCCAGCCAACCTGACCATCATTAGAAAGACACGACCAAATTATCATATTATGAATGATAATTCTATTAGTCAATAAGCACCAGATCTTTGAACCTTCAATGATTATTAAACTAATCGATCCATTATCACTCAACTTAATGGAACGCTATGACTTAGTTATCACCATAACTTTATCATTTTAAAGATCTAATAATTTTAAAAAATTTTATTAATTAATTTTAAAAAGAATTAACCAGCCAATTTGGATTCTTCCACTGACTTCACCAAGTCAGGTCAATAAGGATCAAATTAAAGTCGGCATTAGAAGCACCTAAATCTGTCAAACTAATTTACCTAATTGACATGGCTGAATCCAAATCACCAAGTGGTCTAATCAAAATCTAATTCATCAAGATGGCCAGGTAAGTGAGATCAGTGGAAAGGATATGCCATTAACTCGTTAAAGACCGAATCAGGATGAGTAGCTCCCAATTTAAAACTATTGGTCTGAACTGCCAAACTTATCTTAGACACCATCCGGTTCATTAGTTTCATTTTTGACCATCCTAGTAATTTAAGGTTCGACCGCATAGCCATGAATCAAGTCTATTTAGTCCTCGTTAAAGGCATGGGCTTGATCAACTACAACTATTATAATTTGGTCTAAAGAGTCATTGACCTAATCTAAATCAATATTTGGTTAGATTTGATCAATTACTCTAATTTAGTCCATTCTTTAACTAACCTTAGGTCTAATCTAATTAATGGACCTAATTCGACTAACCCGATAATCCATAATTTTATGATAAATATCTTAGGATCTTTAATTCATAATTTTAGTATCGAGAATGCGCGTTCTTCCCATATGGATCGGTGTGGCTATCGGTGATTAGCCAAGCAACAAGAAAGTACTTCTTAGAGATTTAATGTAGAAGAATGATTAAATAATTCAAGGAATAGAGAAGAAGAGAGGAAGAGATTTTCGAAAGAAAAGTGCTTTTTTTCAATATATTTCAGCACTCTTACAACCTTGACCTATTTTCAGTATATATACTTTACAAAGGATCAAGTCCAAGCTCATAGAAAAACTTTCCAAATCCAAACAATCCACGTACAAAAAATAATAACCCATGAAAAATAAGCTGGCTCAGTTTCAGACTGAGCCGACTAACCTACGACTGAGCCGGCTAACCTATGATTGGGTTGGCTCAGTCTGGAACTGAGCCGATCCAGTTGAGTACCATGCCAATAGCAGACTGAGCCAACCTAATTGTGTACCATGCCAATAGCTCAAAAATATTGCTTTCTATCTGAATTTTTCTCTGAGACCTAGCCAACTTAGTCCTGGACTGAGCTGACCCAGTTCTCAACTGAGCTAGCTCAGTCTCAGGGTGAGCCGGCCCAATTTTTGAACTATGCTAGGAGAGCTGATTGCTCTTCCAGCTCGCTCCCATCTTTTTATGACTTATCTTCTTATATTTTCAAGACTTGGGAGTGTCACTTTTGAGCTCACATTCTCCATCTTGGTGCTTTCAAGTTCTTATGGACTCATCTCTTCTCAATAGACCCATCCATGCCACACATCTCTGAAAGCTGTCATTAGAGAGTACCTTCGTGAGTGCATCAGACTATTCTCCTTGGTATGAACCTTTATTAATTCCACTTCACCTTCCTCCACCAGCACTCTGATCCTATGGAAACTCACATCTATATGCTTTGTGCGCGCATGATAGACTGGGTTCTGTGCCAACAGCAGAGCACTCTGACTATCACTGAATAGTATAACCTTGCTCTACTCCACCTCCAACTCATCAATCAACCTCCTAAGCCAAAGGACTTCCTTTGCAGCCTCCGTTATCCCAATGTACTCGGCCTCTATGGTAGACAAGATCATGATTGGCTGAAGGATTGATCTCCAAGACACCATTCCACCATATACGTAGAAGAGGTATCCAGTAGTAAACCTCCTTGTATCAAGATTACTAGCATAATTTGCATCAATAAATTCTTTCAGAGGACCTGAACCTTTATATATCTTCACAGATTATTCTCCAAATCCTTCCGGTTGCCCACCAAATATCAAACCATAATCTCTTGTTCCATGCAGATATCTCAATATCCATTTCAATGCTTTTTAGTGTTCCTTTCTAGGGTTAGCCATGTATCTACTAACCATGCTCACTGCATATGCTATATCTGGTATATAGCACACCATAGTATCATCACACTACCTACAGCATTTACATAATAGACTCATTCCATGCACTCTCTCTCCTCTTCTGATTGGAGGCTCTATAACTTGGAGAGATACATATGGCTCGGCAAAAGCGTCTCTACAGGTTTGGCCATCTCCATCTTAAACCTCTCTAGAATCTTCGGGACATACTTTTCTTATGACAAATGGAGCACTCCTTTGCACCTATTTCTGCAAATCTCCATTCTAAGGATTTTCTCAGTTGGACCCAAATCCTTCATCTCAAACTTAGATGATAATGCCCTTTTCAACCTTTTCACAGCATCCATGCTTCTATTGGCTATGAGTATATCATCTACATACAATAATAGGTATAGAGCATCCTCCTCATCTACATCCTTGATGTAGACACAATAATCATGTTCACATCTACTAAAATTCAGGCTCAAGATAAAGCTATCAAACCTTCGATACCACTGATGAGGGGATTGTTTCAAGCCATACAAAGACTTTCTGAGTAAACACATATTTTCTTCCTATCCCATCTTCATGAAACCATCTGGCTGCTTCATGTAGATTCTTTCCTCTAAAGTTCCATGAAGGAAGGCCATCTTCACGTCCATCTATTCGAATTCCAAGTTATGCTGTGCCACCAGTGATAGCAAAACTCGAATAGATGTATGACGCACCATAGGAGAAAAAATTTTTGTGTAGTCAATCCCTTTCCTTTGTGAGTATCCCTTTGCTACCAGCCTTGCTTTGAATCTGACTCCACCTTGTTTTGAAGATGCTTCTTTCTTTGTGAATACTCACTTTGAGCCAATAGGTCGAGCACCCTCTGGAAGATCCACCAGTTGTCATGTCTGATTCTTCTCGAGTGATTCCATCTCCTCTATCATGGCCTGTATCCATGAATCATGATCCTCACTCTCCATGGCCTCTTCATAATTCTCTAGATCTCCATTAGCAGTGATGAGTGCATAGGAGATAACCTTATCAATGCCATATCTGATCGATTTTCTAATAGTATACTGAGGCTTGTGCAAAGCCACTTCCACTGGCACATCTTTGCCTTATGTCTGTGGCTGCTCCTGCACATCTGTTTGAACTGTCGGCCCTCCATACTGATTTTCAATCTGAGATAATACTTTTCTGTCCAACTCCACCTCAACAAGAATACTTTTGTAAGTGGATGTAACCTGCATGCCATCATTCTCTAACTGGCCACCGCTATTCACCTCTATTTTTGTAGTTTCATCTATCCCAGACCTCCTCAAGATGCTCTTCTCATCAAAGATAATGTTCCTGCTGATCACTGACTTCTATGCATGAGAGTCCCACAGTAGGTATCCCTTGACTCCTTGTGGATATCCTATGAATGTCATCTTTTGAGATTTTGGATCAAATTTGCTCCTCTCAATTGCCTCCACATGTGCATAGACTGTGCAACCGAAGACTTTCAGGTGGCCAAGCTCCACCTTCTTTTCATTCTAGACCTCCTTTGGAATGCCTCCATTCAGCTTATAATGAGGGGACCTATTCACAAGAAAATAAGAAAAAGTTAGACCATCACCCCAAAAGAACTTTGGGTGTGATGTCTGTAGCCTCAAACTCCGTGCCTTCTCGGTCAGTGTCTGTTTCATCCTTTCTACGACACCATTCCATTGGGGAGTCATCTTCACCATGTAATAGTATTTGATTCCATTTTCCTCATAGTACCTCCTAAAATCTAGGTTAGTATACTTCCCTTCATTGTCCAACCTTAGACACTTCACCTGTCTTTCAGACTCCTTCTCTACTTTAGCTCTCCAGGCTCTAAATTGGACAAACATCTTAGATTTTTCTCTGATCAGATAAACCCACACCTTCCTTGAGAAATCATCAATGAAAGTGATAAAGTATTTTGCCCCATCTCTAGCTGATACAGGAGCTGATCCCCACACATCCGAGTGCACTAATTTCAGCACTCCCTCACTGCGCTTGGTACTTCTGGCAAACTTCATCTTATATTGTTTGCTAAAGATGCACGACTCACAAAGATCTTTGCCCTCCTTCTTCAGGATTGGGATCATACCTCTTCTACTTAGTTTAGTGAGCCTACGGTCACTCATATGATCCATCCGATAGTGCCATAGTTGATATAAAATCTGCTCTTTCTGTGCCGCTGCTAGCACCTCTGCACTATTATTTACTACTAAGTCTTCCATTCTGTAAAGATTGTTGCTCAGTCTTCTACCTCTCATCACCATCAAAGCTTCCTTAAAAATTTTTAAACATCCACTCCCAACCTGGCTACTAAAAGCATAACCCTACTCCTCCATGTAGCCCAAAGAAATTAAATTCTTTTTCAACTTTGGTACATGCCTGACATTTGATAATGTACGAATGATTTCATCGTACATCCTCATCCAGATAGAGCCAATTCCAACTACTTTGCATGGATGATCATTTCAAAGGCTGATACTTCCACCATCGGCCTTCTGGTAGATAGCAAAATACTTTCGATGAGAAGTATAGTGGTGCGAGCATGCTAAATCCAATATCCACATAATATCATACTCTATGGATCCATCTGATACAACTAATAGGTCTTCTCCACTGCTCACAGAAGTTGTATCATCTTTCTGGCTAGCCTTTCCTTTTTCTAATCTCAAAAGGGGACAATCTCTCCTCAGGTGTCTAGGCTAATGACATTTATAATATTTCAATATCATCTTCCTCTGATCACGAGACTTTGATCTGTCCTTGAATTTTCTTCTTGTCTTCTCCTTTGATCTTTTCTATCTTTCGTTCACAGTCAAGATCTCAGACTTAGAATCTCCCTTGTAGATCTTTTTTCTTTGCTCATTTGATCTGAGTACACCAATAACCTCTTCATAGTTTAGGATCTTCTTTCTATAAACTAAAGTTATTATGAGACCATCATACAAACCTGGGAGAGAACATAATAGTAGCAATGCCCGATCCTTCTCATCGATCTTCACATCCAAACTCATCATCTCAGAACACACTTGATTGAACCTTTGAATATGTGCAACAAGATCTTCACCTTTGGACATCCTCAAACTATATAGTTGTTTCTTCAACCACAACTTATTCATCATGTTCTTCTCTAGGTATGTGTTCTCTAGTCTCTCCTAGAGCCTCTTTACCGTAGTTTCTGTGCAAACCTCAAGCAAAATCTGATTGGCCAAGCACATCTAGATTATGCTAAAAGCAATTTCCTCCAACTCTTCCCAATCCTCAGCACTGATCTTTTTCGGCCTTTCTTTTGTCAAGATCTTGTAGATCCTCTGCTAATCCAACAAGTCCTTTACTCTTTGCTGCTATAGAGTAAAGTTCTCCTTGCCATCAAACTTCTCAAAATCCACCTTGAATCCACTTGATCCCATGACTTCAAACAAGTCAGGAATAGATCCCTAATACCCTTCACGATCTCACACACCAGTAAAACTATTCTTTAAAGAAGATCTAACTAGTCCTAAATCTTTTTTTCAAACTTCAATATCACCATTCCTTCATGTAAACAATCTTCACCTCAATCTAGAGATAACCATGAGGCAAACTAGAAGTTTTAGGATAAAATATGGTACAAGAGATCTTGGATGTAGTAAACTCTAGGTATTTTTCTTTCTTTCATGCAACACTGCTCTGATACCAAATATCGAATATACGTGCTCTTCTCACATTGATCGGCATGACTGTCGGTGATTAGCCAAGCAATAAGAAAATACTTCTTAGAGATTTAATGTAGAAGCATGATCTAATAATTACAGAAGCACGATCAAATAATTCAAGAAATAGAAAAGAAGAAAGGAAGAGATTTTTGAAAGAAAAGAACTTTTATTCAGTATATTTCAGCACTCTTACAACCTTGATCTATTTTCAGTATATATACTTTACAAAGAATCAAGTCCAAGTTCATAAAAAAACTCTCCAAACCCAAACAACCCACATATACAAAATAATAACCCACGAAAATTAAGCCAATCTAGTTTTAGACTGAGCCGGCTAACCTACGACTGGGTCAGCTCAGTCTGGCATGAAAACTTAGCTGGTCCAATTTTAGACTAAGCCGACTAACCTACGATTAGGTCAGCTCAGTCCCAGACTGAGCCGACCCAGTTGTATACCATGATAATAGTCCAAAAATACTACTTTCTATCTGAATTTTTCTCTAAGATCTAGCTGACCCAATCCTAGACTGAGCCAGCCTAGTTCTCAACTGAGCTGGCTCAGTCTCAGGGTCAGACAGCCTAGTTTCTGAACTTTGCTATGAGAGTTGATTTCTCTTTCGGCTTGCTCCCATCTTTCCATGACCTATCTTCTCATATTTCAAAGACTTAGAAGTGCCACTTCTGAGCTCACATCTAGACCCTTGTTAATCATGCTTAATTCTCAATTAAGTTTAAGGCTAAGGATTGGGGTTTGATATTTCAAAAATATCTTTTTTAAATTTTGAAAGGTTATCTACATTCTAGCACTGTTTCACTAAATAGGTCGACTTATTTTAAAAATGGATCAACTTATTTCATTAACAAGCACTAGATGTAGGTTTGATTTCATAAAATTAGTCAACAGACATTGAGCCAACTTCTCAGTCAGGCTAGCTCGGATCCCATCCAAGCTGGCCTAAACAGAAGTCGAGTCGGCTCGATTTCTGAGACAGCCGACTCGAAAAAAAGCTAGAAGCCAAATATTCTTATTGAGCAGGCTCGAATCCTATCCAAGCAGGTCCAAATTGAAGTCGAGCTGGCTCGATTCCTAATCGAGCCAGCTGAAGCATCAATCTAAAAAGTGTATCATGGCTGGCATGCTGGTCAAGCTAGCTCGATTCCTGAGCAAGCCGACTTGACTAGCATACAGAACCTTCCTAAGATCCTATTTATGTTTAATCTAAATCTATGTACTCTATATAAAAAATCATGAAACTATTTAGATCTAATCTAAATACTAAATTATGATAAAATTTAGATTAAATATTTTCAAACATATCATAAAAATCATTAGATCTAGTCTAAAGTTTTTATAATTAGTGTTATAGATCGCAACGTACCAGGATAACCTTTCAACTGTAAGGAATAAATCTTACAACAGGACAACCTACGGTCCATGCGATCATCATTTTTTATTTTTTAAATTAGATTATTATTTAGATCTAATCTAAAAATAATCTAAAATATGCATATATCATATAACAAAGAATCTGCTGCTCTGATACCAATTGAAGAAAATGCATCGAATTTCTAGCTTTAATTTTGAAAACTTTTTTTTAAAGATTGCACAATAAAAATAATTATTAATCATATTAATAATAAAAACTATTGATCTAATCTAAAAATCTTACACTATATAGGATCCAATGTACATATATATGCATGCACATCTGAAAATAAAATATCAAGTGTAGTAAATTTTTTTTACTACTTCTACGTGTTCAAAACACGTTATCTTTTTGCGGATAGATGATCTCCATAATTTAATTTTCTCGACGTAGATCTGATCACCATGGTGCAGCCACACATACGTCTGACCTCTACATATGATCCATATAAGATCCTAATCTCGATCAATTCCTCCCGAGTGCTAGCTCACTACAAAAACTTTTGATGACTGCTACAAGATCGAACTCCTTTGATCTTCTTTATCAGCTCTTCGAATGATCCAATTTGCTAATATAGATAAGAAATACGGGAGGTTTTTCTTTTAGATCTGTAAACTCATGACCCTCGTTGCTCACTATCTAGAACCCAAACCATAGATGGATTCTCTGGTCTGCACTCACCCAAGACCTTGCACCAAAAATTCCTTATGCAGAGAAGAGACTCTCTCTTTTTTTTCTCACACATTCTCTCTCTTTTCTGAGTTCTCATCTACATGCCCATAAAATCAGGTATTTTATAGATGCATACAAATAAGAGAGGCATGAGGGAGAGGTCTAGATTAACTAGTTATCCATTCAAACTCAAATCCTATTTGAATTAAACTCGTATCCTGATTAAACCTATCAATTTGGGATGTGAGAAGGAAGGGCGTGTGCCCTCTTATGCATGGAATTCTTCTTGGAAATTCTCAATTCTCATGGAGAATAGATGGCACAATATTTGGATGATGTGGCACATGGGAAGACTAGTCAAACTAGCTCTTATTTGACTACCAATTGAATTAATCCAATCCAAATTGGTTAGGCACAATTAGATTAGAATAAATCCAACTTATTTAGGCTTAATTAGGCTCAGTTAAATTCTAATCAAATCAAAAATTAATTAGGCCAAACCTCTGATCATATCAGAGATCAAACCTCCTTGATGATTAGATCATTTCATAACCTAATCAGGTCAAATCCAAATGAATCCAATTCAATTAATTTTGATCAAAAATAATTACTCAATCAAATTAAGTTAATTAGTGATCAAATCACTAATTAATCTTTTATTGATCAGTCATTAGATTGAGTAGAAATCTCTAGTATGTGTGATCCCGTAGGTTCGAACCTAAGCCTATAGCATAGAAATCAATTTTCTATACTAATCGAAGTAACCATCTAGCAATGGTACCCGACATTCGAGTAGACCGAATGGTGCAGTCATAACATTTAGAATCTACATGAATATGGTTACCTCATAATTCATCGCTCTAACCTCTGTGCATAGGATGGCTTAGGATTTAACTGTCAATCATAGAAGATACATCCAAATCGTGTCTTAAAGTAATTAATCCTGTGACCCCTCATAAGGACTACCCTAGCCAAGGCTTTGCTAAATTGAAATACTATTGAGCACAGCTCCTGAGTCCAGGAGTGGTCAATCCCATCTTGACTCACACATCAATTTCTCAAGTACTTGACTGTACCCAAAAATCTTCCATCACTGAATTAGAAATTTAGGTAGTCTGGCACCAAAGCATAGTGAGTTGCTTGAAAGTCACCATGTTGATCTCAGATCAAAGAAATACTTATGCCCATATTCCATCAAAGCAATTCTTGATAGTAGAAAAACTCTAAAATCGATCATGTTCAGTGCAGATGTATCCTTACATCTCACCTACATGCCATACCAGTGTCTCCATACTCCTTGGTTAAGAGGACAACCAACCGATATGACACACAATGATCTATACTCGATAAACATTATTGTCCTTGGTAACAACGTATCATTGATCGCAAACTATTTTAAGGACTAAACGATAAATCCTTCTTTGTCGATTCTAAATTATCCTAAGAACTTCATCATATCTGACAGGAGTTCATTAGAAGATGAAAGATTTATGATGAAAAAACTAGAATAATTTTTATTTAATTAATAATTTATATATAATTACATAAATTAGCTCAATCATTAATAAACTAATGATTGGCTTTAGAATACTTTTCTAATATTATCCTACTGTAAGATTTATCCCTTATAGTGGAGAGATTGTCCTGGTACGTTGTGATCTAGAAAATTGATCATAAAAATTTTAGATTAGATCTAATAATTTTTATGATGTGTTTTAAGATTTTAATCTAATTTTTCTCATGAAAAAATATTTAGAATAGATCTAAATAATTTCATAATTTTTATGTAGAGTATATAGATTTAGATTAAACATGAATAGGATCTTGAAAAGGTTCTATTCATCGATCGAGCTAGCTTGCTCAGGAATCAAGCCAGCTCGACCAGTATGCCGACATGATATGATTTCTGGATTAATACTCCAGCTGGCTCGATTGAGAGCCGAGCTGACTCGACTTTAATTCGAGCTAGCTCAGATGGGATCCAATCCTACTCGATAGAAAAGATGGCCATCGAGCCCTCTGCCCGAGCTGGCTATCTCAGAAATTGAGCCAGCTTAGCTTCTGCTCGGACCAGCTTGGATAGGATCCGAGCCAACCTGATTGAGAAGTTGGGTAAATATCATATTTTACTGATTTTATGTGATCAAATCTACATCTAGTGCTTGTTTATGAAATAAATTGATCCATTTTTGAAATAAGTCGATCTATTTAATGAAACAGTGCTAGGATATAGAGAACCTTTCAAAATTTAAAAAATATTTTCAAAAACCCAAACCCCAACCCTCAATCTTAAACTTAAATAAGAATTAAATATGATTAATAAGGATCTAGAATTATAAATTAAAGATTCTAAGACATTGATCATAAAATTATGGGTTAATCGGGTTAGTCAAATTAGGTCCATTAATTAGGTTAGACCTAAGGTTAGTTAAAGAATGGACTAAATTAGAGTAATTGATCAAATCTAATCAAATATCGATTTAGATTAGGTCAAGAACTCTTTAGATCAAATTATAATAGTTGTAGTTGGTCAAGCACATGCCTTTAATGAGGACCAAATGGACTTGATTCGTGGCTACGTGATCGAACCTAAAATTGCTAGATTGGTCAAATTGAAACTAATGAACCAGATGGTGTCTAAAGTAAGTCTGGCAGCTCAAACCAATGATTTTTAATTGGGAGCTACTCACACTGATTCTATCTTTGATGAGTTAATGGTATATCCCTTTCACTAATCTCACTTACCTAGCCATCCTGATGAATTAGGTTTTGATTAGACCACTTGATGATTTGGGCTCATTCATGTCAATTAGGTAAATCAGTTTGACTAATTTAGGTGCTCGTAATGTCGACTTGAATTAGGTCTTTATTGATCTGACTTGGTAAAGTCAGTGAGAGGATCCAAATTGGCTAGTCAATTCTTCTTAAATTTGGTTAATAAAATCCTCTAAAATTATTAGGTTCTTAAATTGATAAAGTTATGGTGATAACTAAGTCATAGCCTCCCATTAAGTTGAGTGATAATGAGTTCATTAGTTTAATAATCATTGGAGGTCTAAAGACCTGGTGCTTATTGACTAATGAAATTATCATTCATAAAATGATAATTTGGTTGTGTCTTTTCAATGGTGGTCAAGTTGGTCGGCCAAAGTCGGGCCTGATCATTCGTTAGTCGGATGCACCAAATGTGGTCATATTAATGGTTGGATCTAATTGGATCTTTTCAGTGGAGGCCAAAGCCTACTGATAAGATTTTTAGGGTAAAATTAAAATTACTAGAAATTATTTGGTGAAGCAATTGATTATGAACCTACCCGTAAGTGCACATGGGTTGACCAACCAAAGTTAGGCTCGTGTGTAGCCTATGTGAATTCTAGTATCCACTAAGAAATTAGGGATAATTCCTCAAATTGAAGATAAAGGCTATCAATTTGAATAAAATATTAGAAGAACCTTTAGACTAAAATCCAAGTCTTTAGAGTAAATAATTCATATACTAATTAGGTCTATGATTATAATTCCTCAAATTGAAGATAAAGGCTACCAATTTGAATAAAATATTAGAAGAACCTTTAGACTAAAATCCAAGTCTTTAGAGTAAATAATTCATATACTAATTAGGTCTATGATTTTCTTTTATGCAGAAATAGCCACTATCCTGTCGCTCCGATCATTGTTGGTAATGACAAACTCATGGGATCCAACTTTGATAGCTGGTATCAAAAGTTGAAGATCATCCTGAAGTATGAACGGATCTTAAATGTATTGACTGATTTGGCATCTGAGGAGGCAGCCCTAAATGCTATTAAGGCATTGAGAGATACTTACCAGAAGTAGCTCAATGACCACACCACCATTCAGTGCATTATGCTGGCAGCAATGAATGATAAGTTTATCCATAGGTTAGAAAATGCCCAGTCTGAGAAGATGCTTCAAATGTTGAATGACTTCTTTGGCACACTTGACAACATTGAAAGGCACAAAACTGTTGTGCCATTTTCAATGCTCGTATGAGGGACAAGATGTCAATCACTAATCATGTATTGTACATGATCGAAATGATTGAATGCCTGAGTAAGCTGAATTTTTTCCTGCATGAGTAGCTTGAAAACGATGTGATCCTAAATTCATTACCCAAGTCCTTCCTTCATTTTCTTACTCATTTCAAAATAACAAAGCCTGTAGTAAACTACCATGGGTTATTGGGATTGCTGTAGAATTTTGAGAAGGATCATCACCTCCAAAAGGGGTTGATGAATATAGTGGAAGGATCATCTTCTGGTCGACCCTTTAAGAAAGGAAAGAAGAATAAGAAGAAGAAGAACAAGAAGGTGTAGCCGCATGCTGGGACGTCTGTGCAGGGTCGACCAAGAAATGCAAGCCTGATCAAAGCTAGGTGGAGTGCTTCTTTTGCAAGAAGCAGGGGCATTAGAAGAGGAACTATCCTCAGTACATTGCCACCCTAGACCCGAACAGGTCGAGGAAGCAAGTGGTTGCTGTGCAAGGTAATTATATGATAACACCTTACAACTTCTCAATTTATGATACTACTGCCTAGGTATTAAATACCGAAAGTTCTTATCATATTTGTAATTCAATGCAAGGTTTACAAGTTAGTAGAAGATTTGGTGAAGGCGAGAGATTCCTGAACGTTGGAGATGGAAGACAAGTTCTAGTTTTAGCTTTAGAAATCATAAATCTTGAAATCAATTCTCATAGAGTTATTCTTAGTGATTGTCACTTTTATCCAAATTTTTTATTGAATATAATTTTTGTAGGCCTTTTGACCAAGAATAGTTATCAGTTTTTAATATAGTAAATTTTTGTGATATCATTTTGAATGGTGTTACAATTTATATTAGATAATTAAATAATAATATTTATCTATTATCACAGGCTGTTAACATAGTCCAAACCTTCGATAAATGCCCTAGAATAGAAGATGTGTCAAATGTCTATCTTTGGCATTATAGGTTAGGTCACATCAACAAGAACAAAATAAATATGTTGGCTCAAGAAGAAATTCTTAAGATCAGTGATTGTAAATCACTACCAATCAGTGAGTCCTGTCTTCTTGAAAAGATGACCAAGTCACCTTTTATTGGAAAGGATGAACATGCCAGTGAACTCCTAAGTCTAGTACATACTGATATATGTGGACCCATGAGTACAAGTGCTATGGGTGGATATTTCTACTTCATAACATTCACAAATGATCTATTAAGGTATGGATATGTCTATTTAATGAAGCATAAGTCGGAGTCATTTGAAATGTTCAAACTATTCCATAAAGAAGTAGAAAAGCAAACTAGGAAGAGTATTAAAACTCTTCGATCTAACCGAGGGGGTGAGTACATCTCCAGTGAATTTTTGACATATCTTGAGGAAAATAAAATTCTCTCCCAATGGTCTCCTCCTAAAATACTACGGTATAATGGTGTGTCTGAAATGAGGAATCGGATCCTGTTGAACATGGTGAAGGAAAATCCTGATTTTTTGGATCAGGTTTGTTCAGATCTAATTGGATCAAGAGGTATATTTCAAAATTTTCCTCTCAGATCCATATCAGATTTGACACATTTTAGATTTAATTTATAATCTGATAATTAAAAAAATAAAACTAAATTAATTTTGAATTAATTTTTATGTTGATCTTGGGTAATCTGATTATCCGTTGATGATCTTGCGAAAGCTCTGAGGTTCTGGATCTAGCCATGCAAGCGCCTGGCCTCTATCGATATCCACTTGGACTGGATCTGGAGATCTTCTCCTTCTCTTTCTTTTCTTTAAAAATTAAATCTAAATCTGATTAGGAGGATCTTAAAAATACCTTTTGAAGATCATCCATCGTCTCTGCAGCAGTGCTGCCTTCTTCTTTTTTCGTCAGCCTTTCTTGCTTGACTCGCACTAATCAGAAGAACCCAACTTTCTTGGGTGTGGAGAGAAGGGAGAGGGCCAGATGGTGGCATGGAGAAGGGAGAGGGATAGCCTTAGGGCGTGGCTTGGAAGAGGAGTTCACAAAAATGGGCGCAAACAGGATCTATTTATAGACTCTGCTACGCCATGCAGTGCTACATCACCCCAACCAATCATGTTGCTTCATTCAATCAGATCTAAATCTGATTGGTGGGATGACATCACCTGATCCAATTAGATGAGAGACCCATAGGTTCATTCTTAGATGGCGCCTAAGACTAGTTAAAGTAGATACCCAAGGGCCACCTAAGTAGAAACCAAGAAGCAACCTGGAGTTCCATCCGTATGGGACTCCAGCGTCCCTATCCATCGGCGCACACCATCCTAGGCATGTGCCCCCATCTTTTCAATTTCTAAAGAGGGGACAAGCCCTTATCTACTCTCTAATAAGTGCATGACACATGGGCAGATGTCCAAAGGTCAACATTTGACCAAGTCAAAGTACAAAAATTAGCAGGTGACGAAAAATGGCAGGTGTTGTCTCAAATTTATCTCATAAATTAAGACAACCCTTTTTTGACTTGGACAAGCTCCAGTCAGGTTAGGTAAAGGTACCTGAGTGAGTACAAACTCATTCGGCTCAATTAAGATAACTTTTAAGATAGAAAAAAGAGAATGTTAGGCTCAATCGTGTGCTAGCATGATTTCCTTAAACCTAATTGAATCTTATTCAAATAAATTGAACAGGGTTAGTCCAATTGATGATATCCAGATCCAAACCCTTGTTTGTATGATCCAGTTAGATTCAGTTTTGTATGGTAATGGGATATGTCATGATCTTCATCATCGACATCATCGAAACTCCTTTCGATGGATCAAAACTCTTCTGATTTAGACAACTTAGAATGATCGATCATCTAAATCATTCTAATTACTCCCAAAATCCACTAGTGACACCTAGCAGCATATGGTGGCAACCCATCAAAACTGAAAATGAACCTCTCGGTGCAGCTACTTGTGTGATTAAGCTCTTCTATCTTGAGCCCCGATCAGATTAGGGTTAAGGTGAACTCGTCAAACCCTAATTTCTATCATATGATTTAATCATTTGATTCAAGTCCAATGTGAAAACCTTAATTGAAACTCTTTCTATTATTTCACACTCTCTGCCATGGCCATGGGCTTATGGACTTGATTCTCATGATCATCATAGGGCTGCTCCTCATCCACCGAGGTAGATAGGCTCCATCTTGGTGCAATTCAATTCCTACAATGAACATGCTATAGCCAACACACACCTCAGGATTTTGAATGGCTAGAAGACCGAGTCATGATATAGTCAAACTATAACATCCTCAAGGTGAACTATCGATGCACCTCAGGTCAAAGAACCAGACACACCACTACAGCATCGAGTCAGTCATCGATGAGAAGGTAGACTTTCTTATGACTACTCGAGGTGGTCACGCTCAGTGCCCTCATTCTCTAACGAGTACCTGTACTCTCACTCCAGTGTCTCTACACCGTAGACTTAAGACTCATCTACTATAAAGAAGTGATTGTACACTAACCTTTTGGATCAATCACCACCCTCACGATGGAACATTTTCTCTACATCCTCTAAAATAGTACCTAAGTACCTCTCAGGGGGATGGAAAATTCTTTTCTATCTATGAGGTGGAGGAGGTAGTGTATGGATTGGCTTAACTTGATTTGGTTCCATTTGGTCCATAGCTCGTTGCTCTTGTGAGTCTTTCTCATCGAGCTTGATCTACTTTCCAATGCCGCTATCTTGAATAAACTATTTTTCAAAGAAGTGCATGTCGACCCACAATCACATTGTGATCTTCTGGAATGTAGAAATATATTATCCTATGATCTCTTTAGAGTATCCTATAAATATCTAACCTAAAGTCTAATTTAGCGCTTTTTGACATGAGTCAGACAATCCCAAATTTATGAAGACTCGGACTTGGTTTCTTACCATGCCATATCTCATACGGTTGTAGTAGGAATGATTTAGAAGAAACCATTAAGTAAGTATATTGTAGTTAACAAACAGTGTCCCCAAAGAAAATCAAGAAGGTTTGTGAAGCTCATCATGGATCGGACCATATCTAATAGGATCCAATTCCTCCATTCTGAAACTTCGTTTAGTTGAGGTGTTCCTGGTGGAGTCCATTGAGAGACTATACCATTTTCTTTGAGATAGTCTAGGAATTTTTGACTAAGGTATTCACCTCCTCGATCTGATCAAAGAACCTTAATGGGTTTTCCAATTTGCTTTTCTACTTGATGTCTGAATTCTTTGAACTTTTCAAATGCTTCAGACTTGTGTCTCATAAGATACACATAACCATACCTAGATAAATCATCGGTAAAGATTATGAAGTAGACTAAATTGCCTCTAGCCGGCACATCGAATGGGCCGCATCACATCTGTATGTACTAGGGCAAGAAGATCCATGGCCCTTTCCCCATGTCCTACAAAAGGAAGCTTAGTCATTTTGCCATGAAGACAGGATTCACAAATTGGATATGACTCGAAAGTCAATAGACTCAATACCCCAGTTTTCTTCAATTTGTTAATCCTATCTTCTGCTATATGACCTAATCTTATGTGCCATAGATACCTATCATTAGGATTATCCCTAGGACATTTTGATTTTATGGTATTCACATTTTGCTCGAAGTTAAAAATAGATACACCAACATGTAACTGATAAAGATCGTTAATAAGAAAATCATTTGTAATTTTATTTCTTTCATAAAGAATGTTACAATGATCCTTAAGAAAACTAATTACATAGCCTTCTAATGCAAGGCAAGAAACAAAAATCAAATTTCTGCTTGCTGCAGGCACATAATAATAGTCTTTTAATACTAAGTCTAAACCAGATGGTAGTCGAAGAGGATATGTTTCCACGGCCACGATAGCAATCCTTGCTCCATTTTCAATGCGTAGGATTATCTCACCATCCCTCAGCCTCTAGCTATCCTCAAGACCCTGCATAGAAGTGCACAAGTGAGCACTAGAACCAGAGTCAAGCACCCAACTGGATGCAGAAAAAATCATAAGGTTAGACTCAATAACGAGCATACCCCCAAAAAGATCTACCTCCTTCTTCTTTAGGGTGGCCAGGTAAGTAGGACAGTTTTGCTTTCAGTGGCCGTCATTGTTGCAATGAAAATACTTTCCTTTATCAGCGGCCTTCTTCTTTGGCTCTATCGTTTTCTTCTTTCCTCCTTCCACCTTCTGCTTTTTCATAAACTTCTTCTTTTTTTCAAAAGACTTTCTCTTGGAAGAAGTCCATTTCATAGCAAGTACTGAGCCTTTAGAATCTTTCATGGAAAGCTCAGCGGTAACCAGCATGTTCATAAGTTCGGCCAAGGAGTTTTGAAGTTTATGCATATGGTAGTTCATGATGAACTGCCCAAATGCATCAGTCAACGATTGCAGAATTATGTCATTCTGCAGATCCAAGTCCAACCTCACTCCAAGCTTCTCAAGCTCTTTCAAGTCCTTGATCATCATCAGACAATGATCTTGGACTGACTGCCCATCACGCATCTTAGCCTTGAAATAGTCGTTTAGCATGACTTGATACTTAGCTGCGTGACTCCTGTTCACCAAATATCTCTTGTAGGTGAGCCAATATTTAGCGAGCAGATTCTTGATATCTTCATGTTGGTGCTGAAGCTCATCATACGATCAGAGCCCAAGCATGTATTCTGGCCTTATTATCTTCATCATCCACTTATCCAGAAATGCTCTCTGTCAGCGGTGGATGAGCTGGTAAGGTGGAGGGTCCTGGTCCAATACATGAGGTTAACTTCTTGGAAACCAAAAATAATTTTGAAGTTCTTAGAGCCAATCCTTGTTATTTGGATTCGGTCAGTCTTATGGGCTTCCAAAATTCATGCATAGTGGTTGATGCAAACATCTTCCTATAGAGAGTCAAAGTTTCTACGTTAGATACTTATAATTAATGAACTAACCAATTTGTTTAGAGAATTTTATTTATTAAATAAATTAGCTTCCACTATTTTTCTTCGGATCCCTACACTCATCTCTGTAGAGATGCAAAAATCTCTCGATTATGATTTCTATGGGTGGTGGTGGTCCACCGACTTACTCATCACCTCACCTAACAGTTATTGTGATGGGTAGCCAATGGTGAACAACTCTTGTTCAATGATTCTCTAATCATGGTGCATCCAAACTTGGTCTCTAATCAATGGAAAATCCTGATTTTTTGAACTAGGTTCATTCAGATCTGATCGGATCAAGAGATATATTTTAAAATTTTTTTCTTTGATCCAAATCAAATCAGGGATGTTTCAGATCTGATCTTTATTAATTTAGTAATAAAAATAAAATATAGATAAATTAAATCAAATTTAATTTCTTGTAGTAGGGTAATCCTATACCCGTTGATGATCCTTAAAGAGAGAAGGTTCTGGATCTAGCCATGCAAGTCCTAAGCCTCTACCGATATTCACTCGACTAGATCTGGAGATCCTCTTCTTCTCTATCATGTCTCCAAAAATTAGATCTAAATTTAATTTGGAGGATTTTCAAAATACCTTTCGAAGATCAGCAGTTGTCCTTTACAGCAAGCAGCCTTCTAGCTTTCTTTGCCTTTCTCTCATCTGATTGCACCAACTAAGATCCCAAACTCCTTTGAGATGAGAGGAGAAGGAGAAGATGGTCTTGGCATGGAGGAGGAGGAGAGAGGCAGCCTTGGGACGTGGAGAATTCAATTGGAATTTGAATTGGGTGCAGGGTCTTATTTATAGACTATGCATGATCCAACTCCTCTTCTTCCCCAACCAATCACAATCCTTTGTGAAAATCAAACTAAACTCTGATTAGTGGAATAGAGTCTTTGGATTCCTCCTTAATGGTGCCTAAGACAGTCAAACTTGGTTTTAGAAAAAGTCTAATCAAATCCAAAAAGAGATGGAGTTCCTATCCAACTAGGGACTTCTGGGCGCCTCAAACTTTGGGCACACGCCAAGGGTGGCGTGCGCCCTCCTCCTTGCCAGGTTCTGGTAGGGGGATAAGCCCCCACCAGCTCTCCAATAGGTGCATGACACATGGACAGAAGTCAAAGTATCAATGGTCAACATTTGACCAGTCAAAGGTCAACTTTTGACCAAAGTCAAAGGACGAGAAATGGCAGGTGACCAAAAATGGCAGGTAATTATCTTACAAAATAAGACAACCCTTTTCTGACCTGGACAACTCCAGTCAGACCAAGTGAAGGCCTCTGATTGAGCACAAACTCCTTTGGCTCAGTCAGGATAACTATTTATGATAGTAAAAGAAGAACGTTAGGTTCAATCGAGTGCTAGCACGATTTTCTTGAACCTAATTGAATCTCATTCAGATCAATTGAACTAGATCAGTTCAATTGATGATCACCTAGATTCAAACCCTTATTTGTGTGACCCAGTTAGGTTCAGTTCTATATGGTAATGGGATATGTCATGATCTCTATCATCGACATCATCGAAACTCCTTTCGATGGATTAGAACTCTTCTGATTCGAACAGCTAGAATGATCGATCATCTAAATCATTCTAATTGCTCCCAAAATCCACCAGTGACACCTAGCAGTATATGGTGGCAACCCATCAGAGCTGAATGCGAACCTCTTGGTGTAGCTACCTGTGTGATTAAGTTCTTCTATCTTGAGCCCCGATCAGATTAGGGTTAAGGTGAACTCGTCAAACCCTAGTTTCTGTCATATGATGTAATCATTCGATTCAAGTCCGATGTGAAAACCTAAATAGAAACTCTTTCTATTATTTCACTCTACCATGGCCATGGGCTTCTGGACTTGATTCTCATGATCATCATAGGGCTGCTCCTCTACCATCGAGGTAGATAGATTCCATCTTGATGCAATCCAGTTCCTACAATGAACATGCTATAGCCAACATACACCTCAGGATTCCGTATGGCTAGGAGACCGAGTTATGGTGTAGTCAAACTATAACACCCTCAAGGTGAACTGCCGATGCATCTCAGGTCAAAGAACCAGACACACAACTGCAGCATCGAGTCAGTCATTGACGAGAAGGTAGACTTCCTAATGACTACTCGAGGTGGTCACGCTCAGTGCCCTCGTTCTCTAACGAGTACCTGTACTCTCGCTTCCGATGTCTCCACACCGTAGACTCAAGACTCATCTACTAAAGAGAAGCGATTGTACACCAACCTTCCGGATCAATCACCATCCTTGTGATGATCCTATGGTCGGGAGCATTTTATGAGTTAATAATGATTATTCATGTCTTAAATTTTCAACTCTTAAAAATATGAATTATCATTACCATTAACTCAAAGGATGTATCACAGACACTAAATACACATATGTGATAGAAAATAATCCATTTTATTGATAATAGTTAAAATTATAATTTTGCCCCTAGAAGTGTATTATAAGTGTCAGCCAATTTTGGCTTCTAGGGCATATATATCTAACATCTAATTCATGAATCTCACCATGTCCGAAATATTAATCCACTCCTTAGTTAAATCAGATCCATCATTTGCATAGATTGGATCTCTCATCGTATCTGGAATATTGAGCCCAATTCATTCTCCAGCCCGTAGCATTCAATGCCTAATAGACATGGTTGCATCTTTCTGATGCAACTGAGCCACTATAACCAGTCGAGAATAATCAACCCCGGAAAGGGCCTGCACATCTACAATGGTGGAAGACCTTTGACTTAATCTTTTCTTAGAAAGATTTGATTTAGGTCTCATTAAACTAGACTTGATATAGTCATAACCATTATGACTAACCTAGTGGCATGGGTTAGCTCAGATTATTGACCACCTCAGATCAGAACTGAGTCAACAAACATGACCAGGTAAGTAAGTCCAGTGGAAGGGATATGCCATTAACTCGATAAGAACGCATTCGAGTCGAGTAGCTCCCAATTAAAAATCAGTCGATCGTATCTGCCAAACTTATCTTAGACACCAAATTATTGAGATAGAACCAATCGGATTAGCCTACAATCCAGACTCTAACCACTGAGCCTAATTAGGTCTTTTGCTTGATCGATCACATTCGTGACTCAATCTTAACCCAAACTTAATCTTATTAGGCTGATCAATTTAAGCATTATTGATCCCATCTAACCAACTCTTGATTCAATTTGATCAACCGCTAGACTTAATTGAGCTACCCAAGTCTGAACCCAGATTTATGAATATGTCTTAGATCTAAAATTCTCAATTTTAGATCTAATTGATATTTCATAAACTTAATTCTTAATTAAGTTAGGGTTCAGAAATAAAACATATAAAAAGATTCTAGGATTTCAGGATCTAGAATTTTGCAGAAAGTAAGTTTTCAATTTTTGATTAAGGATGAACGCACAGCACCCCTACACATTATAAGAACACCCCATCGAATGGAAGGAGAGGATCTTTAAGCCCTACTTTATTCTTATGACCGGACGGCCAAGGGAAACGCCTTAATCAGAAATACAACTAATCTACAAAAATAAATTAGATCTAAGCATATATCTCATATAAAAAATAGATCTAATTAAAACATGTTTTGTATATATCACATATATCAGTTTTGTATATACTAATTGAAGAAAAATTCTGATTTTTTGGGTCAGATTTGTTCAGATCTGATTGGATCAAGAGGTATATTTCAGATCCATATCAGATCTGATATTTTTTAAATCTAATTTATAATCTGATAATTAAAAAAATAAAACTAAATTAATTCTAAATTAATTTTTATCTTGATCTTAGGTAATATGATTATCCGTTAATGATCCTACAGAAGCTCTGAGGTTCT
Source organism: Cocos nucifera (assembly GCA_006176705.1). Lineage (NCBI taxonomy): Eukaryota > Viridiplantae > Streptophyta > Magnoliopsida > Arecales > Arecaceae > Cocos > Cocos nucifera. Next base: position 1,092,000 of record QRFJ01000117.1, on the reverse strand, counting down.
GGATCTAGCCACGCAAGCACCTGGCCTCTATCAGTATTCACTCAAATTGGATCTGGAGATCTTCTCCTTCTCTTTCTTTTTTTCAAAAATCAGATCTAGATCTGATTTGGAGGATCTTCAAAATACCTTCTGAAAATCATCCATCGTCTCTGCGGTAGTGCTGTCTTCTTCCTTTTTCGTCAATCTTTCTTGCCTGACTCGCACTAATCAGAAGAACCCAACTTTCTTGGGCGTGGAGAGGAGGGAGAGGGCCAGATGGTGGCATGGAGAAGGGAGAGGGATAGCCTTAGGGCATGGCTTGGAAGAGGAGTTCACAAAAGTGGGCGCAGACAGGGTCTATTTATAGACTTTGCTGCGCCATGCAGTGCTGCATCACCCCAGCCTACATTGCTTCATTCAATCAGATCTAAATCTGATTGATGGGATGACATCACCTGATCCAATCAGATGAGAGATCCATAGGTTCATTCTTAGATGGCACCTAAGACTGATCAAAGTAGATACCCAAGGGCCACCTAAGTAGAAACCAAGAAGCAACCTGGAGTCCCATCCGTATGGGACTCCAGCATCCCTATCCATGGGTGCACAACATCCTAGGTGTGCACCTCCTTCTTTCCAATTTTTAGAGAGGGGACAAGCTCCTATCTACTCTCCAATAAGTGCATGACACATGGGCAGATGTCCGAGGGCCAAAGGTCAATGTTTGACCAAGTCAAAGTATAAGAATTAGCAGATGACGAAAAATGGTAGGTGTTGTCTCAAATTTATCTCATAAATTAAGACAACCCTTTTCTGACTTGAATAAGCTCCAATCAGACCAGGTAAAGGTACCTGAGTGAGCACAAACTCATTTGGCTCGATCGAGACAACTTTTAAGATAGATAAAGGAGAATGTTATGCTCAATCGTGTGCTAGCACGATTTTCTTGAACCTAATTAAATCTTATTCAAATCAATTGAACTGGGTTAGCCTAATTGATGATATCTAGATCCAAACCCTTGTTTGTTGATCTAGTTAGGTTCGATTTTGTATGGTAATGGGATATGTCATGATCTCCATCATCAACATCATCGAAACTCCTTTCAATAGATCAGAACTCTTCTGATTCAGACAACTTAGAATGATCGATCATCTAAATTATTTTAATTGCTCCTAAAATCCACTAGTGACACCTAGCAGCATATGGTGGCAATCCATCAAAACTGAAAATGAACCTCTCAGTGCAGCTACTTGTGTGATTAAGTTCTTCTATCTTGAGCTCCGATCAAATTAGAGTTAAGGTGAACTCATCAAACCCTAATTTCTATCATATGATTTAATCATTTGATTCAAGTTCCATGTGAAAACCTTAATAGAAACTCTTTCTATTATTTCACACTCTCTGCCATGGCCATGGGCTTATAGACTTGATTCTCATGATCATCATAGGACTGCTCCTCATCCATCGAGGTAGATAGATTCCATCTTGGTGCAATCCAATTCCTACAATGAACATGCTATAGCCAACATACACCTCAGGATTTCGAATGGCTAGGAGACCGAGTCATGGTGTAGTCAAACTATAACATCCTCAAGGTGAACTATCGATGCACCTCAGATCAAAGAACCAGACACATCACTACAGCATCGAGTCAGTCATCGATGAGAAGGTAGACTTCCTTATGACTACTCGAGGTGGTCACACTCAGTGCCCTCGTTCTCTAACGAGTACCTATACTTTCACTCCGATGTCTCTACGCCGTAGACTTAAGACTCATCTACTATAAAGAAGTGATTGTACACTAACCTTTCGGATCAATCACCATCCTCATGATGATCCTATGGTCAAGAGTATTTCATGAGTTAATAAATGAAAATTCATGTCTTAAATTTTCAACTCTTGAAAATATGAATTATCATTACCATTAACTCAGGGGATGTATCACAGACACTAAATATACTTATGTGATAAAAAATAACTCATTTTATTATTTATAGTTAAAATTATAATTTTGCCCATAGAAGTGTATTACAAGTGTCAGCCAATTCTGACTTCTAGGGCATACATATCTAACACATGGTTCGATCTATGATAGGATTTGTTGATCTTTCTTTTGGGATATGCACTCGAGTCAGCTTGTTATATTCTGAATAGGATTCTGAGTAAGTCTATTTCTAAAATACCATATGAGATGTGGACAGGATGTAAACTAGTACTCTCGCATCTTAGGATTTGGAGGTGTCCGACTTACATCAAACATTTAGTAACGGACAAGCTCGGATCTAGGTCTGACAAGTATAGCTTTATAGGATACCCAAAAGAGATTAAAAGATATTACTTCTACCTAACCGATGAACAAAAAGTGTTTGTCAATCTTAAGGCAGTTTTTTTAGAAAAAAGGTTTCTTGGTGAAGGGACTAATACCTCTAAGGTCGAACTTGAGAAAGTTCGATAGATGGAAGAATCAACATAAGTAGCTGAACCTAAACTAGATTTGATTCGATCAAACCCAAAGCCTACTGAACTTGCAACCTTAAGGCGATCTGGTAGAGTACCACATCAGCCGAGTAGATACTATGATTTTTTGGTCCGAGATGGAGAACTCATTGAGAATAACGAGGATCCGATCACCTACATGGATGCAATGTAGAGATCCGACTCTAAAAAATGGCTTGACGTCATGCAATCCAAAATGAAGTCCATGAAGGTCAATGATGTATGGACATTGGTTTATCCATCCGAAGAGATAAAATCCATTGAATGTAAGTGGATTCTCAAAAAAAAAAAGAGAGATGCAGATGAAAAGATGAAGATCTATAAAGCCCATCTGGTTGCCAAGGGATATCGTCAACGTTATAGTATTGACTATGATGAGATATTTTTTCTGTGGTAATACTCAAGTCCATTCAGATCATGCTTACGATTGCTATGCATTTGGACTATGAAATCTGATAAATGGATGTGAAAACAGCTTTCCTAAATGGAGAGCTGGATGAAGAGGTGTATATGATACAACCTGAAAGTTTCACATCCATAGATGAGTCTAAGGTATGCAAGTTTTAAAAGTTCATTTATGGACTAAAGCAGGCTTCTCGAAGTTGGAACATACATTTGGATAGGACAACCAGGACGTATGGCTTCGTTAAGAATGAAGAAGAGTCTTGCATATATAAGTGGGCTAATGGTCTAGCAGCTGTATTCCTCATTTTGTATGAGGATGATATTCTCTTAATCAAAAATAATGTTCCTACATTACAAGGAATAAAGATCTGGCTGTCGTCATAGTTCTTCATGAAGAATCTAGGAGAAGCTTCCTACATTCTAGGAATGAAGATCTATAGAGATAGATCTAAAAGGTTGCTTGGATTGTTCCAATCCACGTACATTGATACTATGCTGAAAAGGTTCAGCATGGAGAATTTCAAGAAAGGCTATCTATCGATAGGCCATGAAATTTTTCTCTTAAAGAGGGATTGTCCGACAACACCTCAAGAGAGAAAGCGTATGAGTAGAATTTTATATGCTTCAGTAGTGGGTTCTATCATGTATGCCATGACATGTTCGAGATCAGATATGGCATACTCACTAGGGATAGTGAGTAGATACCAATATGATCTATGGGAGAACCACTGGAAGATTGTTAAAACTATCTTGAAGTATTTGAGAAATACTAAGAATCAGTGGCTTATTTTTTGTGAGTCGGATTTGAAACTTATGGAGTTTACAGACTCCAATTTTTAATCTGATCATGATGATAACAAGAGTGTGTCAGGATATGTGTTTATCCTTAATGGTGGTGCTGTTTGCTGAAAAAGTTTTAAACAGCACACCATGGCTGATTCAGTGTGCAAGGTAGAGTATGTTGCTGCATCAGATGCTGTCAATGAAGCGATGTAGCTAAAGAAATTCATCACCAAGCTCGAAGTAGCACCCTTCCTAGATAGTCCAGTTCTACTCTTCTATGATAGCTCTGAAGCCATTGCTCAAGTGGAAAAACCAAAATTACACCAACGGATGAAGCATATTCTACATCATTTCCACCTTATCTGGGAGATCATGGATCGAGATGATGTCCATCTTCAGAAGATCAATGAAAAGAAGAACATAACTGATCCATTCACTAGAGCCATCGTGGTGAAGGAGTTCGACAACTTCAAGTCGAAGATGGGTATACGATACTGCACTGATTGGCTTTAGGCCAAGTGAAAGATTATTGAAAATAGTATCCCAAAGTCAATCATCAGCCTATTGACGATTAAGCTATTTTATATAATTATATATGAATTATTAATTGAATAAAAGTTATTCTGACTTTTCATCAAAAAACTTTCATCTTCTAATAAACTCTTTTCTCTTATGATGAAGTTCTTGGAACTATTTAGAATCGACAAAGGAGGATTTATCGTTTAGTCCTTAAATATGTTCGTGATCAAATGATACATTGTTATCAAGGACGATAATGTTTATCGAGTATAGGTCGATGTGTGCCATATAAGTTGGTTATCCTCTTAACCAAGAAGTGTGGAGATACTGGTATGGCATGTAGGTTGATATAGGAATACATCTGCACTAAACGTAACTAACTCTTGAGCTTTTCTACTGTCAAAAATTACTCTAATAGAATATGGACATAAGCATCCCTCTGACCTGAGATCATCATGGTAACTTCTAAGCAACTTACTATGCTTTGGTGCCGAACTATCTAAATTTCTAATTCAGTGATGGAAGATCTCTGAGTACAGTCAAGTACTTGAGGAGTTGGTATCTAAGTCAAGATGGGATTGACCACTCCTAAACTTAGGAGCTATGTTCAATAGTATTTTAATTTAGCAAAAACTTGGCTAGGATAGTCCTTGTGAGAGATCATAGGATTAATTACTTTGAGACACGATTTGGGTGTATCTTTCAGGATTGATAGTTAAACCCTAAGTCATCCTATGCACAGAGATCAAAGGGATGAATTATGCGGTAACCATATTCACGTAGGTTCTAAATATTGTGATTGCACTATTCGGCCTATCCAGTCATTGGGTACCATTGCTAGATAGTCACTTCGATTAGTTCAGAAAAATGATTCCTATACTACCAGCTTAGGTTCGAACCTGCAGGATCACACACACTAGAGATTCCTATCCGATCTAATGGCTGATCAAGAGAAGATTGATTAATGATTTGATCATTAATTAACTCAATTGATTGAGTGATTATTTTTTGATCAAGATCGGTTGAATTGGATTCATTTGGATTTGACCCAATTAGGTTATAAGATGATCTAATCGTCAAGGAGGTTTAATCTCTGATTTGATCAGGAGTTCGGCTTGATTAATTTTTAATTTGATTAGGATTTAACTAAGCCTAATTAAGCCTAAAGAAGTTGGGTTTAATCTGGTCTAATTGGGCCTAACTAATTTGGATTGGAATGGTTCAATTGGATGACAAACATTGAGACTAGTTTGACTAGTCTTCCCATGCACGACATCACCAATATTTGTGCCATCCTATCTCCAAGAGAAAGAGGTTTCTCATGAATTTTTTTTCATGCTGGGGAGGGAGTGTGTTTTCCCTTCTCATGTCCTTTTTGGATTAGTTTTATCTGGTTACAAATTCAATTCGAATGGGATTTGAATTGAATGGGTAACCACTTGATCTAAACCTCTCCTACATGCCTCTTTTGTTTGTGCGATCCATAAAATGCATGATTTTATGAGCATACAAAGTAGAACTCACGAAAGGAGGAGAAAGAAAATAAGAGAAGTGAAAGTCTCTTCTCTGTGTGTGTGAAAGAATCTAAAAGAAAAAGGGCGTAAAGTTTTTTTGGATGAGTGCATATCCTAGGATCTATACTTAAGGTTTGGGATTTTAGATTGTGAGTTGCGAGGGTCGTGATTTCACAAGATTGCTGGAAGGCCTCCTCTTCTATCTTCTGCATTCATTGGGATTTGGAGCGTTCGAAGATCCGGTGAAGAAGATCAAAGAAATTTGATCTACATCAGCCATTGAAGACTTTTATTCGAGCTAGTACTCGAGGGGAGTTGATCGGGATCTAGGCCTCGTGTGGATTACCTATGGATGCCAAACACATATGTGGCTACACATGGTGATCAGATCTATACCGAGGAGATCAAATTATTGAGATCATCTATCCATAAAAAGATAACGTGTTCTGAACACGTACAAGCAGTAAAATAGTTTTACTGTAGTCATTATTTTTATTTTCAGATATGCGTGCATATATAATATATTAGATCCTATAGCATGTAAGATTTTTAAATTAGATCTATAGCTCTTATTATTAATTTGATTAATAATGTTTTTGTTATGTATGTTTTTTGAAAAAAAATTTTGAAAGTAGAGCTAAAAACCCTACATGTTCCCTTCATTTTGGACACCATTGGACTAGTTTGAGGCCTTTAAAAGGCCTTATGGAGCCTATAGATAGCAGCAGAAAAGACAGCAGCCAAGAAAGAGTTTAATAAGCAGCCAATACGGAGTTCTGCAAAGACCTATGGGTGAACAGAGACCAAAAGGTGTTGGTAGAGAGCAGAAGCAAGAGCTTCGAGCAAACTATCAGGCAGCAAGATAGCAGTCAAAGCTACAAAAGCGTCTTCTTAAGAGAGCTTTTATGAGGGAGTGCTTATTATTGAGAGAAAGAGGTTAGTATGTGAGGGTTAAGAGTGAATAATCTCTTCTTGCAATAATTCTTTTTTCTCATAGTGAAGCTTGCATGCTCCGTGGAGGCAAGTCTTGGCTTAATCTATGTATTTGATTATGTTTTTTTTATTTATCTCTTCTTCTTTCTGTTATGGTATCAATATCATCACTGGCGTATTGATCCTGGACTTGGAAGATCTAAATTTTGTATGAAAAATCTTTCCAAGAGGTGGTGCGAGAACAATTGGTATCATGACAGTGGGTATCAGAGTAGCTCTGGGCATAATAATTGGTATCAGAGCCAGATCGTATAAGAGGTTAGGATTGCAGCGGTGTTGATCAAGATTAAAAAAGATGAAAAAGATAGGCTCAATCAAGATGGAGATCAACCAATTTGATGAAAAGAGCAATTTCTCCTTATGGCAAATGAGGATGAAGGATGTGCTCATCCAATAAGGATTGATCAATGCTCTCTTATACAAAAAAAAGCCTACTATCATGGAAATGAAGGATTGGAAATGGCTCCAGATGTAGACGGTAAGTACAATCCACTTATACTTGACAGATGATATGATAATCCATATACTTGGCAAAATATTTCTGATGGTAATGTGATCAAAGCTTGAGGAGATGTACATAGTGAAGTCACTTACCAATGCTCTCTTCCTCTAAAAGCAATTCTATTAGCTGTAAATGATCGAGGGACTATGTGTACAGGAGCATCTCAATAACTTTTAGAAGATTCTCATCAATCTTCTCAGCGTTAGCGAGAAAGTTAAGAAAAAGAATAGGGTGTTGGTCTTACTTTCATCACTTCTTTCCTCTTTTGAGTCTTCGATGACTGCTCTTCTTATGGAAAAAAGAGCCATCAAAATCCAAGCTTGGTTAAGGTCGACCGAATTTGAGCTCAGATTCGATCAGGCCAAAATTGAACAATGAGGATCCTACATTGATGATCTAAGCTATTAGATATGATCTACTATTTCAAAATTGCTTGCACATCAAAAATCATATAATTTGAAGAATCCTAGTCTATGCATCAAGTAATCAAGAAATACATCTAATTTAATTTTATTTAAGTTGTCCAGTTTTTGATTAGTTGATGCATAAACCAAGGGTCTTCAAATCATATGATTTTTTGTGTGCAAGTAGCTTTGAGGTAGCAGATCATATTCAATGGCTTGGATCATTGATATAGGATCTCTATTATACAGTTTTGATCTAACTAGATCTGAGTCCAAATCCAATCAATCTGATTCTAGCCTAATTCTCTCTCTCTCTCTCTTTGTGTGTATATATATATATATATATATATATATATATATATATATATATGCATAGAAATTTTTGTATCGATGATTTTTAGGTTTCAGTGGAATGCAAAATTCATCTGCCTCAAACTTTGTATGAAATATAATAGAAACTGTACCTTTGTTTGGCAAGCATGAGACAAAAACTTATATAACTAGATCATTGGGCATAGACCAGCCATGCTGTCATTCCCCATCACGAGATGGAAATATGATAAAAAAAAAAAAAAGGAAAGAAGACTTATGTCCATGGGTGATGATGTTTCTATAAAGTCATGAAAATGTTTTTCAAAAAATGAAAGCATGACAATTCCAAGGTACTGTTTCGTTAGAACATGTAGCAGTGAATGATAGTATGGTCTGTCATCCTTGTCTTTTTTTAACATATAGCAGCAAATGATAGTATTAACATACTAATATCTAAAAATTGCAAGCTAGCCTTGTTTAAAGACAACTGATCTATCACTTGTTTACATCCTCTACTACAACCGTCCCCCCAACAGAGGCTAGGGCTGCAAGTGCATCATAAAGGCTTTGGGTCCAGTTTGACCCAAATTCACTTCAGCTAGCTTTGACTCTAAGATGTAGGCTATCACTATATAAGTTAGGTCACATATGCTATCACTTTAGGTGGGATCTAAAGTTTAGAAGGATATCCCTATGTCGCAAGATAACTTTTGTTGTGCATAACTTGGTCAACTTAGGGTGGTAATCTGGTCCAATTGGACCATATATAGGTCAGGTCAGATGTAGGTTAGGTCAAAAATATATCAACTCGATCCTAGTCTATTACTTAAATAGGTCAAAAATCCATATATAAACTTCATCAATCTGACCTACAATGAGTTGAATCAAGTTAAATAGATTAAATGGGAATAGCACCACCCCTAAGATTCTGATTGGACCTACTTCATGGAATGCAACTAATACAAATTGAGTCCATCCAGTCTCTGACCCATGCCCAACCCAATACTCTCGGAAACATTTGAGCAAATTTCAAATTAGGAGGATTTAAAATCTAGGTCATTTAAGAGAATTCATGCCCTTAATTGAAACCAATTTGCAATTTGCTTGATTTTTAACAAATTTAAACAATTCACGATCTAAATCATTGCTGTGTGAACTCAAAAACAAGGGGCATGATCCTCTTCTGCATCCCTATTTTTTTCCTATATCTTCTCCCGTCCAGCCTTCATTTTTCTACTGCTACTCTAGGCAACCTCTACACTGGGCCTTTGAGGTGTAGGGTCGAAACTTTAGTGCAAAAAGATTTACTTGGGTCTAGGCCATCCTAGATCCAAACTAGCTTGACTGACCATTGGGTCATCATATTTCCATTCTTCCTTTCAACAGATGGGTCGTGCTCTGCTCCCAATATTTAACCTAAATCTGAAATGGATTGGTATTAGATTCAAGATTGATCTGATCCAACCTAGCCTATTAGCCTATATAAAAGAGTTAGGGCAAAGGTCTGGCTCAACACAGCATCACAAATTTGAACCCAACTTTAGGTAGAGAGATGAAGGTCTTCAGGCTGAGAAGAGCAATGCAATCAAAAGCAGCTTCAAATCGAAGTTGAATTCAAAGTCATGCATGCACTTGGATCCATTTTAATTTATTAGCATAAAATTAAATAAGAAACAATGCACATTAGACAGACTTTTGCATTGCTTGTTAGTTATCTGAAATAAGACTTACAATGCAATCAAAAAAAGCTTCAAATCAAATTTGAATTCACAGTCCTGCGTGCACTTGGATCAATTTTAATTTATTAGCATAAAATTAAATAAGAAACGATACACATGGACAGAATTTTGCATGCTTTGTTAGTTATTTGGAACACGGCTGACAAGATCTCAATCCTAACCTGCAATTCAGATATGATATCTTCAATTCGCATTGGCTTCCATAATGTTTTGGATGACTGAATCTGGGCCGGGAATAAACTCTTAGTAGTGCGACCTGTCATTGCAACACCAGCTCAAAACAAGGAGCATGGCTTAAATCATCACCCTGGTTGAAAGAAAAGACGCCCTTTCCATTTTGTAGATTTATAAGAATTAGATATGGTTCTCATACAACAACAATATTGATTGCATATACATACATAAAGAACAATCTTAGAAACAAACATGTACATTTGTATCTAGATATGCCCCAAATAAGGTCATTGTGTACCCATAAACAATTTCAAATAAACATGGTGCTTAGTGTAGTCCACTATGGTCCATGGTGCCAGCTGGCATTCCCATGCAGTCCATGCATCCCATGGACCCTAGTGGCTCACTGCATGAAAACACACCGCACAGGGGTGGTTCGCACAGACAGCTAATGTGGCATGCGCGGATATGGCCAGGATCATCGTACGCATAGTCTACAGGCAATGCACGAGCATAGTAACAAGCAGATTTGTGCGATCCAACGGCTCAGGATGATCTAAGGCTTGATCAAATTGATCTAGGACTTGATCAGATCGCTAGAGGCTATTTAGACTTGTAATTAGACTCCTATCTCCGTTTTGGACATGGATTAAACTGGTTTGATGCCTTTAAAAGGCCTTGTGGAGCCTGTGGATAGCAACAGAGAAGGCAGCAGCTGAGAGAGAGTTCGGTAGAGACCTATGGGTGAACAAAGGTCGAGAGGCACCGACAGAGAGTAAAAACAGGAGCTTCAGGCAAACTATCAGGTAGCGAGACAGCAGTCAAAGCTACTAAAGGGTCTCCTAGAGAGAGCTTTTGTGAGGAAGTGCTTCTTGTTGAGAGAGAAAGGTTAGTGTATGAGGGTTGAGAGTGAGTGATCTCTTCTTGTAAAAATTTTCTTTTCTCATAGTAAAGCTTACATGCTTTATGGAGGTAAGCCTTAGCTTAATCCATGTATTTGATTCTATCTTTTTTATTTATCTCTTTTTTTTCTATTGTGGTATCAACATCATCACCAGCATACCGATACTGGACTTGAAAGATCTATATATACTCTATATAAGAGATCTTTCCAAGAGATGGTGCCAAAGTAAGTGGTATCACAATAGTTGGTATCAGAGCAGCTCTGGGCATAATAATTGATATCATAGCTAGATTGTATGAGAGGTCTAGATTGTGGCGGTGTATCAAGATTAAGGAAGATGGGGAAAATAGGCTCAATCAAGATGGAGATCAATCGATTTGATGGAAAGTGTAATTTCTTCTTATGGCAAGCAAGGATGAAGGATGTACTAATTCAACAAGGGTTGATCAATGCTCTCTTATGCAAGAAAAAGCCGATAACCATGAACATGAAGTATTGAAAGTGGTTTCAAATGCAGACATTGAGTACGATCTGTTTGTACTTAGCGAATGACATAGTGATCCATGTACTTGGCGAAACTTCTCCGACAGCGATGTAGTCAAAACTTAAGGAGATGTACATGACGAAGTCACTCATCGATGCTCTCTTCCTCTAAAAATAGTTCTATCAGTTGCGGATGACTAAGGGACAGAACGTGCAGGAGTATCTCAGCAACTTCAAGAAGATCCTCACCGACCTTCTCAGCATGCATTGACGAGAAAATTGAGAAGAAGACCAAAGCGTTGGTCTTGCTTTCGCTTTCTCTTTCTTTTGAGTCTTTAGTGATTGCTCTTCTTGTAGAGAAGAGCACCATCAAGATCCAAGCTTGGTTAAGGTCGACCAAATTTGAGCTCAGATTTGATTAGATCAAAATTAGATAATAGGGATTCTACATTGATGATCCAAGCCATTAAGTGTAATCTACTATTTCAAAATTACTTGTACACCGAAAATCATATGATTTGAAGAACCCTAGCCTATGCATCAAGTAATCAAAAAATACATCTAATTCTATTTTATTTAAGCTATCCATAGGCTAGGGGTCTTCAAATCTGGTGATTTTTTATATGCAAATAGTTTTAAGATAGTAGATTATATTTAATGACTTAGATCATTGATGTAAGATTTCTATTATAGAATTTTGACCTGATCGAATCTGAGTCCAAATTTGATCAATCTGATTCTAGCCTGACTCTATAAATATGCATGTATAGAAATTTTTGTACTGATAATTTTTAGGTTTTGATGGAATGTGAAATTCATCTGCCTTGAATTTTGTATGAAATATAGTATGAAACTATACTTTTATCTAGCAATCATGAAACAAAAACTTATATAACTAGATCATTGGGCATGGTGCTTTAGACCAACCATGCTATCATTCCCCATCATGAGATGGAAATCTGATAAAAAAAAATGGAAAGAAGACTTATATCCATGGGTGATGATGTTTCTATAAAGTCATGAAAATATTTTTCAAGAAATGAAAGCATGACAATTCCTAGTCACCGTTTCATTAGAACATGTAGCAGTGAATGATAGTATGGTCCGTCATCCTTAATTTTTCTTTTAACGTACAGGTGAAAATAATAGTATTAATATACTAATATCTAAAAATTGCAGGCTAGCCTTCTTTAAAGACAACCAATCTATGACTTGTTTACACCCTCTACTACAACTGCCCCTCCAACATAGAGGCTAGGGCTGCAAGTGCATCACAAAGGCCTAGGTCTGGCTTGAACCAAATGCACTTGAATTAATTTTGACTCTAAGATGTAGGCTATCACTTTGCAAGTTAGATCACATATGCTATCACTTTAGGTTGGATCTAAAGTTTAGAAGGATATTCCTACGTTGCAAGATAACTTTTGTTGTATATAACTTGATCTACCTAGGATGGTAATCTGGTCGAATTGGACCATATATAGGTTAGGTTGGATATAGATTAGGTCAAAATAATATCAACTCGAACCTAACCTATTTCTTAAATAGGTCAAAAATCCATATATAAAGTTCATCTTTTTATTACAAGTGTCGACCCCATGATTAATTTTGATGATTGTCAAACTTTAAGTATTTGAGTATTTGACCATGTGTTTCATGAGTGGATGTAGATCTTTTCAGGTATTTAAATTAAAAAATGATTTTAAAAAAAAATCAACAAAAATTCATCAAGTCAAGATTCTTAAAGAAAAAATTTTTCTTAAGCTTCTAAAGATCAAAAGAAAGAGAGCTCTTTGACCAAAACAAGAAAGACATAAAGTAAAAATCAAATTTTCTTGATTGGTGCAAAATATCTCTCAAAATAGCCTTGGAGCAGTTTTCGAGATGTCTCAAAATTTTTTCGAGAGCTCTCGAGTGGACTAGCACACCCAAACATTGTCTGGCATGATTTCGAGAGGTCTCACAAGATTCTCGAGAGGTCTCACGGTTTCAATGAGACGTCTCATTCAAAACTCGAGACGTCTCAATTCAAAACTAAGAGGTCTCAAAATCTAGCGAGAGATCTTGAAATCTGATGAGAGGTCTCATAAAAAATTAAGAGGTCTCGTTCTACGTGGACAGCATTCAATGGATAATTTTGTAATGGCTATTTTTCGACTCCAATGGCTATTTCAAAGCTCCCAACAACTAGAATTTTACTCCAACCATCTCTAAAGGTATTTAAAGATGGAGAATCAATTAAAAAGTAAGAAAAAAAAGAGATTAAAAGAGAGAATCTTTTAGTTTTGATGAGGAACATTGAATATCCAAAGAAAAAAAAAGAAGAAAAGTTGTACACAGATTTCAGCGAGCCTTCAAAGCAATCTTCTCCAACATCTTCTTCATCCTCTCAAGTACAAATTAAAGAAAAGCCAAGCTTTGATCGAGCACATCATTAGCTTCTTCATTGAAATTTAAAGAGTTTCATTTCTATTTTTATTTTTTATGCTGAATTTCTGTACTTATATTTTTTATTTCTTTATAAGTTTTTTTGAAAAAAGAAACTTGGAGATTAGGCCCGTCCAAGACCGAAATTGGATATTGTAGGTTTTAATTGGTGAGTCCAAAAAATCAACTAGATTAATAGTGATCTCAAAAAACTATTAATGTAAGATTTTAGTTGGTACTCTTATAAAAATCAACTAGATTTGTTTGTGAATCTGAAAAAATAAACACACTATAATCAAGAGTAGATTATAGTAGAAATTTTAAGAAAAGCTTGAAAAGTAGACGTAGGAGTGGTTTGCTCCGAACCACTATAAAATCTTATATTTTTATGTTATATTTTTAATTCTTGCTTTACTTATTTTATTATTTACTTAAATTAGCTTTCAAATTTCTTCATAGCATTTGTATATCCTAAAATTGCTGCTGCTTATATTGTTTATATTTGAACCACATTACTTAAGTTAAAATCAAAGCACATACTTGTTTAGAAAGTAAATTTGGTTAAAATTTTATAAGAATTCAATTGACCCCTCCTCTTGGGTTGCTACCCCTGGGCAACAATTGGTATCAGAACAAATGCTCTGTTATTGATTATTGACCTAACCGTCTAGAGTAAAAGATCATGATAATTTTATTTGGTTCATTATTTATTGAGGGCCAATCCACATCTAGACCACCACTATTTAATGGCATAAATTATATATTTTGGAAAGCTAGAATAAAAATTTTATACAAGCTTTAGATTATGACATATAGAAAGTCATAACTAAAGGATCACACACATCCATAATTGAAATTAATGGTATGTCTATTTCCAAACCAAAAAAAAATTGAAATGATTTTGATAAGAAAATAGCTCAATTAAATGCTAAAGCCATCAATGTTCTTTATTGCTCTCTTGATGTATAAGAATTTAATAAAATATTTACTTGTACATTAGCAAAAAAAATTTGGAAAAGATTGGAAGTGACTCATGAGAGAACAAGCCAAGTAAAAGACTCCAAAATTTATTTGCTTATTCATAAATATGAAATATTTAAAATAAAAAAATATGAGTCAATTTTTAAAATATTTTTAAATTTACTGATATTATTAATGCTCTAAATGATCTTGGCAAAATCTTTACTAATTATAAACTTATTTGCAAGGTTTTAAGGTCTTTGCCAAAGGAATGAAAAGCAAAGGTGATAGATACAAGATGCAAAAGATCTCACCAAGCTATCCCTAGAAGAATTGATGGGTTCACTCATGACTCATGAGTTGAACTTGGCTCAAAAGAAAGAAGAAGAAAAAGAGACAAGAAAGATGAAGACCATCGCCTTCAAATTCATTGCATAACATAAAGAAAGCGATGAGTCGGAAGAAGAAGATGAAGAAGAGAGTGAAGATGATGATGAGGACATGGAGCTATTCGTAAGTAAATTTAAGAAGTTCCTCATAAAGAAAACTATGAAAAAGAAAAAAAAAGAAGAAGAAAAAGAAAGAAAGAGTGTCACATGTTATAACTGCAACAAAAGGAAACACTACAAGCCGAATTGTCCTTTGCTCAAAAAGTATTCCAAAAGGACCAAGAAAAGAGCTATGCTAGAAATTTGGGATGACAATGACACTTCAAGCTTGGATGAAGAAAAGAAAGCAAAAAATCTTTACCTCATGGCCATTAAGGATGAGGTAAAATCTGAAAACTCCTCCGAGTTCACATTCGATAAGTTATTTGAAGCCTTTAGTAATTTAATGGATGAATACAAAAAACTAAGGCTAAAAAATAAAGAGCTTAAAAAATCTAATCTTCTTCTAGCTGATGAAAAAAATAAACTATTGATTGAAAAAGAAGATATCTTGAAAGAAAAGAATACTTTGGCTAAAGAAAAAGAAGAATGGATTAAATCTGAAAATTCTTTAGTTAAAAAAAAATATGAAACTTAAAAAGGATAATGATACTTTAAGATTCTCCTTAAAAGAAAATAATTTTTTTTAAAATAAAAGAAAAAGCTCTTAGTAGAAAATAAATAATTAAGAAGAGAGATTGAAGTTTTAAAATCTATTGCTGAAAAGTTTACCATTAGTTTTCAGAATCTTCAATCTATGGTAAAAATTAATGAAACTATTTTCAATAAAATAAAAATTAATTTTAATATTTTTAAAAAGTAATAAAATATTAGAAATATTTTTACAAGAGCTTCAACTAAAGATCATACCATTAAATGCTTTAAATATAATCAAATTGGCCATAAAATTTTAGAATGCAACTTTAAAAGAATTGGCCAAGTCTTGATAAAGCAAATATGGATTCCAAAAGGAACCATGTGCCCTAACATCCATGGATCCAAGATGACTTGGGTACCAAAATCTAGTAAATAATTTTGTAGGTACACCAAGAATCCAATGGAATGAAAAGAGAAAAATTTTTTGATGGATGCCTTGAAAATAAAAATGAATGGATGATACTTTTGAGTAAAATCTAAACTTTTCTCATATCATACCATCAATATTTATTTGATTAATTTTATTAATTCTAATAATCTATTTATGTAGTTTCATATCATATTTACTTGCTTGAAATACTCATTATGTTTCGATGAGATTAGAATGATTGATTGATTTTGATACTTAAAATGATTTGAATACTTTGATTTTTAAATCAACATGCTCTCTTCTATATATCATACTATGGATGAAATGGTTTATCTTAAAATTTAGCATGATATCTTAAGCCTCCCCATATCAATTTTATAATTGATGAATTTAATTTAAAATATGCTTAATTGGGTGTGAATATTTTAATTGCTAAACCTATAAGAAAAATTATTTTTTTTGATATTTTCTATAAAAATCTAAATTATCAAAATTCTTCTAAAAGTTTGAAACTTTCTAGTTGAACTGAACACATAAAGCCTTCATCCAGTTTTCTCTTGATTTGATCTTATTTAAATTGATTATTGGAACCCCCCCAATTGATATTTTTTATGATTCTCTAAATTTTCTTGAATATCTTTCTTGATCATCAATTTGATTGACTCTTTGATGTTAAAAGAAATTTTATTGAGAAACATTCTTATTTTATTTTAATTGATTAATTTTAAAAATTAAATTTAAAAAATGATCTTCTTGAATCTTTTGAAGTTGATATCTAACAAGATGTTTCAAGAAAGTTTTCATTTATCCTTAAAGCTATAAACTTTTAAAAATGACTTCAATTTTAAGTGATTAATATCAAATATTTTACTATTTATCATGTATTTGATTGATCTATCTTTTGGCAAAAAGAGAAGAATGTCTTTGTTTCAAATGTTTTGCACTGCTATATCATTTGAGATAAATTGAAAAATTCATATCTTTTCTAAAACTATAATTGCTTGATTTTTCTTAAAAAAAGAAAAAGATGGTATTTTGAAGAATAACTTAAAATCTTTTTATAGTGTATCTTGATTGATTTGCTAATATCAACTCAAATTGATTTATTTGAATCAATTTATCCTTATCAATTTAAAACTAAAATCATTGGTATCAAGCTAAATTTGCAAATTAATCTTTAAATGGTATTGAACCAAGAATATCATGATTTAGTCTTAATTTCAGTTTAATTGGTATCAAGACAATCTTTCAAAGAAATGGCTTTATTTGCTAAAATAAGAAAAAAAATATTAAAAAAGAATTGATTATTTATTTTAAAAAAAGCTTTGAAATTAAAATTTTTTTAATTTTAAAAAATCTAAATTTAGTAGTTAAATTCATATTAAATATGCTTGATTTGAAAGAAAAAGAGAAAGAAAACTTATAAGCTAAAATAATCGAGCCAAAGTTATGAAAAATAGGTAGAGATAATGTTATTAAAATATTTAAAAAAGTAAACTCTTGGTATCTCCAAAATAAGAGGAGAAATATTTTTTATCTTAATTTGATTAAAAATTTTGATTAATTTAGTTTGAGATAAATATATTTTGATCTTAAGCTCTCAATCAATTAATTTATAATCTTCTTAAATTGGACTTTCATATATTTATTCAATTTAATTTATTTTAATTGATTGCTATATCATTTTTGATAACAATTCAGAGTGAAATTAAATTTAAAACATATGTTTACTCCAAGAAATGAATCTTTAAACTCAAATTTAAAATTTATTTAAAAATTTAAATTTGATACTAAATTTTTGATGTACATTGCAAAATTTTTATGAACTATTAGTATTGAAGTAATTTTTACTCAAAAAAATAAATTTAAAAATATATCTATCTATTGCTTTGATACTGCTTATTTTATTTTGCTCGATATATTCTCGATACATAACTTTTTCAAACTCAATTGACTAAATTTTTTTAAGAAAAAAAAAGATTGAATATTAAATTAAATGCTATGCTTAATTTTATATTCAAATCTTTTGAAAAACTCTATTCTCCTTAAAGTTTAAAAGTACATATCTAAAAATCTAATTAAAGATCATATTAATTCAAAAAGAGGGAGAGCCTTCTAAAATTAAAATGAATATTTGAAACTTAATTTGAGTTAAAGGACAAATTTTTGAAAGGAAGATGATTCATTTAAATTGATTTTATGAACTTAATACATCTCTCAATTTAATGCTTTGATGTTGATTTTGATGGTTTCTTATTTTTTTTCATGAGCTTTTTTATGTTGTCAAAAAGGAGGAGAAGTATGTTGTATATATGCTTGAAGGATTGATGCTTAAGAAACTTAAAGTTTTGATATTTTAAAGGTTAATTGAGAACATTCATGAAGTGTGCATTCATGTATTTGATCTAGTACTTCATGTCTTTATGATATATATTAGCAAAATGCATTGAAATATATTATTTATTTTTATTATGAATATACTCAAAATTTTGCCACCATCAAAAAGGGAAAGATTGTTAACCCCATGATTGATTTTGATGATTATCAAACTTTGGGTATTTGAGTATTTAACCATGTATTTCATAAGTGGATGTAGGTCTTTTCAGGTATTTAAATTGAAGAATTATTTTAAGAAAATATCTACAAAAATTCATCAAGTCAAGATTCTTAAAGAAAGGATTTTTCTTAAGCTTTCAAAGATCAGAAGAAAGAGAGCTCTTTGACCAAAATAAGGAAGATATAAAGTAGAAATCAAATAAAAATTAAATCCTCTTGATTGGTACAAAAAAATCCCTCAAAATAGCTTTGGAGTAATTTTCGAGACGTCTCGAAATTTTTTTGAGAGCTCTCGAGTGGACTGGCACGTCCAAACACTGTCTGGCACGATTTCGAGAGGTCTCGTGGGATTCTTGAGAAATCTTGCGGTTCCAGGGAGACGTCTCATTCAGAACTCGAGACGTCTCGATCTTAAGAGACAAAAACTTAGTTTCTGTGCTCTGAGAGCGGAGATCTCGTAGGATTCTCGAGAGGTCTCGCGGTTCCGATGAGACATCTCGATTCAGAATCGAGAGGTCTAGTGAAAAATCGAGAGGTCTCATTCTACGCGGATAGCTTTCAATGGATAATTTTGCAACGGCTATTTTTCGACTCCAACTACTATTTTAGAGCTCCCAACGGCTAGAACTCTTACTCTAACCATCTCTAAAGGTATTTAAAGATGGAGAATTAATTAGAAAGTAAGAAAAAAAGAGATTTAAAGAAAGAATCTTTCAATTTCGGTGAGGAACATTGAATATCCAAAGAAAAAAAAGAAGTAAAGTTATGCACAAATTTCAGTGAATCTTCAAAGCAATCTTCTCCAACATCTTCTTCATCCTCTCAAGTACAAATTGAAGAAAAGCCAAGCTTCGATCGAGCACATCATTAGCTTCTTCATTGGGATTTAAAGAGTTTCATTTCTATTTTTATTTCTATGCTGAATTTCTGTACTTATATTTTTGATTTCTTTATAAGTTTTTTTGGGAAAAGAAACTTGATAATTAGACTCGTCTAAGTCCGAAATTGGATATTGTAGATTTTGGTTGGTAAGTCCGAAAAACTAATTGGGTTAATAGTGATCCCGAAAAACTATTAGTGTAAGGTTTTGGTTAGTACTCCTATGAAAACCAACTAGATTTGTTTGTGAGTCTGGAAAAACAAACACACTATAATCAAGAGTAGATTATAGTAAAAATCTCAAGAAAAGCTTGGAAAGTGAATGTAGGAATGAATTGCTCCGAACCACTATAAAATCTTATGTATATGTGTTATATTTTTAATTCTTACTTTACTTGTTTTATTAATTGCTTAAATTAGCTTTCAAATTTCTTCATAGCATTTGTATATCCTAAAATTGCTACTACTTATATTGTTTACATTTGAACCACACTACTGAAGTTAAAATTAAAGCACAAATCTGTTTAGAAAGTAAATTTGGTTAAAATTTTATAAAAATCCAATTCACCCCCTCCTCTTGAGTTACTATCTCTGGGCAATAACAAGTCAACCAATCTGACCTACAATGAGTTAAATGGGCTAAGCACTACCTCTAAGATTCAAATTGGGCCTGCTTCATGCAATGCAACTAATACAAATTGAGTCCGTTCAGTCTCTGACCCATGCCCAACCCAGTACTCACAAAAACACTTGAGCAAATTTCAAATTAGGAGAATTTAAAATCTAGATCATTTAAGAGAATTCATGCCCTTAATTTGAACCAATTTGCAATTTGCCTGACTTTTAAAACAATCCACAATCAAAATCGTTGCTGTGTCAACTCAAAAACAAGGGGAATGATCCTCTTCTGCGTCCCTATTTTTCTCCTATATCTTCTCCCGTCCGGCC
The DNA here is from genome assembly GCA_006176705.1 of Cocos nucifera. Classification (NCBI taxonomy): domain Eukaryota; kingdom Viridiplantae; phylum Streptophyta; class Magnoliopsida; order Arecales; family Arecaceae; genus Cocos; species Cocos nucifera. Next base: position 1,071,567 of record QRFJ01000117.1, on the reverse strand, counting down.
TTCATTTTTCTACTGCTACTCTCCGCAACCTCTACACTGGGCCTTTGAGGTGTAGGGTCAAAACTTTAGTGCAAAAAGACTTAGTTGGGTCTAGGCCATCCTAGATCCAAACTAGCTTGACTGACCATTGGTCATCATATTTCCATTCTTCCTTTCAACAGATGGGTCATATTTCCATTCTTCCTTTCAACAGATGGGTCGTGCTCTGCTCCCAATATTTAACCTAAATCTAAAATGGATTGGTATTATATTCAAGGTTGATCTGATCCGACCTAGCCTATTAGCCTATACAGTAGAGTTAGGGCATAGGTCTGGCTCAACACAGCATCACAAATTTGAGCCTAACTTTAGGTAGAGAAAGATGAAGGTCTTCAGGCTGAGAAGAGCAATGCAATCAAAAGCAGCTTCAAATCAAAATTTGAATTCAAAGTCATGCATGCACTTGGATCAATTTTAATTTATTAGAATAAAATTAAATAAGAAACGATGCACATGGACAGAATTTTGCATGCTTTGTTAGTTATTTGGAACACGGCTGACAAGATCTCAATCCTGACCAGCAATTCAGATATGATATCTTCAATTCGCATTGGCTTCCATAATGTTTTGGATGACTGAATCTGGGCCAGGAATAAACTCTTAGTAGTGCGACCTGTCATTGCAACACCAGCTCAAAACAAGGAGCATGGCTTAAATCATCACCCTGGTTGAAAGAAAAGACGCTCTTTCCATTTTGTAGATTTACAAGAATTAGATTTGGTTCTCATACAACAACAATGTTGATTGCATATACATACATAAAGAACAATATTACAAACAAACATGTATATTTGTGTCTAGATATGCCACAAATAAGGTCATCGTGTACCCATTAACAATTTCAAATAAACAAGAAAAATGTAACTGTTCTCCATATTTCAGGTACTACTCATAGAACTGCCAGGATAAGAAATTACATCTTATTTCATAATACAAAGAAGATGATACAAGTATACCAACAAAATCTTCAATAGAAAAAAATATATGCACATATATATATATATATATATATATATATATTACATGGAAGTGCTGCTTGTTACAAAAGATACAAAGGAACTTATTTCTTATTACAGAGGAGATGAGAACTTCAAGAAAAAGAACATCTGCTTCAGGAACTTGTATCTCATCATAGCATACAACAGTAAGAAATTCCATTCCCCCTGCAGCCAGTCATAACTATCGCCCGCATATGCATGTACAACTCTCAACAGAATATCCCAAAGAACCTTGATACCAACCATCCACTATGCCGCGCTTCAAGACATGAACGAATAAATTGCAGTTTCTTAACTTTGTACAATGATCACATTACCTGAGGTGCGAGGAGATCATCTGTTGTAACAGTGTGAGGGTGCTCCTCCTTCGATACTTATGTATTCCATAGACCATGCCATATAAGCTGGTAGTTGAGCATTCCTGGATATACAGGTAATACTGAGAAAATCTGATTAAGCAAGTAACGTTACTGTTGCTGGCCACTTTAGTTGCTAATAAGACACTCCAGCAGGAGCATGACTCTTGAAATCAGCATCTTTGTGCTCATACTGTCCTATTTATGGCTCATAAGACCACCCAATAGCTGTATTTATTATTCATAAGAAAGGGGAGATTGAAGAGAATATAATCCATTGGATTAAATAGATTGGATGAAATGAAAAGTATAAATAGAATCCTATGTAATCATAGGACACCTCCCAAGTTGGAAAAATTTTAAACGATAGCCATATGGCTAGCTATACTGTATGGTATAAAATACTGGGAGATAGAAAACAATTTGTGCATAAGATGAGTGTGGCCGAAATAAGAATATTGAGATAGATGTATGGTAATACAAAAAAAAAAAAAAAGAGTAAAAAATGAAGTCAGATGGGAGTAGCACCAACTGAGAACAAACTAAGAGAAGAACAACTTATATGTCTTGGATATGGTACAACGTAGGCCAAGGGATGCACAAATATGGAGTGATTTGACGCATGCAGAAGGAATGAAGAGAGGTAGAGGGTGGACCAAAAATCAAATGAGATGTAGTAATGAAGAACTTGATATACCAACATCTTTCAAAAACTAGTCCTAAACCAAGTGGAATGAAGGAACATAATTCATGTAGCCGACTCTAATTAATTTGGAATTAAAGCTTAGTTGAGTTTGAATTAAGTAACAGCCTCTCAAAGTTGTGGTCTCACAAGCCATAAATTAGGCGGATTTGTCTCTATGCCTCCAAGAAAATCCATCAGTTTTTTTAGTTGTTCAAGTTCACAATCAATCAGATAAAGGGATGTCTCTTCCTTTCATTTGATGATCTAACATTGTCTGGTTATTCAATTTTGTATAGGAAATAAATGCAATGGTATGTTAAGACCAGCCCATATGGATGGATTACAGGTTCTGCCTACAAATATATGTGCGATGGAATTTGGGAATTACAGAACATAAGTTATCTAAGATTCGATTAATTGTTTGTTTATGCTTTTGCCAACTATAAGCCTATGTGATGCAACAATTGTATATGTAGGACAAGGGACCAGCTCTTCGTGGCCTCATGAACAAGAATTGTTTATATTATTGTTTTTGCATTTGCCTATTACGATTGGAGTCTAAATAATGATGAAACGAAATTCTGGAAAAAGATGATCTACCAGATCAGGAAGCCCAATAGAATACAGACAAGTTCTGATGAAATGCTATTTTCTGGCCCTTCCTGTGACATGCTCTGTTTGTCACTATTCAACACCTGAACCATTATGAGCTCTAGCAAAAAAAACCACACTCCTATGATACTGAATCCACTGTACCGGACTCAAAGAAATGTGCAACAGCAGAGTAGATTTGCTCCTCTTCAAATGGCTTTGACACATAATCATCCACACCACATCGTATGCATACTTCTTATGTTGCCTGGATTACATCAGCCGTCATGGCTAGTATTGGTATATGCCAATGGGCAACATTGCCATACATCTCGGATGATGCTTCTCCAGACTTAATCAGCTCACTCACTTTAGTTTCCATGGAGCGGATTTGTCTGGTGGCTTCAAACCTGCAAATGTTGTACTTAATCATGAGATAGAAATAAGAAAAGCTGAAGAAAATATACACTATATGAAACCATCCAAAAATCAGTGAAAATGAATGACTAATAACCATCATCTTATTAATGATTTTGACAGTTATAGTGAAAAAAAAATAGAGTATACATCCATTAACCAATTTTTCTCAAGTCGATGTTTGAATAATCGAAACAGATGACTGCAAGCAAAATAGTTTCTTAACACAAAATGATTCTATAATATTAAAGCAATAGGACACCCTCCTCTTACAAGAAGAGGGTGTCCGCTCCTCTCACTTTCCTAGCTGGTGGATTTTAACCTAGGTAGTTTAAATTTCAGCCCCAAAATTACACCAGTAATTATGGAATTATATCGTAATGCTACCACAGTACCGATAGAGCTTTTAAGAAATTCAAACCATCCAGATTTAGATATGAAGACTAAAAAGATAGTAGCTACCATCACCCCTCCAGAAGAGGGTTATCAACCCTTCATATAGATAATGTAAGAGTACTTAGCACTCTAAGCTCAATGTGGAAAAGGAATATGTCAAAGATTTAAGAAATAAGAGAACTTATTACTGTAATAGTAGAAAATGATTGTTTTAAAATGGAAAAAATCCAATAAAATTCCAATAAAATCCATAACAAGTTGTGAAATGATAAAGAAAGTTTTCCAAAAACAATAAAAAAGTTTTAATTTTTAACCAGGTTGCTAAAAACAAGTGAAGACAAACAAAAAGAATAACAAACAGATCGCAAAGTTTTTTAGTATCTCAGCAAAATGCAGTCAACGTCCATAGAAACGATAATCCCAGAAATCCATGAAATTTGCCCCACCTGGCAACATCAAACTGTTCAAAGTGGCCCGTTAAACTGGGAAGAAATTTTAAGTTACAATCCATCTAGCATACAAGAACAAGGAAAGAAGAATACCCATCCATCTCTGGCATTTGAATGTCCATAAAGCAAGCATCAAACTTGTGAGGCGGTTGAAGCATCTGAATAGCAGCCTTGCCACAGTCTGCACAAGTAACTTCAGCTCCATATTTCTTCAAAGCACCAGCAGCAACCTTGCGATTGACTGCATTGTCGTCAACAACTAAGATCTGCTTCCCACTCAGAAGACTTTGAAGTGCCATGGCTTGTCCTTTTTCCCTTTGTCTCTTGTTCCCCACCCCTAGTGCTTTTCGAAGACAAGCAGCAATCATACTTGGGCGAAGGGGTTTCATCATAGTATCAGTATATCCTGCCGACTTGAAATCATCAACCTCAATGGGGCTTAGGGAGGTTGCCAACAAAAACATCTTCGGAAGATTTTCTTGAGGTTTCATTATACCATTTTGCCTGAGCTCTGCAAGAAGGCTTGGGAATGCAAGACCTGAGCCTTCACCCCAAGCCTCCTTGTCAACAAGCACCGCGTCCAAATGCCCTGCCCCACTGGAAAATAATTCAATAAGAATTAACAACACTAGAAATAATCTGTTGGGGAACTTCAACCAATAAAACATCATGTGTATTGGGTTCCCTTTATTACCTTAAGTATCACTAAGAGAATACATAATCATGCAACTTAGCTGTGCTTGGCTTTCAAAAATCACAATCTTTCCTTTCTATTCCAATATATGTGGCTCTTAAAAAAGCATGAATATAAGACGAAATGAAATGTCAGGAAGCAGGAAGTTATACTTCCTGTGACCTCATTACAGTGATTTTTCCAGATTCCACAACCAAACCAAATACCTAGTTCGATAATATCATAGCTTTCATTTTTTTTCCAAAAAAAAATGGAAAGTGACAAAATATTGTGATCTGGTAGCATTGATAATTCACTTTAACATAAACAAAGGAACAATAGGAAAAACACAAATTAGGAAGGGGAAAATAAAAATAGAAAGAAGAATAAGATCTAGATATATTCATGACATTCGTTTTTTGAAATCTTAACAGCATGTAAGCATTAAATACTAGAAATCCATGCAGCCTAGATGTGAAGAGAAAATTGCCTTAAAATATGAATTATTGGATTAGATGAGTTCCGGAGGAATTTTGTTGTAATCGCCATAAAGAAACCTACCTTAAATTGCAAGCTTCCAATATGCCAGAAACTGCTGATTTTGAATTTAGGGCAGTGTCCGCATGTATCCCTAATCTTTGTAGATGATGTTTTGTGACCTCAGCACGTATGCTTCTTCCATCAACTACCAACCCTCTCATTCCCTGGAAATCTGACACAGGGGGATCAGGATGATGCCTCTTCATATCACCTAAATTCTTCCGCCCTTCCTGAAACACTGCAGTGAAAGAAAATGTACTACCAATTCCTGGTTTACTAACAAATCCTATTTCCCCACCCATTAGATCCACTAAACATTTACTTATGCTCAAGCCTATCCCAGTCCCACCATATGTTCTTGAAGTAGAACTGTCTGCTTGCATAAAAGGTGTAAAAATACGGCTCTGAGCATCTTGAGGTATTCCTACACCAGTGTCTTCAACTGTCACCAACAAGTTGACTGCATCACTAGCTTCTGTTGAAAACTTGAACATCCTGAAATTCTCCCAGCTTTTCCATCTATCTACTATGTGAAATCCACTCAATGTGTTATATGACATGTTTGTGCCATCCTCAGAATCTATTATGACTCGATTGCTAAAATCACATGAGCACTTGACTTCCTCCACCAGATGCACTGAGACGAATATATGCCCTTCTTCTGTGAACTGTAATATGTACAAACAAATTGACCATAGACATATAAATAAAAAGAACACAAACGTTATTAAAAAAAATATTCATGACTTTTAGGAGAGGCACCTGTTACCCCATGTGTTACATATCACAAAAGTAATTTTACCGAGACATGCAAGCCGTCCTAACATATCCATGTTGAATTGTCTCTGGTGTTTACATATAAACATTTCAGAAGGTATGGGTCGAATGCTTGCAAATCCATGTCTACCTTTGACCTTACACGCTTTGCAGTAAAGGTTGGATTCTCAGTAAACTCAACCATACATACATGCATGCATGCATAGAATACATACATGCACAGATACATAAGCAGAAGCATGATATAGAATAAAATGAGGAAGATGAAAATTTTAAGATACGACATGTAAGAGGGTGAAACAGCGATCACACACAATAGTAATAATGACAATGTTGATGCTACGAAGATCATAAAGGTGCAAAACAAGGGCATCCTGGTACACATGGCTCCCACCGCTATAGGGTTTGGGAGGGTTAAATGTATGCAGCCTTATCCATGCATATGGAGAGGTGGTTTCCATGTTTTGAACCCGTGATATTCAAGTCACATTGGATCACCTTACCATTGCGCCAAGGCTTGCCCTCTAAGATCGAGAAGGTGCAGTTTTAATTCTGTGCTCTTTATTATTTCTTTCTATTTTCTCTTTGGGAGCATGCCCAAACATCAAATATTATATATCAACAGTTTGCTACATAGAGTATCTTATTTATGATGAACCTGCCAAAGAGTTAGCCACTTACGTTGCAATTTTGATAAGGTCCAAAATGCATTGTTCTTAAGATAGATGCATAAAATAAATTACACACTTGTCAGCATTTAATCCCATGCTAATTAATTCTATATATCCACAGATGATATACAAATTTCATAAAAAACATCACAAAGAAAATCAAAATACAGAACACTGGTTCTATAATGTGGTGTCATATTTTCCCCCCTCCTTCAAAAATAGACATATTAGGATCCTTAGCAAATCTCATATTCCAATTCCTATATCCATTTGGTTTAAAACTGCAAAAGATGCAATGCTCCTAGACCAAGTGTTGTTGTTTTCCTTTTCCTTATAATACGAAAGCCAACCTTGTCAAGGATAGTCCACAATTGACGGTCCAGGTTAATCCTTATTAAAGGTATGTATGCATCAGAATTGACTGCAGCAAAGAAGTAAATATGTAAGACAGGCTCATCACTTGTTATCTGTATTAGCAAGTTATGCATGATGAAATGTTAAGAGTGGAAAACAACAAAAAAATCAGTCATTTACAATAATGCTCATTCAGCCAAGGTTCGCGGACTCAGTACCGATACCCATGCCGGTTGCCGACCGGTACGATATGGTACCATACCGTATGGTGCCATACTATACCATACCGTACCGTCCCGTACCGCCAATAAAAAAATCAAAAAAAAAATATTCAATGGTCCAAAAAAAAAAAAAAAAAGAAAAAACTATCCCGTACCGGACCGACCGACCTATACCGTTCGGTACCGGCCCGTACTGTACCGTACCGATCGGTTTGGTCTGATTCAGGCTATTTTTAAAAAAATCGGCCTAAATCGTTCCGATTCCCTACCAGTAGGTATGGTACGGAATGTACCGACCAGTTCGAACCAATATGGAAAACCATGCATTCAGCATTTAGCCTACTATTGCTTGCTCCTAGTTGAGCCAAAGCATCTGCACAACTTCATAATTTACCTTAAAAAGTCAGCATATTATATAGAAGACCAGCATGATCACATAACCTAGCTGCATATTAACACCTGCAACTTTTGCAAATTCACATAACATGAAAAAATTGTAATTTTATAAAGCATTCTCTAGTGTGATGACAATAATGCAGCAGTAATTCAACTTTTGCATGTAGTGAACAATCTTATACAAATGTAGAATATATGAATGCAATGCAGGAAAAGCTTAAACATGAAGCAAACCTTCACCGAATTTCCTACAAGATTTGTGATGATCTGTCTGAACCGCCCAGGGTCCCCAATAAGAGCCTCTGGAACCCGATCGGATACATACACTGCCAACTAGTTGCACCAAAAATGCAAAAATATATATATATATATAAACACCAAATTATATCAAAAGCAAATAAGCACAAAATTATATCAAAGGCAATTAAGGGGTGAAAAGCATTTAAAATTAAAAAAATTTAAGTCGCATTGTACCTCTATGCCTTTGCCCTGTGACTTGTCAGAAAATAAAGACAGCACATTGTCCAGAACATCACGAACATCAAAAGGAACAGCTTCTAGCTCAAGCCTGCCAGATTCTATCTTAGCCTGATCAAGGACCTCATTTATCAGAGCTATTAGAGCTTTTCCACTAGCTTGAGCAGTCATTGCAAAATCTTGTTGGGTTGCATCAAGTTCTGTGTCCATCAGCATCTGCAGCATACCTGAATTGGCAAAAGCATCTGATTACCTTCTTTTTTCATAAAAGCCATTTCTCACATAAGCAGTGGAAAAGCAACTATAAAAGACTAACAGAGTATCAAATTCAACAAAATTTCCAAATAAGCGACAGACCTAAGACGCCATTCATTGGAGTTCTGATCTCATGGGATACCGTTGCCAGAAACTACAATACAAGATAATGCACGTCAGTTTGAGAATTAATAATAAAAATCAGAAATGCACATTCCAAAAATGTAAGTATACAATTCATTGGAAAAACTAAAGACAAAATCAGCATGTGATTCATTGGAGAAAACACAGACTAGAGAGTCTTGCTAGAGGATAGAATCAGCATGTAACCTTTCCTCTATGTGCAAGTTTCCAGTCTCCAAAGGTAATTCCCAAGTAAAGAAAGAGGATTTATAAACCCACAACTGAGAGTCTGAGACATATTTCTTGCAGCTAATCTCACTTTCTAATAGTAATTTTCGGAAAGAAGATTTTAGAGAGAGAGAGAGAGAGAGAGAGAGAGAGATCACCTGCGATTTTGCTACATCAGCAGCTTCTGCTCGAACTTTCAGCTCTCTCATTTCACGATAATCATCTTCCACCTTCTCAATGCGGTTAAGTGCTGCATAAAATATATGACCAACAAGCAAAACAATCACTGCAACACCTAGTGAGGTTGTTATTGCTGACCAAGGTAGTGGAGGCTCATGCTTGAATCTGACATTAAAATAAATAAATTCAGGATAAGGAAAAAACAGTTCTCAACGGTGCGAGATATTTGTCCAGAAATGAGAATGGATACCTGCAATGCATTTCATGCTTACGAAGTGGATCCCCAAAATCCACATTACTAATATGAATTTCACCAGCACCAGTGACATCAGGGCCATACATCATAATAGGGGCAGATGAGTTAGTTGTGTCATACACATTAACAACGATGGTTTGTTTGCTGGCAAGCTGGTGAAGAAGCTTCTCCACCAAAGATGGGACATCAAATGATGCACCAAGGTATCTGTCCGAAACAATATTTTTCAAGGTTATAAAGATTTCTAATTTAATTATTGGTTCCATTTTGCAACTGGAAAAAGCATACAACTACTTGCAGCATGTTGAAGCAGGCAACTAACCCTACAGTAGCTTCAATGCGCTCTTCTGGAGTAGGATTTGGAGGAAGGTCAGCATCATATACAGCAAATGTAAGCACCACTCCTAGGTGATTGGATTTCAAAAGATTAAATGGAGATGTCAGAACCCCTTTCCCTGATGCCCTTGCTCGCAATATGTTGTCACGGTCTTCCTGAGCACAATGTCAAAAAAAAAAAAGTGATAGGTTCAATAAATTGCAAGAAGTCATATTATCACATCAACAAATTCAAAAACTTTACTCCTGAAAGAATTAGTTACTTTTTGAGTCTGGATCTCTGCATATGTCAAATTTACACATCAAACAAGTGCTTGTATAATTTAGAGCAGCAAAATAAGTTTATATTAGCATATGGGACTAATATCAATTCTAAGTAACATGCATATTATCAATAACCATCTCCCATCATCTATTTCTAGTAGATTTCATAAAAGAATCTACATGCTATCAAGTGCTATATGCCTATATCCTTATGTAACGCATGCATTTTTAACTACTTCCTCAAAACTACCTTTAGGCTTTCTTAGGTCTTCACCTCATCTCATTTGGTCTTTCCACACAATTTCAAGCCATTTGTCCTACTGAGGTTTCTCAATTTTTTTGTCACACATGCCGCACCATCTCAATCAGTTCCAAAAAACTGTCACTCAAGCTGCACATGTTCATACCACTGGTTCTCAAAAGCTATATCCCTTATCGATGCGACTCCTAAGCTTAAATATGTATAAATTATAAATATCCCTTATAAGGATATGGAGTATTATTTGGATGTGGATACAGATGTCACAACCCAAGACCTCACCTAAAAAGTTTAGTTGAAAGGTATTATTCAAGTTCCTCGGTTCTGTACAAGTATCCAAGATCTTCCTAGGGAATAACAGATGCGAAACTAAACACACGTCCGCATGGATCCTCTCATACTCCCTTTATTTAAGCCCTAGCATCCTTGTCAGGTAAGGATACAAATACATTGAAATCTGATAATAAGTACTATGATCGGCCCATGGTCAACCCAAATGGGCTTATGCTGCAGTGTCCCCTCGTCCACATGAGTAATGAGCCGGATTTGCTCCGATACTATCTGTCACAACCCAAGACTTCACTCAAAAAGACTAACCGGAAGGATTCCTCAATCCTATATAAATACCCAAGACCTTCCTGGCAAATAATCAATGTAGGATTAAACACACAACCGCATGGGTCCTCACAACAGATGTCCAAACATTTAACTACAAATGCAAAAACCATTATGAGCATATGATATAATGGTTCATTTTTGTCCTTATGATGTCTTTAGTTTTTACTTCTAATTTTTTATTGTTTTCTTTAAAATCAACATTTTAAATAGATTTTATTAAACTCCCCAATCTTGCAATATTTAACTCATTTTTATCTATCTTTGAACAAAAATAAAAATCTACTTATTTGATTTATATGTGTATCCATTTAAAGAAAAATTGATTTTGCAAATATTAACATCTGTATTTGCATTTCTTTGAAGAAAACATGAATGTTATTCATATCTATTGAAAATATCTTAAAACAACTTGGATGCTTCTCTTATCCTATTCGTAGTTCTAGATGTTCATAAGAAATATGGATATAAATTTTAGTTTTCTGATTTATATTTGTATTGGTCTCCATATCAGTTTTTTTTAAGCAGATATGAATATAAATGTTGCCAAATTCTTATCCATATTCAACCTGTTAACAGCCCATAATATAAAACAAAAAAAAAAAAGAAACTATACACAAATCCCCAAAATGTACATACAAACCAATACAGATACATGCATACGTGCAGAGATATAAATATATGGATAGATAGACATAGAGATTGAGATGGATTATGGCTTAACCCTATCAATAAAAATCAACAGTGATCGCCTTGAATTGAGTATGCACTCCATTGATCATGATTTACAGAATTAGATACTGAGAAAGAATAAATTATATGTTTTGGAGGTCTCTTAAGTCCCCATCCACTAAAATATAATTTATGGACAGTCCCAATAGAATGAGTTTATTAAAATATTGATTTCTTATATCAATTGCATAAAACAACCTGTATTTATGTATTTGCAAATTAATGCCTCTCTAATCTCAGAACTTCACCAATAGAGAACCAACTTAAGTTTCCATCAGCTATAACTTAATACTAAACAAGTATCCTCTTGGAACTAACCTCTTTAAATTAACTGACCAATTACCATCACATTGTCTATCACAACTGGTGCACTCACCAGCCAAAATTATAGCCCATATCTCTCATCACTTCCCATCCCTGTCCTCTTGACTATAGGAAGTTTGTAGAAAGTTACTTGTGCTATTTGACGCCTCCCATTGCTGAATTTGAGCACCTGAACACCACCCATGCTGGGGTTGAGATCTTGATCTCCATCATAACCCTCATAAGGAATTAGGTGATTGGTATGCTAAAGTGCATTTTAACATTTTAGATCATGAAACTATTTTATCATTGACCTCACGTTAAGGCCTGTCGATTATTCAAAGAATAGGACCCATTTGGAATTTTCTAAGACAATCTACAAACATGTAAGGGAGGGGTCTATATATGTAACTAATCTATAAAGATAGATATCATATATAGAAACAAAGAAAGCCCTAAAATATATGTAGGCCATAAAGAATTTGAATCCTCAATGTTGATCATAATCTAGACATCTGAAAATGCATAAAAGCGAGATTCCACTAATTTAAATGCTTCTAAACTAAAGTATATTTTAAATCAAAACATTGCATAGTCTCATTAGAATAGCCAATTTTGCAAGCACTTGATCCATAAGGAGGACTCTACAAAACATTTGTTTTCCTTCTTTACACATTTTTAAATGCCTTAAAATAATGATTTGCAATATCCTTACAATAATGATTTTCAATATGGACTTTCATTCTTAATGTTCCATTGATTTTGTACTAATAGATAAAGCCTTCAATCCTACTAATAGGATTCTCTGCAAGCATGTGTGTGTGTGCATATGCGTTCATGCGCATTTCTTGTTAGAAAATAGACATTGGACATAGTTAGTGTAACCCAATCCTTTTTTAGTCTTTTATTCCCTATTTGGCAAATAAAAATCCCAAATCCTAAGTGTACCACAATTTAGGCCACTTGTTTATCGTATTTGAAAATGATGCCATGCAATGAAATTTGAGAATGTCTTAATTGGCATTCTCCCCATACAAATTGCTAGCCTCATTGTTTTCTTACATAATCTTTTTTTCTCAAATTAGCATGCAACGGTGATGCAACTTCTTATAAAGAGCACCTCCTTTTCACCCCTAGAGTCACTTTGTTTTTTGGTGACAATCTGTGTCATTTTTAATAATAAGTGAGACTAAAGCATCTGCTATTGATTTTGACATGAAACCAATCTTTTAAAATATTTCCTTGGTGATTCTTGCTTTTTGTCCAAACTTTGGACAAAGGAAATGAATATGTGTCATATTGGATGTATCAAAATCAGTAACACTCAAACAGCCACATCTTTCATCAGTTGAGCAATCAACCATGCAAGGTTGCTAGGAGAGATTAAACATTCGTAACATAATTTCATGTATAATGTAGTTAGAATTCTATGTACAACTGCCATGTATTTTGTTAGCTAACTAACAAATCTGGTTATAAACATCAAGCATCCAGAGCAAGTACATAAATCACATGTACCATAGGCATGAGATGGATGAAACAAGAAGAAAAACATATGAGTTCACCTTCCCTGACATCATATCAATGGACACAATGTGTGACACAGTTTCCTGGGAGAATATGACAGGTGCATATTCATCTTGATCGGGTGAAGGGTCAAGCTTCTCAGGTGTGTAGTCATCTTGAACAGGGGACTGATCCTCAGTCTCCATTTTCTTTATCTTCCATCCATGTTGCCTCTCAAATTCCTCCCTCTGTGAGTGAAGTACTTTTAAAGCATAGGCAACACCATTCATCAGTGGCCTTTCAAACGCTGTTCTGGCTGTATACTCTGCAAACGTTTTCTGCAAGAAAGTTAAGGAAAAGGTCAGAATAGCTGATCCCCTTAATTTTCTAATCTCAGAGGCATCTGACAACCTTGTGCCTATTTGCACTTCCAAAGTCATGATAACATCAGACCTTATTCCCTACTGTAAAAAATACAATTTCCCCAAAAAGATATGTTATGTAAGTGAGATTCTACATAACGATGTTGGATGTTGCAGAAAGAATCCACATAATGGACTTTAATATAAACATATCAAATCACTGCTTGAGGTATTTATTCAGAAACAGAAAAATAGATGAACAAGTATTCTTCATGCATATTCTGTTACTATGATAAATTCGATTCCTTGTGACTCAGTTAATACCGTGGAGACTAGACTAACATAAATCAGTAGTTTCAGCCAGTAGTTTCAGCCAACTGAAAAAGGATCTAGATATAAAATTTAAAAAGAATTTAATTGCTTAAGTTTTCACAAAGTTACAGTGTGCATTATATGGAAAAGATAAAGGTCTTCCAAATAATATAATAAATAATGCTATACTTGTTGTCTCAACTCACAACTTAAACAACATCATCATCTTTTAAAAAAAAAAGGAGTATTATTAAAATAATGAGGAAAAAAATAGATACACTGACGAGATGTATTTGTAAACAAAACCTGATCAATTGCAGAAGGATTTTTTCCATGGTGAAAAGTAGAGACCAGAATGGCCAATGCATGCACATGGTTCATGCTCACATTGAATTGATCCTGCAACATCCGTGCTCTCTCATCACACATGTTTTCAAGAGTCTCCTTCCTCCTTGCAATAATATTTGCTTTCATGCTTAAAAATATCCAAATAGACACCAACACTCCAAGTAAGATACCCAAAAATAGAAATATCTTTCTCCAGTTCCCACCACCCTTAGAATTTTGTGGTTGATAATGCTTCAGCTGCTGAACTTGTTGATCCTTGGACTTCCACAATCTGCTAAGAGCAGATCCTTTACAACAGACCACCATCCTCACTAAGACCCACCAAACTATCTTCAAGAAAAACTTTGAAGACTTTCAATGTTTATTGATTTTTTAGCGTGTATGATTTTTCACTCTCCTGCACATGCCAATGCATTTGTTAGTTGCTGTATAACCATAATGTCCAAATCTACACAATCTCAAAATATTTGCTAGAGGTATGCATTAACTTGAATGAATTATTGTTCCATGAATGTGGATACACAATGGAGCATGGTGTGTTTCAGAATAAAAAAAAAGCATAATAGTCAATCCAAAACTTCTCCTAATTGTTAATGATATTCTCACAGCAAAGTACGCAATATAGCATTCTTTGTATATAGAGAACACATACATATGTATGCACCTCCTTTTTAGGAATGATATTCCACAATGAAGGAGAATAAGACAAGCCTTGTGCACTTTCTTTTCTTTTCTTTTCTTTTCTTTTCTTTTCTTTTTGTTTTTTGAATGAAAGGGAGGCAAAGATAGTCACCCAGCTTTTATTGAAGAATAAGAAAAGCCTTATGCATATATGTCTATATATGCAGATTTATGTATTAATAAAGAAAAAGCAAAAAGCAAAAACATTAAATTTTTCACTATCTGTACGTAGAACATACAATTTAACCTATTCTGGAACATCAGCATCCTTTACTTTGGTAACATATTATGTTATTTAACTAAGATGAAATTTTTTTAAGAGCAGAATACACATTCAAGATCTGGATGAGAAGATTCAGACTCTTTTCTCGGCATGACAATTATGCCAATCTCCATAGGAGCAAGTTGGGTTCAATGTTTATTGGACCATTTAATGGTCTGATAAAGCGCCAGCCTTAATCTGATATCCTCCTAGGGTGATATATAGATAGATATATAGATATGTCCACAAGGTCCACCATCTCGGTATTGGGCCCCTAGTGCCACCTTATCACTGTGCTAGTATGCCTAATACAGGGTTGATTCAACGTATCTTGTCAATATGCCACATATATCATGTATCGGTGCCGAACCAGTATGGTACAATACACCCCATACCGTCCCATTTGGTATAGTATGGTGTACCCTGTATGTCTATATTGAAGGAACTTTTCCACCATGTGTGCTGGATCCATATCAAAAAAATCTGCAGCGGAAGCGATCCGATCCGACACACGCGTGTATGAGATCAAGTCTCATACTGGCAAGAGCGATCAAAATTTTAATATCTGAAAAATCAAAGCAATTATTTAAGCATGAAAAACATTTCTTCACCTTTGCATAGATAGCTATTCACTACAATTTGATAATCGTGGTATTTCATCAAAGTTTATCGTAGAGCCGCAAACACATCTAGCCTCTACAGGTATCCATTCGGGATTGATCCAAGATATTCCTCTCAATCTTGATCCTTATTCTCCAAGATAGATCTACATGCTCTTGATCAGCCTTGATCAACTCTTGATCAACGTGATCTAGATTCTCTCTTCCTTAGCGTAGATCTGGATCGCTTCTTTCTTGGTGTAGATCTACATTGCCCAACTCCTTGGGCGCGTGAAGATGAAGACCAACACCCAACTCCTTAGGCATGGAAGAATGGACGTGAGGGATGAAGGGCGTGAGAGGAAAGGGAGAGTTGGCGTGAGGAGAGGGAGGCATGAGATCTGATTTCACGTAAAGCCTTGAAAAATTTGATTTCTCAAAGGTTTAAATATATCTAAGAGTCCTGCTTTAAGTCTTTGACTTTTCAACTTCTTAAAGCAGAAGGACATCTCCCTTTGGCCACCCTCTCTCTGTAATCTCATGCAAACACTCAGATAAAAGGGGGCACCAACTGTTGATGCCCCTTGTGCTTATCCAAAGTGGGCATGTGCCCCATGGATCTCATCCAGAAGGGGCATGTGCCCCTTTCTTCTCATCATCCATTCCAAAAAGAGGGAGGGAGGGGGCGCCAATTATTGGCACCTGATTCTTATCCAATTCCCACACCAAAATTGGCTTTAACTATTCAAAGCCGATCATGAGGACTCTTCCTTCTTATGGCACCTCCTTTCCCTCTAGATCTACATGAATTTTTAGATCAAGACTCCACGCCAATAATGGATAAGATGAGGCGCCAACTCTTGGCTCTCATCCTTATCCAGTTGCATGCATGACTTGATTAAAATTCCTATTCAATAAGAAGCCCAGGTCCAAGAGGATTTGGGTTTAACCACATGCTAGCATGATTTTCCTAAACCCAATAGGATTTTTCTAAATCCTAATCCAATTGGAACTTCACAAGCCCAAATACACAATGCTAGACCAATTCCCTTTATTATGTGACCCTATAGATTCAATTTTGTCTGGTAATAAGATATATTGTGACCTCCATCAACAATATTATTGAAATATTTTTCAATGGATTGGAACACTTCCAATTCAGCCAATTAAGAATCATTCGATCACCAAAATAATTCTCATTGGTCTCACAATCTACCAGTGACATCTAACAATATGTAGTAGCAACACAGCAAAACTGAATAATAAATCTTTAGATGCAGTTACCTTGTGATTCGATCCTTCTATTATGAGTCCCAACAAGATGGGTTATAGATAACTTGTCAAACCTCATCGCTTGTCATATATAATATTCAATCGACTTGAGTTCAAATGTGAAACCTTATGGAAACTCCTTTCCATTATTCATACTACCATAACCATGGATTTCTGAACTCAATTTCATGAAGGTCGATAGATCCCATCTTGGTGCACACGCTACTCTTACAACGAACCTACTGTAGCCAACATACACCACAAGATTCCGATTGGCTAGGTAACAAATGATTGTGTAGTCAAACTACAGCAGCCTCATTATGAATAGCCGAAATACCGTAGGTCTAAGGATTACTCGCGCCATTATAGCACGAGTATATCACTGACGAGTAGATAGACATCCACATGACTATTCATGTTGGTCACACTCGATACCATTATTCTCTAACAATCACTTGCACTCTCGCTCCAGTGTTCCCACACTATACACTCGAGACTCGTTCATCCAGAGAAAAGCGATCCATGAACCAATCTTACCGGATCAATCACCATCCTCATGATGATCTATCAATTAGGAGCATTTAGGAATTAATCACCAATAACACATGTCTCAAATTCTCAACTCTTGAGAATATATATCATCATTTTATTAATTCCTTGGATAATTCATGGATACATAACAACATGAATAAAAAATTAATCTAATTTTACTTATTGTTGCCCCTATTAGAAAATGTGTCCTAAAGCCAATCATCTAAGTGATACATGATTGGAATTAGTATATGAATTATCTAATAATAATAGTTATTTGACTGATTCATCACAAAAGTTCTATCTTTCTTAAATGAACTCCTAAATTATGATGAAGTCCTTATAACCACAATCAATCGATAAAGGAGTATTTATCGGATGGTTCTTAAATTATTCACGATCAAATGATAAGTTATTAATAAGGACAATAACTTATCGAGTGTAGGTCGCTGGATGTCATATTCATTGATTATCCTCGTAACCAAGTAATGTGGAGACACTGATATGGCATTCAGATCATATGTAGGAGTATATCTGCACTGAACGTGACCAATGTAACACTCTACTGTCAAGAGTAGCTAGCTAAGGCCAATGGGTATAAGTGTCCCTCCGATCAGAGATCACCACGGTGACTTGCAAACAACTCACTGTACTTTGATGCCGGACTACCTGTATTTCTAATATAGGTTCGGAAGGTTTCTGAGTACAGTGAAGTACTTGTGAAGTCGGTGTGTGAATCAAGATGGGATTGACCACTCCTGATTAACTTCAGGAAGAGAATGACTCGCTGTGTTTCAATTTAGTAAAACCTAGGCCTAGATAACCTCGTAAGCTGTCACAAGATTTGCAAAATTTTGAGACACAATAGAGATGACTTGTATGAGTGTTTGACAGCATACTCGAAGTCGTCTTGAGTATTATTGGTCAAAGGGATGAATTATACGATAATCATGAGCCAGGATTCTAAGAATGTTGCTTTGCATATATTCGATCTATCCGAACGTCGGAAACCATTGCAAGATGGTAACTTCGATTGGTACAGGAATTGGTTCCTGTGCTACCGACTTAGGTTCGAACCTATGGGGTCACACACATTAGAGCTTGTAATCTGATCAGATGGTTAATCGACGACTGAGAATCATTCTAAGATCAATCCATCAATACGATTGATGTTTGACCTAATGCAAGTGTTGCAGGAGGATCGATTAGCAATTGGATTGCTAATTGGCTCAATTTGATTGACGAATCGAGCTGAGATCAAGTCTAATTGAATTAGATTCAATTAGAATTGGTTTGGACTTAATTAGATTAAGTCTAGTTGGTTTATTGGATAAGCCAATTGCAAGAAAGAATAATTCCTTGTTTGACTAAGACTTGGGGGCACCTAATTGATTTAGGATTTAAATCAGATTTAAATCTTGGATTAATCTGATTTAATTGGGGTCCTAGTTGGACTAGGATCATCCTTAACTGGGTAGCATTTAATCTAATTTAAATAGAATTTAAATTGGGTTCAAACTTATTTTGATTTAGTCAAACAAGAGGAGTCCCAGTTGGACTGGGACTCTCTCTTTCTCTTGCGCCTAAAAGCCCACGCCCACACCTTTTATTTCTGATGTTTTACGTGAATTTCCATGCCTAAGAAAGAGTCTCCACGCCCCACTTCTCATTGGTTTAGGAATTTGTTTTGACTTGGTCAAAACTAGAAAGTGGTTAGGATTAGTTTCCTATTTGATAGAGTCCCTTTTGACCAAAACTTCTTCCCTCCTTTTGGATTTTTCCCCACACCACCCAACCTTTTCTCTGCCCTTCTCCCCAGGTTTTTGTGCATTGGTTTTCAGATTCTCACGCCTAAAATCAAGAAAGGGGCGTCTAAGAGTTGGACACCCCATAGGAGTCCATAAAGGACTAGGTTTGACCTAGTCATCCTTATATTATTGGGGTGCCTTCTATGAGATGGTTTGAGGACGTGATAAATCCCAGAAAATTCATGAAAAACCAGAGGAAAAGGAGGAGAAGGCATGGTGGTTTTAGGACGCCAAGATTCTTGGAGAAGAGCCTTCAATTAAAACATCAAAGGTTGATGTCTTGAAGAGACAAAGTAAGAGAAGATTGTCTTCTCTTTATTTTTCTTTAATGTATTTTTCCTCTTGTTTATTCTTTGTGATTTTTATGTGATAAAAATCTGAGAGAAAGAGGAATAGAGCGTGGGGATAAGTGCTCCAAGTTGTTGGGGCATGATGTTCTTTTTGGACATGGAGAGAATGAGAAGAGAAGAAAGATCATCTCTTAGGGTTTCTTGGAGAACCCTTCCCCAACTTTTATGAAAATTTTATATGAATAAAATCAGAAATCTTAGATCTGGAAACTTAGAAAAAACCCTAGAGGAGAAGGTCTTCTCTTGTCCTAGCATAAAGATGTTTTCAAGACATCAATTGTTGATGTCCTGAAGGAGAAGATTTGTCTTCTCTTGGGATTTATTTTTCTTGTTTTTGTTTTCTGATTTATGGGAGATCCAAGGGTTGGATTCCTCCCTTAATCCTCCTCATATTCTTCGTCTCTTGGAGTGTCCAAAAGATCCGAAGAATATGTTCTTGATTGACCATCAGAAAGGATCCGCGAGAAGCTAGCACTTCGAGCGGATCTTTGTTCGACGAACCTCTGATCTGTGTTGCAGGTTCATGTGGATCACCTGTAGAGGCCGAACGCGTGTGCGGCTCTAAAAGCAACAACGAAAATCAACCGCGGAGTTCTCGATCCGCACAAAGGTAAGAGATCTGATCTCTTGGTAACCTAGATATGATCTAAGGTTAGATCTGAAATTATTCTAAATCTAGATATTGATATGATTAATACCACTTGTGATTAATTTAATTTCATATTTATATTTGCATCATGACATGTTATAGATCCTTGACGTTGGGTTTTATAATCTGATTACATGCATATTGTAGATTAAACTATTTAATCTATGTCGTCCGCTGCTTTAATTTCAAAAAAGTTTTGAAATCTATGCATGAAACCCTGCATATTTATTAACAATGGTATTAGAGCAAAGTTCTTTTATAACATGTTAATGTATGCTTTAGAATAAATCTAAAAATTAAAATTAATTAAAGATCGCACATACTGCCATAAGGTTATCCTGTTGTAAGATTAATCCATTACAATAAAAAAGTTGTTCTTGTTAGATGTGTGCCCTAAAAGCCAAATTGGCTAACACTTGTAATACACTTCTAAGGGCAATTTTATAATTTTGACTATAAATTAATAAAAAAATTATTTTCTATCACATATGTGTATTTAGTGTCTGTGATACATCCTTTGAGTTAATGGTAATGATAATTCATATTTTCAAGAGTTGAAAATTTAAGACATGAATAATCATTATTAACTCATAAATTGCTTCCGACCATAGGATCATCACGAGGATGGTGATTGATCCGGAAGGTTGGTGTACAATCGCTTCTCTTTAGTAGATGAGTCTTGAGTCTACGGTGTGGAGACACCGGAGCGAGAGTACAGGTACTCGTTAGAGAACGAGGGCACTGAGCGTGACCACCTCGAGTAGTCATTAGGGAGTCTACCTTCTCGTCAATGACTGACTCGATGCTGCAGTAGTGTGTCTGGTTCTTTGACCTGAGGTGCATCGGCAGTTCACCTTGAGGGTGTTATAGTTTGACTACACCATTACTCGGTCTCCTAGCCATATGGAACCCTGAGGTGTATGTTGGCTATGACATGTTCATTGTAGGAACTGGATTGCATCAAGATGGAATCTATCTACCTCGGTGGTAGAGGAGCAGCCCTATGATGATCATGAGAATCAAGTCCAGAAATCCATGGCCATGGTAGAGTGAAATAATAGAAAGAGTTTCTATTTAGATTTTCACATTGGACTTCGAATCGAATGATTACATCATATGACAGAGACTAGGGTTTGACGAGTTTCACCTTAACCCTAATCTGATCGGGGCTCAAGATAGAAGAACTTAATCACACAGGTAGCTGCACCAAGAGGTTCACATTCAGCTCTGATGGGTTGCCACCATATACTGCTAGGTGTCACTGGTGGATTTTGGGAGCAATTAGAATGATTTAGATGATCGATCATTCTAGCTGTTCGAATCAGAAGAGTTCTGATCCATCGAAAGGAGTTTCGATGATGTCGATGATAGAGATCATGACATATCCCATTACCATACAGAACTGAACCTAACTGGGTCACACAAACAAGGGTTTGAATCTGGTGATCATCAATTGAACTGATCTAGTTCAATTGATCTGAATGAGATTCAATTAGGTTCAAGGAAATCGTGCTAGCACTCGATTGAACCTAACGTTCTTCTTTTGCTATCATAAATAAGTTGTCCTGTCTGAGCCAAAGGAGTTTGTGCTCAATCAGAGGCCTTCATATTGGTCTGACTGGAGGTTGTCCAAGTCAGAAAAGGTTAATTTTATGTAAGACATTACCTTGCCATTTTTGGTGCCAATTGCCACTTTGGTCAAAAGTTGACCCTTTGGTCAAATTGAGGTCAAACCGTTGACCATTGAACTTTGAAATTTTTGACCACATTTCATGCACCTATTTTTGGAGAGCTGGTGGGCACGGCCTGTGGGTCCCCCTGCCAGAACCTGGCAAGGAGAAGGGCACACGCCACCCTAGGCGTGTGCCCAAGTTGGAGGCGCCTAGGAGTCCTTGTTGGACAAGGACTCCATCTCCTTTTTGGATTCCAATTAGAGTTCTTCTAAGAACCAACTTTGACTGGTCTTAGGCGTCCCTCTAGTAGGAATCCAGGGGTCTCTATTCCCACCAATCAGATTTTAGATCTGATGATTTCACAAAGGGTTGTGATTGGTTGGGAGGAAGAGGAGTTGGATCACGCCTAGTCTATAAATAAGGACCTGCTGCCAACTCAGTTAAGGATTCAATTGAGAATTTATTGAAAACCCCACGCCCCAAGGCTGCCTCTCCCCTCCTCCTCCATGCCAAAGCTTCTTCTCCTTCTCCTCTCCACGTCCAAAAGAGTTTTGGACCTTGGTTGGTGCGATCCAAGAATGGCGATCAAAGGCGATCAAAAGAAGGCTGCACTGCTGCAAAAGGACGACTGCTGATCTTCAAAAGGAGTTTTGAAGATCCTCCAGAATCAGATCCAGATCTAATTTTTGGAGATGTGATAGAGAAGAAGAGGATCTCCAGATCCAGCCCGAGTGGATACCGGTAGAGGCCAGGCGCTTGCGTGGCTAGATCCAAAACCTTCCGCTGCATACAGGATCATCAACTGGGTAATAGGATTACCTAAATCAGGTAAATAAATTTGATTTAATTTATCCTTATTTATTTTATTTATTAAAATAATATTAATTAGATCTAAAATATTCCAGATCTAATATAGATCAGGAAAAAATTTTTTGAAATATATCTCTTGATCTGATCAAATCTGAACGAACCTAGACCGAAAAATCAGGATTTCCCTTCAACTGGTATCAGAGCCATGGTTCTAAAATTGTTTAGATTTGATTTTAAATTTATTTTAATCAAAAAATAAGTGATTTCAGATGTCACATGAGATGTGATCAGATCTGAAATCAAAAAATTAAAATTAAATAATTTGGATCTAAGATTAGAAGATATGCATGACTAGTTCTAGAATAGAATAGTTCTATAGAATAGTCTTGCATGTTCTTGATTTAATCTGATTAAATCATATTTTAGATCTTTTATTTACTATTTTTTGATATTATAAGTATTATAATAACATCTAAAAAATAGCAAATAAAATTATTTAATTTTTGAATATCATATGAGATATGATTGATGCATGTCTAGACTAGTTGTAGAATAGTTCTACATAATTGTCTAGATTAGAATTTATTTTGATTAGATCAATTTAAATCTAATTTTTTAGATTATTATGAGATAATTTAGATCTGAAAAACATGCATGATTATGATACATGAGATGTATGCAAAATATGCCATGATTAGATCTAATTTATATATGAGATATATGATATAGATCTGAACTAGTTTTGTAAGTATTGAATGTTCCTGATTAAGGCGTTCCTCTTGGCCGTCCGGTCATAAGAACGAAGAAGGGTTTAAAGGCCCTCTCTTCCCATTCGATGGGGTGTTCTTATGATGTGTAGGGGTGCTGTGCGTGTTCGTCCTTAATCAGAAACCCAAAACTTACTTTCTGCAAAACCCTAGATCCTGAAACCCTAGGATTTATTGTGCATATATTTTGTTTATGAACCCTACTTAATTAAGAATTAAGTTTATGGAATATTAATTAGGTCTAAAATTGAGAATTTTCAGATCTAAGACATATTCATAATACTGGGTTCGGGCTTGGGTAGCTCAATTAGGTCTAAGCGGTTGATCAAACCGAATCAAGAGTTGGTTAGATGGGATCAACAATGCTTAAATTGACCAGCCTAATAGGATTAAGTCTGGGTCAAGATCGAGTCACGATCAAGCAAAAGACCTAATTAGGCTCAGAGGTTAGAGTCTGGATTGTAGGCTAACCCAATTGGTTCTGGCTCAACAATTTGGTGTCTAAGGTAAGTTTGGCACAGACGACCGACTGGTTTTTAATTGGAAGCTACTCGACCTGAATGCGTTCTTGTACGAGTTAATGGCATATTCCTTCCACCGGTCTCACTTACCTGGCCATATCTGTTGACACAGTTCTGATCTGAGGTGGTCAATAATCCGAGCTAACCCATGCCACTAGCTAACCCATGCCACTAGGTTAGTCATAATTGTTATGACTAAGCCAAGTTTAATGAGACCTGAATCAATTCTCCCTAAGAAAAGATTAAGTCTGAGGTCTTCCACCATTGTAGATGTGCGGGCCCTTCCCGGGGTTGATTGTTCTCGGCTGGATACAGTGGCTCAGTTGCACCGGAAAGACGCAACCATGTCTATTAGGCATTGGATGCTATGGGCTGGAGGATGAGTTGGGCTCAATATTTTGGATACGGTGAGAGACTCAATTAGGAATCCAGTCTATGCAAATGGTGGGTCTGACTTAACTAAGGAGTGGATCAATATTTCGGATACGGTGAGATTCATGAATTAGAGACCAAGTTTGGGTGCACCATGATTAGAGAATCATTGAACAAGAGTTGTTCACTCATTGGCTAACCCATCACCAATAACTGTTAGGTGAGGTGATGAGTCAGTTGGTGAGACCGCACCACCCACTAGAAATCATTAATCGCGGAGATTTTTGCATCTCTACAGAGGGAGTGTAGGGATCCGAGAAAATAGTGGGAGCTAATTTGTTTAAAAAAATAAAATTCCTAAACAAATTGGTCAAGTCAAAATTACAGTATCTAACTAGAATCTTTGACTCTCTACAGGAAAATGTCTGCGTCCAACCCATTGGCACGTATCCTGGACACACATAGACTGACTGGACCCAATTATAAAGATTGGCTCAGGAACTACAAAATTATTTTGGGTTCCGAGAAGTTAACACATGTTTGGACCAGGACCCTCCCACCTTTACCAGCCCGTCCATCTGTTGAACAGAGAGCGTCTCTGGAAAAATGGATTGACGAAGATAATAAGGCCAGATATTACATGTTGGGCTCGATGTCTGATGAGCTCCAGCGCCAACATGAAGGATATCGGGACTGCTCGCCAAATGTTGGCTCACCTGCAGGAGATGTTTGGTGAACAGAGTCGCGCAGCCAAATATCAAGTCACAAAATGACTTTTTAAGGCTAAGATGCGTGATGGGCAGTCAGTCCAAGATCACTGTCTGACAATGATCAAGGACATGGAAGAGCTTGAGAAGCTCGGTGTGAAGTTGGACTTGGACCTGCAGAATGATATTATTCTGCAATCCTTGACTGATGCATATGGGCAATTCATCATGAATTACCACATGCATAAACTTCAGAATTCCTTGGCCGAGTTAATGAATATGCTGGTTACCGCTGAGCTTTCTATGAAAGGTTCTAAAGGCTCAGTTCTTGCTATGGAACGGACTTCTTCCAAAAGAAAGTCTTATGGAAAGAAAAAGAAGTCTGTGAAAAAGCAAAAGGTGGAAGGATCAAAGAAGAAGGCAGAAGCCGAAGAAAAAGGCCGATGATCAAAGGAAAGTGTTTCCATTGCAACAGCGACGGCCATTGGAAGCGGAACTGCCCTACTTACCTGGCCACCCTGAAGAACAAGAAGGAAGGTCCTTCTGGAGGTATGCTCGTTATTGAGTCTAACCTTACGGTTTCTTCTGCATCCAGTTGGGTGCTTGACTCTGGTTCTAGTGCTCATCTGTGCACTTCTATGCAGGGTCTTGAGGATAGCAGGAGGCTGAGGGATGGAGACATGATCCTACGCATCGGTAATGGAGCAAGAGTTGCTGCAGTAGCCGTGGGAACATACCCTCTTCGATTACCATCTGGTTTAGACTTAGTTTTGAAAGACTGTTATTTTGTGCCTGCAGCTAGCAGGAATTTGATTTCTGTTTCATGCTTAGCACAAGAAGGTTATGTGATCACCTTCTTTAAGGACCATTGTAACATTCTTTATGAAAGAAATAAAATTGCAAATTTCCTTATTAATGTTTTCATGTTTACGACCTAGGGATAGTCCAAACGAGATATCTATGGCACCTATTAGGTCATATAGCAGAAGATAGGATCAACAAATTGGAGAAAAATGGGCTATTTCCATTGAGAGTCATATCCAACTTGTGAATCTTGTCTTCAAGGCAAAATGACTAAACTCCCTTTTGTTGGACATGGGCCACAGAGCCCTAGTACATACTGATGTGTGCGGCCCATTCGATGTGCCGGCTAGAGGCAATTTTGTCTACTTCATTACCTTTACCGATGATCTGTCTAGGTATGGGTATGTGTATCTTATGAGACATAAGTCTGAAGCCTTTGAAAAGTTCAAAGAATTCAGACATGAAGTAGAAAAACAAACTGAAAAACCCATTAAGGTTCTTCGATCAGATCGAGGAGGTGAATACCTTAGCCGGAAATTCCTAGACTATCTTAAGAAAAATGGCATAGTCTCTCAATGGACTCCACCAGGAACACCTCAACTCAATGGGGTTTCAGAACGGAGAAATCGGACTCTATTGGATATGGTTCGATCCATGATGAGCTTCACAGACCTCCCTGATTTTCTTTGGGGACACTCATTGTTAACTTCAATTTATTTACTGAATAGGGTTCCCTCTAAAACCGTTCCTACCACACCGTATGAGATATGGCACGGTAAGAAACCAAGTCTGAGTCATCTCAGAATTTGGGGTTGTCCGGCTCATGTCAAAAGACAACAAGCGGACAAGTTAGAGTTTAGGTCCTTTAGAGCTCGATTCATAGGATATCCTAAAGAGTCATTAGGATACTATTTCTACATTCCAGAAGACCACAATGTGATTGTGAGTCGACATGCCATCTTTCTTGAAAAATAGTTTATTCAAGATAGCGGCATTGGAAAGCAGATTCAAGCTTGATGAGAAAGTCTCACAAGAGAACGAGCTAAGGACCAAGTGGAACCAAATCAGGTTGAGCCAATAAGAACACTACCTCCTCCACCTCGTAGATCGGAAAGAGTTTCCCGTCCCCCTGAAAGATACTTAGGTATTATTTCAGAGGACGTAGAGGAAAATGTTCCTCTCGTAGGTAATGGTGCTCATGGTGATGATCCCAAAACCTACAACGAGGCGATATCAGATATCGACTCCGAGAAATGGCTTAGAGGCAATGAAGTCAGAAGATTGACTCGATGCACTCAAACCAAGTCTGGACCTTGGTAGATCCACCAGAAGGTATAGTACCTATTGGGTGTAAATGGATCTTCAAGAGAAAGATTGGTGCAGATGGGAATGTGGAGACATTCAAGGCTAGACTAGTGGCAAAAGGTTATAGTCAACGCGAAGGCATTGACTATCAGGATACCTTTTCCCAGTAGCTATGCTAAAATCCATCCGCACATTGCTTGCCTGTTGCAGCCTATTTCGATTATGAAATATGGCAAATGGACGTGAAAACGGCATTCCTTAAATGGATATCTTGAGGAAAGATATCTATATGGAACAGCCATGCTAGGTTTCACATCCAGTGATACTGATCACAAGGTTTGCAAGCTGCAAAGGTCCATATATGGACTTAAGCAAGCATCTCGGAGCTGGAACACTCGTTTCAATGATGTGATCAAAAAGTTTGGTTTCATCAAAAATGAAGAGGAACCATGTGTTTTCAAAAAGGTCAGTGGGAGCGCTGTTGTCTTCCTCGTATTGTACGTGGATGACATCCTCCTTATTGGGAATGATATTCCCATGTTGACATCAGTCAAGATGTGGTTGTCCAAGGAATTCTCCATGAAAGACCTAGGTGAAGCATCCTTTATTCTAGGAATTAAGGTCTATAGGGATAGACCGAATAGGATGCTAGGACTTTCACAGAAGATGTACATAGAGGAAGTACTAAAGAGGTTTAGTATGGAAAACTCTAAGAGGGGATTAATACCCTTCAGACATGGTATTCATCTTTCCAAGAAGATGTGCCCTAGCACACCTGAGGAAATAGAACGCATGAGCAAGATCCCTTATGCTTCTGCAATAGGGAGCCTCATGTATGCCATGCTATGTACACGACCTGATATAGCCCATGCTGTGAGTGTCACAAGCAGATATCAGTCAAATCCAGGTGAAGAACACTGGACTTCTGTGAAATGTATCCTTAAGTACTTGAGAAGAACTAAGGATATGATGTTGGTCTTTGGTAATGGAGAACTCCAAGTCCAGGGATACACAGACTCGGATTTCATGTCGATATAGATGATCGAAAGTCGACATCTGGAAGTCTGTTTGTGTGCAATGGTGGAGCTGTCAGCTGGAAGAGTTCCAAGCAAACTGTGATAGCAGATTCCACCATGGAAGCAGAATATATCGCTGCATCAGAGGCTGCAAAGGAAGCATTCTGGTACAAGAAGTTTGCTGCAGAAATTCGGAGTAATGCCATCAGATGCCATTCCTCTATACTGCGACAACAATGGCGCCATAGCCCTTGCTAAGGAGCCGAGGTCTCACCAGAAATCCAAGCACATTGAGCGGCGATACCACCTCATCCGCGATTACTTCGAGAAGGGTTATGTCGAGGTCAAGAGAGTCAACTCCGCAGATAATGTGGCAGACCCACTTACAAAGCCGTTGGGCCAGCAGAAGATCGAAGCCCACCTTGAGAAGATGGGACTTAGACTTGTAGCCAATTGGCTTTAGGACAAGTGGGAGATTGTTAGATATATGTGCCCTAGAAGCCAGAATTGGCTGACACTTGTAATACACTTCTAGGGGCAAAATTATAATTTTGACTATAAATCAATAAAATGGGTTATTTTCTATCACATATGTGTATTTAGTGTCTGTGATACATCCTTTGAGTTAATGGTAATGATAATTCATATTTTCAAGAGTTGAAAATTTAAGACATGAATAATCATTATTAACTCATAAATTGCTTCCGACCATAGGATCATCACGAGGATGGTGATTGATCCGGAAGGTTGGTGTACAATCGCTTCTCTTTAGTAGATGAGTCTTGAGTCTACGGTGTGGAGACACCGGAGCGAGAGTACAGGTACTCGTTAGAGAACGAGGGCACTGAGCGTGACCACCTCGAGTAGTCATTAGGAAGTCTACCTTCTCGTCAATGACTGACTCGATGCTGCAGTAGTGTGTCTGGTTCTTTGACCTGAGGTGCATCGGCAGTTCACCTTGAGGGTGTTATAGTTTGACTACACCATTACTCGGTCTCCTAGCCATATGGAACCCTGAGGTGTATGTTGGCTATAGCATGTTCATTGTAGGAACTGGATGGCATCAAGATGGAATCTATCTACCTCGGTGGTAGAGGAGCAGCCCTATGATGATCATGAGAATCAAGTCCAGAAAGCCCATGGCCATGGTAGAGTGAAATAATAGAAAGAGTTTCTATTTAGATTTTCACATTGGACTTGAATCGAATGATTACATCATATGACAGAGACTAGGGTTTGACGAGTTTCACCTTAACCCTAATCTGATCGGGGCTCAAGATAGAAGAACTTAATCACACAGGTAGCTGCACCAAGAGGTTCGCATTCAGCTCTGATGGGTTGCCACCATATACTGCTAGGTGTCACTGGTGGATTTTGGGAGCAATTAGAATGATTTAGATGATCGATCATTCTAGCTGTTCGAATCAGAAGAGTTCTGATCCATCGAAAGGAGTTTCGATGATGTCGATGATAGAGATCATGACATATCCCATTACCATACAGAACTGAACCTAACTGGGTCACACAAACAAGGGTTTGAATCTGGTGATCATCAATTGAACTAATCTAGTTCAATTGATTTAGATTAGATCCAATCAGGTTCAAGATAATCGTGCTAGCACACGATTGAGCCTGACTTTCTTCTTTTGTAATCTTTCTGATTCGTCGCAATCGTATCGAATTTGATTTGACTCATTCCTATATCTTGAATGAGTTTATTTTCATCTGACTGGAACAAATTCAGATCAGGAAATTAAATTCATTCCTAGTGCAATTGGACTAGGGTCAATAGTTGACCCAATTGAGAGAATTGAGGATCACGTGATCAGAGAATTTTAGAAATTTCTCTAGAAATCATTTTGCTCTAATTTTTGGATATGTGATAAGGCATGAGTTATACTTTGGGTGTGAAAATTTTCATGATTTTTGGAGGTGCCTAGACCGAATTTTGATCGAATTTGATTTGGATCAAACTCTTGAGGAAAGAGTCCTAGACACACATGGACTCTTCCTTATCCTTTCATGCCGCCACCTTACAGATGGATTTTTGGCGTCAAAACCAGATGGGATCTGGGGTTTTTCATGGAGATCAGATCCAGGAGTCCCAATGGTGGAATTAATAAGGTTTTTGGTCAAAAAGGACTCTTTATGGCGCTATGTCTAGTATAAGAACTCTTCTCACGAAATTGCCTCAACAAAAATTTATTTTTTCCACATCCAAAGGAGCCTTTCCTTTGATATCCACCCCCCCTCTATCCTCTCTCTCCCTCTCTTCTATATGCTTAAAAAGTTAGGCACAAATCTGAATTGAAGGTCCAAGGTTTTGGGCACAAGATTCAGTATCTACGCGACGATGTTTGTGAGACGAACAAGCTACCCTCAGAAGTCGTTTTGAAGGCTTTTCAAATCAGATCCAGATCTGATTTTTGAAGGAGAGATTCATGAGGAGAAGACGTTCAGATCCTACCCAAGTGAATACTGGTAGAGGCCAGGCGTGTGCGTGACTCCTTCCAGAACCTCAGAAATCTATAGGAATCTATAGGATCATCGTAGGATAATTAGATTACCAAATCAGATACTTAAAATTAAATCTGATTTAATTTTATTTTAACTTTTAATATTAGATCTCTATGATCAGATCCGAGAAGTCTCTGATCTGATTAGGATTTTAGAAAAAATTTTTGAAATATTCCTTCAGATCCAATCAGATCTGAACGATCCTGTGCCGGAAAAATAGACTTTTCCTTCAGTCCTAGTATGTACTGATCTGAATCTGAATGATGAATAATTTAGATTAGATCTAAGAAAGTTTATGATTCAATTTTCTGATTTAAATCTGAAATTAAATAGATATTAGATCTATTTTAGATTATTTAGATTAGATCTAAATAATATCAGGATTGCACATACTGTCATAAGATTGTCCTGCTATAAAATTTACCCCTTACAGTAAAAAGATTGTCCTAGTATGTGCTGATCCGAGAAACCTAAATCATAAATATGTTAGATGAGATCTAAAATAATTTATAATTTATTTTTAGATTTTAAATTTAATATTAAATAATTTATGATCTGATTTTGATCATTTAGATGATATCCATGTAATATGTTTCATGTTTTGATCTAGATCTTCATGTTGCATATGTTGATATGTAGCTTCATTTTTTAATTTAGTTTACATATGTATGACATATAAGTTTTGTAGAATTTAAATTGCGAACTTACTTTCTACAAAATCCTAAATTCGAAACCCTAGGACATGATCGAAATATTGAAACAAATCAGATCTAAAACCATCATTTGAATTTGATTCAAAGTAAAGTATTTACAATTTGAAAATGTTTCAAATGATCAAATCAGAAATTAGTTCTAAGGTTCCATAAACCCAAAACTCATGAGCTTGAACTTAATTGAGAATTAAGTGATTGTTTAGGATCTAGGTTTGTGATTTAAAGATCCTAAGATAATTTCATAAAATATGGATTAATAGGTAACGGGTTAGCTTTGATCAGGTCCTTAACTGGGTTAAACCTAGGGTTAGATTAAATATGGACTTAGTTAAGAAATTGATCAAACCTAATTAATAGTTAATTAGGATTAGGTCATTTCTTTAAATCAATTCAATAGTTATAGTTAATCAAAGTCCATACATCTAATAAATGGATACTGATCGTGGCTCAGTGGTCGAGCCCGAGTCTTTAGGCAAACCAAATCAAAACTGATAAATCGATTGATATCTAAGATAAGTCTGACATCCCAGATCGGTGGTTTTTAATTGACAGCCCGCTTACCTAGACATTTCTGATGGTGTCTAAGGCAAGTCTTGGCAGACCCTTCCACCGATCTTACTTACTGGCCAATGTGGTTAATCAGATTTTGATTAGGTTGCTCATTAATTCGTGCTAACCCATGTCACATAGGAAATCAGTGAGACTGATTTTATTCAATGAGACTGATCTAGGTGCCCATGGACTGAAATTGATCCTAGTCCTTGTTGATGACTTGAGAAGTCAGTGGGAGGACTTAACTTGATGAAGTTAATGGGAGCAAATTGGTCCATATCCTTTCTATCCTTAAATTACTAATAATTTAAATCCTCTAAAATTATTAGGTCCTTAAAATGACGAAGTTATAAAGATAACCGAGTCATAGCCTCCCATTAAGGTGTTTGATAATGAGTCCATTAACTCAATAATCATTGGAGGTCCATAAGCCTGATGCTTGTTGACTAATGGAATTATCATTCATCATATGACGACTTGGATGTGTCTCTCTAATGGTGGTTAGGTTGACCAACCATAATTGGGCTTAATCATTCGTTGGTTAGATGCATCAAGTATGGTCATGTTAATAATTGGACCTAATCGGATCCTTACAGTGGAAGCCCTAGCCTACTAATTAGGTTTCTTGGGCAAAATTAAATTACTAGAAGTTATTTGGAGAAACAATTGGTTATGAACCTATTCTTAGATGTACATGGGTTGACCAACCATAGTTGGACATATATGCAGTCTATGTGGATTCTAGTATCTACTAGGGAATTAAAGTAATTCCCCGAATTGGAGGCAGAGGCTACCAATTCGAATAAAATAGTAAAAGAACCTTTAGACTAAAGTCCAAGTCTCTAGACTTAATATAATTCATATACTTAGGTCATTGTTCTCTATTCTTAAATTAAGGCTAAACCCTAATTGCTTCTATCACTGTTAGACAGTGATGACTTATGGGATCCAACTTCGATAATTAGTATCGAAAGTTGAATTTGGTTCAATAGTATGAATGGATTCGTACTGGGGCCTTTTAGCCCAGTAAAAACAATTAGTTCAAAATTGACCCAAATCAAGTATAGTGCTTCTACTATTAGAAGTAGGGTTTATTGAAAGAAGAATTGTCTTGCTTCCCTTGACCATAATAGGCTGAACACGAGAAATAAGCAAGAGTTGCTTATCAAGGATGTTATATGATAACACCTTGAAATTTCTCTATATGAAATTCTGCTACTTGGGTATAAGATACCGATAGTTCTATTCAATTTGTTGCAAGAACTACCGGTAAGTGGAATGTTTGAAAATGGTGAGAAATACCTAAACATTTTAGATAGAAGTCCTATTCCAATCCTAGCTTTAGGAATTATCAAGCTTATTTTCAAAGATGTCATTTTGAGTGATTGTCACTATTATCCATCTTTATGATAAATGTGTTTTCTATTGGCCTTTTAGCCAGGGATGGTTATCATTTATCAATAAAGAGGATTGTTGTGATATTATTGTGAATAATGTTACAATAATACATGGACAATAAAGAAATGATATTTAACATTTACACAGCCTATTAAGTGTAATGTACACACCCAAGTTAGATTATGTCATGGATATCTATCTTTGGCATTATAGGCTTAGTCATCTTGATAAGAACAGGATAAACAGGTTAGCTTAAGAGGGAAACCTCGACATTAATAATTGTGAATCATTGATAGCCTATGAATCTTTTCTTAGGAAGATGATAAAGTCACCTTTTATTGCAAAAGATGAAGAAGCCTATGAATCTTTTCTTAGGAAGATGATAAAGTCACCTTTTACTGGAAAAGATGAAGAAGCCAATAAAGTTCTCTAAGTCTCATACATAGTGATGTATGTGGACCTGTGAACTTAAGTGCCAAAAAAAGATATTAATATCTCATTACAGACGACCTATCTGGGCATGGATGCGTCTGGGATGAATCATTTGAAATGTTCAAACAATTCAATAATGAAATAGTAAAACAAGCTGGATAAGATATTAAAACTCTTCAATCAGATCAAGGAGGCGAATACTTATCCAGTGAGTTTGTGACATATCTAGGAGAGGATTGAATTCTCTCTCAGTGGATTTCTTTTCGGAACACAGTGTATTTGAAAGAAGAAATTGAACTTTGTTAGACATGGTTCAATCCACAATAGGATTCACTAGTCTGCCTATTTTAGGACTGTGCTCTTATGACTACTTGTTTTACTTTGAAAATTTATACCGAGTGAATTTGTTGCATAGACTCCATATGGGATATAGATCGCACGTAGACCTAGACTCTCTCACTTTCAGATTTGGAGTTGATCAGCCTATGTCAAATATTTGCACACAGATAAACTTGGATCCTGATCCAATAAGTATTTAAGGGTTATTAATTCTACCATACTGAAGAATATAAGATGTTCATCAGCAAAAGTGCATTCCCTTTGGAAAGGAGTTCCTTAGAGAAGGAACTGATGCCTTTCAAGTTGAACTTGGAAAAGTTTGACTGGTAGAAAAGAACCGACGTAATCTAGTAAATCTACGGAACAGGATTTGATCAGATCAAACCCGGAGCCTATTAAAGTGTCACCTTTAAAAAGACCAGGTAGAGTACTGCATTAACCGGATAGATACTTTAGTATCTAGATCCGGGATGGCGATCCTGTTGAGCTTGATGAGAACAACAAGGATCCGATCACCTATAGGGATACAATATAGTGATCTGATTCTGAGAAGTGGCTTGGAGCCACATAATCCAAATGAAGCCCACGAAAATCAATAGTGTATGGATACTAATTGATTCACCTGAAGGGATAAAATCCATTGGGTGTGAATGGATTTTTCAAAGGATCAGAGTAGCGCATACGAGAAGGTAAAAACCTATAAGGCCCGTTTGGCTATCATCTCAGAGTTCGAACATACGTTCTGAACATATATCTTTGTTATGAACAAAGACAAACCCTGTATTTATAATTGGGCAAAATGTTTTGTAGTGTTATTTCTTGTGATGTTTGAGGATGAAATTCTCTTAATCGAAAATGGCATTCCAGCATTGCAAGAAATAAAAATTTAGCTGTCATCTTATTTCTTCATGTACGAGACCAGACATAGTATACTCACTAGAGGTAGTGAGCAGATACCAGTTTGATCCAAGTGAGAGCCACTGGAAGATTGTATAGACAATCTCTAAGTATTTGGAAAATACTAAGTTCCAGTGACTCAAATATGGAAGTACTGACTTAAAACATGTGGATCTTTTAATTTCAGTCAAAATAAATGACAACAAGAGAATGTCGGATCATACTCTAATTGTAGGAGCAATCTGCTGGAAAGATTTCAAGCAGTATATTTTAGCCTATTCAGTTAGTGATGTATAGTACATCGTGGCATATGATGCTGCCATGTAAGCTGCATAGTTGCTAAGGTTCATAGCTAGTTGGGAATGGCACCCTCCACCAATGGTCCAGTCCTATCGTAGCACCGAAGCCATAGCTCAAGCTAAAGAATCCAAGGATCAACATATTCTGCATCGCTTTCACCTTAGATATTAGATCTGGGTGACGTCGATCTTTAGAAGATCGATGTAAAAAGAGAAGTTAACTGACCCATTTGCTAAGGCCTCGGAACTAAGAAATTCTACAAACTCAAGTGGAAGATAGGATATTTGATATCATTCTGATTGGCTTTAGTCCAAATGGGAGTTGTTGGAAAATGTGTTCTAATACCAATCATTTAAGTGGTACATGATTGAAATTAGTATATGAATTATCTAATAATAATAGTTATTTGGCTGACGAAGTTCTATTTTTCTTAAATGAACTCCTAAATTATGATGAAGTCCTTAGAACCACAATCAATCGATAAAGGAGGATTTATCGGATGGTTCTTAAATTGTTCACGACCAAATGATAAGTTATTAACAAGGACGATAACTTATCGAGTGTAGATCACTATATGTCATATGCATTAGTTATCCTCGTGACCAAGTGATGTGGAGACACTGGTATGGCATCTAGGTGAGATGTAAAAGTACATCTACACTGAACATGACCAATGTAGTACTCTACTGTCAAGAGTAGCCAGCTAAGGCCAATGGGTATAAGTATCCCTCCAACTAGAGATCATCACGGTGACTTGTAAACAACTCACTATACTTTGGTGCCGGACTGTCTATATTTCTAATATAGGTTCGGAAGATTTCTGGGTACAGTCAAGTACTTATGAAGTCGGTGTGTGATTCAAGATGGGATAGACCACTCCTGATTAACTTCAGGAAGAGAATGACTTGTATTTCAATTTAGCAAAACATAGGTCTGGGTAATCCTCGTAAGGTGTTATGGGATTTGCAAAATTTTGAGACACAATAGAGATGACTTTTATGAGTATTTGACAGTGTACTCGAAGTCGTCTTGAGCATTATTGGTCAAAGGGATGAATTATACGATAATCATGGACCAGGATTCTAAGAATGTTGCTTTGCATACATTCGACCTATCCGAACGTCGGGAACCATTGCAAGATGGTAACTTCGATTGGTACAGGAATTGGTTCCTATGCTACTGGCTTAGGTTCGAACCTATGGGATCACACACATTAGAGCTTGTAACCTGATCAGAAGGTTAATCGATGATTGAGAATCGTTCTAAGGTCAATCCATCAATACGATTGATGTTTGACCTAATGCAAATGTTGCAGAAGGATCGATTAGCAATTGGATTGCTAATTAGCTTAATTTGATTGAGAAATTAGACTGAGATCAAGTCTAATTGAATTAGATTCAATTAGAATTGGTTTGGACTTAATTAAATTAAGTCCAGTTGATTTATTGGATAAGCCAATTGCAAAGAAAGAACAATTCCTTGTTTGACTAGGACTTGGGGACACCTAATTGATTTAGGATTTAAATCAGATTTAAATCTTGGATTAATCTGATTTAATTGGGATCCTAGTTGGACTAGGATCATCCTTAACTGGGTTGCATTTAATCTAATTTATATAAAATTTAAATTTGGTTCAAACTTATTTTGACCTAGTCAAAGAAGTCCCGGTTGGACTAGGACTCTCTTTCTCTTGCGCCTAAAAGCCCAAGCCCACACCTTTTATTTCTGATGTTTTACGTGAATTTCCATGCCTAAGAAAGAGTCTCCACGCCCCACTTCTCATTGGTTTAGGAATTTGTTTTGACTTGGTCAAAACTAGAAAGTGGTTAGGATTAGTTTCCTATTTGATAGAGTCCCCTTTGACCAAAACTTCTTCCCTCCTTTTGGATTTTTTCCCCACGCCACCCAACCTTTTCTCCACAGGTTTTTGTGCGTTGGTTTTCTGATTCTCACACCTAAAATCAACCTTATAGGAGTCCATAAAAGACTAGGTTTGACCTAGTCAACCTTATATTATTGGGCGCCTTCTATGAGATGGTTTGAGGATGTGATAAATCCTACAAAATTCATAAAAAACCAGAGGAAAAGGAGAAGGCATGGTGGTTTTAGGACGCCAAGATTCTTGGAGAAGAGCCTTCAATTAAAACATCAAAGGTTGATGTCTTGAAGAGACAAGGTAAGAGAAGATTGTCTTCTCTTTATTTTTCTTTAAAGTATTTTTCCTCTTGTTTATTCTTTGTGATTTTTATGTGATAAAAATCTAAGGGAGAGAGGAATAGGGCGTGGAGATAAGTGCTCCAAGTTGTTGGGGCATGATGTTCTTTTTGGACATGATTTGATCATTTCCTGATGAGAGAAGGAGAAGAAAAGAAAGATCTTCTCTTAGGATTTCTTGGAGAATCCTTCTCCAATTTTTATGAAAATTTTATATGAATAAAATCAGAAATCTTAGATCTGAAAACTTAGAAAAAATCCTAGAGGAGGTCTCCTCTTGTCCTAGCATAGAGATGTTTTCAGGACATCAACGATTGATGTCCTGAAGAAGAAGATTTGTCTTTTCTTAGGATTTTTTTTTTTTTTATTTTCTGATTTATGGGAGATCGAAGGATTGGATTCCTCCCTTAATCCTCCTCATATTCTTCATCTCTTGGAGTGTCCAAGAGATCCGGAGAATATGTTCTTGATTGACCATCAGGAGGGATCCGCGAGAAGCTAGCACTTCAAACGGATCTTCGTTCGACGAACCTCCAATCTGTGTTGTAGGTTCATGTGGATCGCCTGTAAAGGCCGGACGCGTATACGGCTCTAAAAGCAACAATGAAAATCAACCGCGGAGTTCTCGATCTGCATAAAGGTAAGAGATCTGATCTTTTGATAACCTAGATATGATCTAGGGTTAGATCTAGAATTATTCTAGATCTAGATATTGATATAATCAATACCACTTGTGATTAATTTAATTTTAGATTTATATTTGCATCATGACATGTTATAGATCCTTAATGTAGGATTTTATAATCTGATTACATGTATATTATAGATTAAACTGTTTAATCTATCTTCCACTGCTTTAATTTTGAAAAAGTTTTGAATTCTGTGCATGAAACCCTGCATATTTATCAACAGCCCTCAGGAATGATTTTGATGATTACAAAATATTAGATCATAACCTTAATACTAATACTTTTCAAGAATGTCGGTCTATTTTTTGTAGAAGAAAAAAGGATGTTAAATGAATCCATAATCAAATGAAGATCCTTTGAGTCATTTGGAACTGTTTTTGAAATGGTTTCGGGGTAAGAAGAATCCTCTCTCAAAGCCCGAGATGACCCATCCTTGGCTCGAGCTAGTCCTGGCACGGCACGCACTTATTTCTTTGGCTTGGCACGCAGTCGAGCTGGCTCGATTTGGATCCGAGCCATTTGTCTCAGAATGGCAGAAGACTCATTTGGAAGTTCTGTTGGTCAAGCCAGCTCGAAACTCCAACCGAGCCGGCTGTGTCAAATCAACAAAAAACACTATTTTTGTTGATTGCCGATCGAGCCAGCCCGACACAAAATCAAGCTGACTCTCTTAGAAGGACAGAACGATGCTTTACGTAGAAACTATACTCGAGCCAACCCGAAACATGAATCGAGCCAGCTCGATACAATCTGACAGCAACAGCTAGTTCTGCAGAAGTCTACCTTCACCCAGAACCTTTTTTCAATGGCTATCTTCGATCTCCAATAGTCATAAATGGCCAGAATTCTTGTCAAATCACCTAAAACCTTTTGGAAATGATTAAGGACAAGGAAAAAGAAAAATATAAAAGGAAAACATAGTTTAAGATCTAGACATAACCAAAAATGGAAAAAGAGAGCACTTTGAAGAAAGTTAGTCTGAAAGAAAGTTCACCAACTTTCATTCAATACTTTCTTCATCCTTCTGAGTGCATTCAAAGAGGAAAGAGAGCATTTATTAGAAATATTCAAAGCATCCTCAAGAAGAAATGCTACAGCGACAACTATCCAAATCGAAACAAGGTTTTACAGTGTTGTATTTACTTCTTTATCAAATTTGATGTAAAAGTTTCAACTGGGGCTGAAACTTGAAGGGTTATTGTTGTACCAAACTTAATTTAGTTTAGGGGAGCCTTAGATTGAAGGCTTGTAAAGATTTCGATTGGTTGGCCTGGGGTAAAACCAATTGAATTTGTTTGTGAGCCCGGTGAAGACAAACACGCTGTAATCAGGTGATTATAGTGAAATTTTCCAAGAGTTCGCTTGGGAAGTGGATGTAGACGCTGGAAGTGCACCGAACCACTATAAATCCGCTATGCTTGTGTGTGTGCTTCTCCTTTTGTGTGTTGGTCATTTCTTCTACTGCTTAGTAATTTTCTGTTCTGCACAGTTCTTTATTTACTCTGCATATCACTCACTAAATTTGCTAAAAGTTTTAATAACCCAATTCACCCCCCCTCTTGGGTTGTCTAGCTGAACAACAAATGGTATCAGAGCTTGGTTCTCAGCTAGCACTGATCTAACCATCAGGAGATAAAGATCATGACAATACAATTGAGAGGTTTACTTGTCGAAAGGCAATCCATCAACAGACCACCACTTTTCAATGACACAAACTACACATATTGAAAAGCATGCATGAGAATCTTCATTCAAGCTCTTGATTATGATATATGAAGTGTCATAATCAATGGGTCGCACACACCCACTATTATAGTCGATGGCATTAGCACACCCAAACCTAAAAAGGATTGGAGTGAGGAAGATAAGAGATCAATTCAGCTAAATGCCAAGGCTATGAACGTTTTGTATTGTGCCTTGAATGCCAACGAGTTTAACCGAATCTCTACTTGCAATTCTACAAAAAAACATTTGGGATAGACTCGAAGTCACTCATGAGGGCATCAACCAAGTTAAGGAATCTAAGATTAACATGCTAATGCACCAATATGAGCTTTTCAAAATGGAATCCACTGAATCAATCACAGAAATGTTCACTCATTTCACTGATATAACTAATGGTTAAAAAGTCTTGGAAAGATTTATTCTAACAGCAATTTGGTAAGAAAAATCCTTAGGTCTTTGCCGAAGTCATGGGAGGCAAAAATCACTGCAATTCAAGAGGCTAAAGACTTGAATAAGCTACCCTTGAAAGAGCTGATTGGATCACTGATGACCCATGAAATCACTATGAAGCAGCACAATGAAGATGAAGGGAAAAAGAAGCGAACCATAGCCCTCAAATCTACTATAATTAATGAAGAAGAAGATGAGTCAACGGATGAAGATGAAGAAGATGAGGGCATAGCACTGATTACAAGAATATTTAAGAAGTTTATAAGAAGAAGAAAGCAAGGCTTCAAGAAAAAATCCTTTAATAAAGGTGAAACAAGCAAGGATAAGGATGAAGAAAGGGAACTGCATTTATGCTTTGAGTGCAAAAGACCTGGACATTTCAAGGCTGATTGCCCCAACTTAAAGAAAAGCATCAAGAAGGCCAAAAGAAAGCAGTGATTGCAACGTGGAGCGACAGCGACGAATCTAGCTCCGATGAAGAATCTATTTCATGGCACAAATGAGGTAAACTCCGAAATCACTCAAGAATATTCTTTTGATGAATTACAAGATGCCTTTTACGGCCTAATGAAAGAATTTAGAAAGATTTTTGGTAAAAATAAAAATCTGAAAATAACATACGATACCTTATCCAAGAAAAAAGATGAAATTCAACAAAGAAATAAGATTTTAATAGAGGAAAATGATTCATTGAGAAAGGAAGTTCAAATGCTAAAACCATTGATTGATAAGTTCACATGTAGTTCTGAAAAATTAAAAATAATCTTAAATAACCAAAAAGCTATCTATGATAAAGCTGGAATAGGTTATAATCCTAATAAGAAACAAAAGCTCTTAAAGGATCTTTACACTAAATCAACATCATCATATTTCTCTTCAAATATTGCTTGTTTCTGCTGTGGTAAGATAGGACACAAAGCACATGCATGTATTTATAGTAAAACTAATGAAAATTCAGTTAAAAAAATTTGGATTACCAAGGAAACCATGAATGCTAATCCTAAAGGATTCAACAAAACTTAGGTACCTAAATTAGCTACTTGATTATTTTGCAGGAATGTCTTGCAGCTAATGAAGTTGAAAGAGCACGATATTTAGACGACTGTTCAAGACATATGATGGGTGACAAAGATCAATTCATCACTCTTGAGAAAAAGAATAGAGGATTGATTACTTTTGGTGATAATGGAAAAGAAAAAATTATTGGTATTGATAAAATCAAACTCTCTCCCTCCACCTTTATCAAGAATGTTTTACTTGTTGATAACTTAAAGCATAATTTATTAAGCATAAGTCAATTATGTGACAAAAGGTTCAAAGTCATTTTTAAATCATCTCTATGCATAGTCACTAGTCCCTTTGATAATAATATCATGTTCATGAGACATAAACGTGGAAATATCTACATGGTTGATCTTGATGAGATAACCATAAAGAGCGGCCAATGTCTTATTGCTAAAGATACTAAGATCAAAGAAACTACTTGACTATGGCATCGTAGATTAGGTCATGCAAGCATGCACACATTATCAAAATTAGCTGCCAAAGACTTAGTCAAAGGCTTACCTAAATTAAACTTTGAAAATGATCATATTTGTGATGCACGTCAACTTGGTAAACAAACTAGGGAGAGTTTTAAATCCAAAAATATTGTTTCAACATCTAAACCTCTAGAATTAATTCACATGGACTTATTTGGATCTACTAGGACCTCAAGCCTAGGAGAAAAGAAATATGGACTTATGATCATAGATGATTTTTCACGTTTTACTTGGGTTCTGTTTTTAGCACAAAAAGATGAAGCTTTTATTGAAGCAAGTCTTCCAAAATATTTTTGGGCTGAAGCCATTAACACTGCTGGTTATATTTTGAATCGTGTTTTGATCCATCCCATTCTTAAGAAAACCCCCTATGAGCTTTGGAAAGGTAGAAAGCCTGATATCAATTATTTTCATGTATTTGGATGCAAATGTTTTATCTTAAATAATAGAAAAGACAAACTTGGAAAATTTGATGCTAAGTCTGATGAGGATATCTTCCTTGGATACTCAACATCAAGCCAAGCATATAGAGTCTTCAACAAGCATACTTTAGTTGTTGAAGAATCTATTCACGTTGTCTTTGATGAATCTAACAACTTTTCATCAAGAAAGGAAGATGCTTTTGATGATAATGCAGGAAATTTAGAAAAAGAAGTAAAAGAACTTACCTTGAAAGACAAGCCAAATCATGATAAAGAAAGTGAGCCAAACAACAATGAACATAAAGAAGTACAAGAAGGTATGAACCGAAAACATTCAGATCTATCCAAAGAATGAAGGTATGCACATAATCATCCTAAAGACCTGGTGATCCATCTCAAGGTGTAAGAACTAGATCTAATTTTAGAGAACATCATGATTATCTTGCATTTGTCTCTCAAATAGAACCTAAAACAATTGAAAAGCAAAAAATGATCCAAATTGGTTAATTGCCATGCAAAAGAAATTAAATTAATTCGAAAGAAACAAAGTATAGACACTGGTTGATAGAACCTCTAATCATCTTATCATTGGCACTAAATGGATATTTAGAAATAAGCTAGACGAAAATAGTAATGTAATAAGAAATAAAACTAGATTAGTAGCTAAAGGATATAATCAAGAAGAAGGAATAGATTTTGATGAAACTTATGCACCTGTAGCAAGATTAGAGGCTATT
The DNA here is from genome assembly GCA_006176705.1 of Cocos nucifera. Lineage (NCBI taxonomy): Eukaryota > Viridiplantae > Streptophyta > Magnoliopsida > Arecales > Arecaceae > Cocos > Cocos nucifera. The sequence continues at coordinate 1,028,395 of QRFJ01000117.1, read as the reverse complement.
AGATTGCTACTTACTTTTGCTAGTTTTATGGATTTCAAATTATACCAAATAGATGTAAAAAGTGCAGTCTTAAATAGTTTTATTGCTGAAGCAACCACCAGGCTTTGAAAATCAGTCTTCCAAATCATGTTTTCAAACTCAATAAAGCATTGTATGGTTTAAAACAAGCACCAAGAGCATGGTATGATAGATTAAGTAAATTTCTAATCAATAATGACTTTTCTAGAGGTAGTGTAGATACAATATTATTTTTAAAAAGAAAAAAATCAGATCTACTTGTTGTTCAAATATATATATAGATAACATTATCTTTGGTTCAACTAATAAAAATCTTTGCCAAGAATTTGCCAAGTTAATGCAAGGCGAATTTGAAATGAGCATGATGGGGGAGCTAACATTCTTCCTTGGGCTTCAAATCAAACAAACTAAGGAAGGCATTTTTCTTTTCCAAACCAAGTATATACAAGAAGTATTAAAGAAGTTTGGAATGGAGAATGCAAAGAAAATTGATACACCCATGAGCCCATCTTGCAAATTGGATAAAGATGAACATGGTAAGAGTATCAATCAAAAACTTTATAGAAGTATAATTGGCTCTCTACTTTATTTAACTGCTAGTAGACCTGATATATTTTTTAGCATTTGCATATGTGCTAAATTTCAGTCTGATCCTAAGGAATCTCACATGATGGCTGTTAAAAGAATCTTAAGATATTTATTAGGTACACAAAACTTAGGACTATGGTATTCTAAGCAAACCTCAATTAACTTAATTGGTTTTTCTGATGCTGATTATGGAGGTTGTAGAATTGATAGAAAAAGTACTTCTGGTACATGTCAATTTCTTGGGTTAAACTTAATCTCTTGGTTCAGCAAAAAGCAAAATTCGGTATCTTTGTCCACGGCCGAGGCCGAGTACCTTACAGCCGGAAGTTGTTGTGCTCAACTCCTTTGGATTAAGCAACAACTTAAGGATTATGGCATTGAACAAGATAAAATTTCATTAAAATGTGATAACACAAGTGCCATAAACTTAACTAAAAATCCCATTCAACACTCTAGAACAAAACATATTGAAATTAGGCATCACTTTATCAGAGATCATGTTCAAAAAGGTGACATAATACTCGAATTCGTTTCAACTGAAAATCAATTGGCAGACATTTTACAAAACCCTTGAATGAGGATAGATACAATATAATTAGAGGTGAACTAAGAATATGCAATCCTCTTTGAATAATTGTTATCTCTTTATCACTCTTTCTCATAAGTTGATTTGAGTTAATTATAATTGTTTGAAGATTCAAATTAATTTAAAATTCAGTTTTTCCCTCGATTCGAGCCGACTCGAATACACCTTCGAGCTATCTCGACTGCCGAGCTGGCCCGATTGGAAATCGAGCTTGCTCGACGGTCGGAGCCCGGTCCTTTATTTAAGTCGCTCATTTCCAAAAGCCCTATTGTTCATTCTGAGCCTACCCCACCTCAATCTTTTCTCAGCTATTCTCCAAAAAACCTTCTGAATCACTTTCTCTCTCAATCCACTCAAACCCTCTCAAATCCAAGAAGAATGGCACCCAAATCTCGTGCGACAATCTCGAAGAAGCGCCGCACAGAAGAACAAGTCGTTCGCTCAAAAAAGGGAGGAACAACGAGCTCAGTGCCTTCTACTCTCCAAACCGATCGTCAATGGCTTCCAGAGCCGTCACCATTGGGAGAAAGGTCGGTTTCGAGCTTCTTGACAACGAAAATTTTCGGATTGGATCATGGATTCAACAGCAAGGGTGGGAAATGATTTGCTTGTTGGATATTCCCACTTATCCTCGACTTGTAAGGGAGTTTTTTGAAAATCTGAGGATTGGCTCAGACTCCATTTGGTCAGAAGTCAAAAGAACAGAAATCATTTTGGACCCAAGAAGATTAGGGCACTTGTGCCTCATGGTGGGATTCGAGCCCCTAATCTAGATAATGACTTTGAAAATCTTAAAAGGCCCCTTGGCATAGAAAATATTGACCATAGGGATATACACAACGCAAACATCTTGCCAGTTGAGTTGAAGTTTCTCCACAACCTATTGTGCAGAATTTTTCTTCCAAGGATTGGGAGATTTGATTGGTTGTCTTTAAAGGATTTAACAGTAATTATACATATGGTGAATGAACACCATTAAATCTGCCCTTCATGATGATTGAACAGATCAAGAGCGCTGCTGGTAGATCAAAGGAAAAGCTTGCTTGCTGTACGGAATGGTCTTCACCCTCTTGTTCACTGAGGCAGGTATAGACTTGGAGGGGGAATTTCTAAATCTCTAACTCACACTGACTACTACACCATTCAAACTCTGTATCAAATGAAATTTAAGAAAGAAAATGATATATGGATTAGAGAAAATGAAGAAGCGCGCCCTCACGTCTCAGAATCATCCTCTTCTTCAGATTTAGCCAGGCCTTCCTCACCGGCACCTGCTACTCCATCATCCCCTGTTCCCACACCGACGCTAGGATCAATTGCTGGAGAACATCATCCGACTTCTCCTTGTGCTCCTATAGCTTTTCCAAGTTTCTCAGTTGATAGCATTGTAGAGCAAGTTGTGGGACAAATCTCAAGAAAATTGGATGACATGTTTTCTGACCTTAAACTTCAATTCACTCAAAGTCTGGAAGAACGGAGAATTTCTTCTGAGCGGCAAATCAAAATGATTAGTCAACAAATAACTAATCTGCCTCAAAGACTCAAAATTTTAGAAAAAGAAAGCAATGGATCTTCTGGACAGATAGAAGTACTGACTGGGAAAGTAGCCAAAATTACTAGAAGGATTGAAGAACTTGTCAGCAGGGCGGCACTAAAATTATGATTTTAGCACTTTAGAAATTTGATAGAATGTTCGGTGATCTAACCTCTTGGATTTCCCCTCCCTCATCACAGCCTAGATCTTCACCTAGCCAACCTCAATCCTCTTCTGCCAGACCCCCTTTCAGTGCTACCATTAGACCCGGTACTGGCTTCCCAACCTCTGGCCCCGAACCTTTTGCAAGAGCCCGGAGCAAACCACCTACATCTTCCACCTCTTCTGGTCCCATCATTGAATTTTCCTCAGATGAGGAATAGTTGCCTTAGGACCAAAATCTTTTTTTTTTGCTGTCTTTTGAAATGAACTCTAATGTTGTATTATTTGGTCGTATCTTTTTGTAAACAATACAAACATGTAATCAACTTCATCAAGTTTATTAGTTTCAATGTTTGCAATGTTTGTGATGATTGTATTGCTTTATTGCTTATCATTTTTAATGTTGACAAAAAGATGGAGAAGAAATACTTGAGCATATAAACTTGAGCATATAAATTGGAACTCTATTCAATTAATTACCCTTAATTAATTTAAAGATTATTGTGGATAAAATGCATTCATTAAGGGGGAGCTAATGTAAGCTGTTATATATCTTAACTTTGTAAAGCATTCATCCCTTCTAATGTTTGTACATCCTGATTTATCATAATTACTTGTGTATATTGAAATTTACAATATTCCTTTATATATCTCTTTAAATCCACAATATATTTTTACTTTGATATGCTCAATGTTTTGTCATCATCGAAAAGGGAAAAATTGTTGCCCCTAGGAATGATTTTGATGATTACAAAACATTAGAGCATAACCTTAATACTAATACTTTTCAAGAATGTCAAAGTCTATTTTTTATAGAAGAAAAAAGGGCGTTAAATAAATCCATAATCAAATGAAGATCCTTTGAGTTATTTGGAACTATTTTTGAAATGGTTTTGGAGTAAGAAGAATCCTCTCTCAAAGCTTAAGCTGACCCGTCCTTGATTCGAGTTAGCCCTGGTATGGCACGCACTTATCTCTTTGGCTTGGTACGCAGTCAAGCCGGCTCAATTTAGATCCGAGCCAGCTATTTCAAAAAGGCAGAAGATCAGTTTTAAAAAACTGCTGATCGAGCCGATCCAATTCCCAGCCGAGCCGACTGTCTTAGAATAGCAGAAGACTCATTTGGGAGTTCTGCCGGTCGAGCTAGCTCGAAGCTCCAACCGAACCGACTGTCTCAGATCAAAAGAAAATGCTATTTTTGCTGATTGCCGATCGAGCCGGCTCTCTCAGAAGGACAGAATGATGCTTTGCATAAACTATACTCGAGCCAGCCCGAAGCATGAATCGAGCCAGCTCGATGCAATCTAATAGGCGTAACGGCTAGTTCTGCAGAAGTCTGCCTTCACCCAGAACCTTTTTCAACGGCTAACTTCGATCTCCAACAGTCATAAACAGCTAGAATCCTTGTCAAATCACCAAAAACCTTTTGGAAATGATTAAGGACAAAAGAAAAAAGAAAAATATAAAAGAAAAACACAGTTTAAGATCTGGACATAACCAAAAAGGGAAAAAGAGAGTACTTTGAGAAAAGTTAGTCTGAAAGAAAGTTCACCAACTCTTATTCAATACTTTCTTGATCCTTCTAAGTGCATTCAAAGAGGAAAAAGAGCATTTATTAGAAACATTCAAAGCATCCTCAAGAAGAAAAGCTACAACGACAACTATTCAAACCGAAATAGGGTTTTATAGTGTTGTATTTACTTCTTTATCAAATTTGGTGTAAAAATTTCAGCTGGGGCTGAAACTTAAAGGGTTATTGTTGTACCAAACTTAGTTTAGTTTAGAGGAGCCTTAGGTTGAAGACTTGTAAAGATTTTGATTGGTTGGCCTGTGGTAAAACCAATTGAATTTGTTTATGAGGCTGGTGAAAACAAACACGCTGTAATCAGGTGATTATAGTAGAATTTCTCAAGGGATCGCTTGGAGAGTAGATGTAGGTGCTGGAAGTGCATCGAACCACTATAAATCCACTGTGCTTGTGTGTTTCTCCTCATGTGTTGGTCATTTCTTCTACTGCTTAGTAACTTTCTGTTCTACACAATCCTTTATTTACTTTGCATATCACTCACTAAATTTGCTAAAAATTTTAATAACCCAATTCCCCCCTCTTGGGTTGTCTAACTGGGCAACACTTATTCAATTACAAAATTATGCCACTAGAAATATTACGTGTCGGCCAATTTGGCTTTTAGAGCATACATCTAACAATCTTCCACTTGCACTAAAGTCAATTGGCCATAAACCTAGGCCCTATCTTCTCAAGATGAGCTTTAGTCTTCTGCTGGCTCAATAGTCAATGGGTCTGTCATATTCTCTATGGAGTCTATTCTCTGCACCTCGATAAACTTCTTCTCAAGATATTCGCGAATCAAATGAAATCGTCGCTCTATATGCTTAGACTTCTGGTGAGCCTTGGTTCCTTAGCCAGAGCTATTTTGTACCAATATTGTCGCAGTAGAGTGATATAACATCTCATGTCATCGCTCCAAACTCCGCAACAAACTTCATAAACCAAAAAGCTTCCTTAGCATCCTTAGAAGTGGCGATGTACTCTGCCTCCATGGTGAAATCTACAATAAATGGTTGTTTGGAACTCTTTCAATCTACCACACCACCATAACATAGGAATACTTATCCTGATGTAGACCTTCTATCATCGATATCAGACATAAAGTCTAAAATTGTGTATCCCTATACCCTTAATTCTCCTCCTCCAAAGATCAAGAACATATCCTTAGTCCCTCTCAAGTACTTAAGAATATTCTTCACAACTATCCAGTGCTCCTAGCCTGGATTCGACTGATATCTGCTCGTGACACTCACAGCAAGAGATGTATCAGGTCGTGTACATAGCATAGCATACATAAGGCTCCCTATTGCAGAAGCATAAAAAATCTTGCTCATACGCTCAATCTCCTCAGGCATACTGGGGCACATCTTCTTGGAGAGATGAACTCCATGCCTAAAGGATAACAATCCCCTTTTGGAATTCTCCATGCTAAACCGCTTTAGCACTTGCTCTACATACAATTTATGTGAGCATCCTCTTAGATCTATCTCTATAAATCTTTATTTCCAGAATATAGGATGCTTTTCCAAGATCTTTTATGTAGAATTCATTCAACAACCAAACCTTAACCGAGATCATCCTAAGAACATCATTTTCAATTAGGAGGATGTCATCCACATACAATACGAGGAATGACACAGCACTCCCACCGACCTTCTTAAAGACACATGGTTCCTTCTCATTCTTGATGAAATCAAATGATTTGATCACATTATTAAAATGAGTATTCCAACTTCAAGATGCTTGCTTGAGTCCATAAATGGATCTTTGTAATTTATAGATCTTGTGATCCCCATCACTGAAAGTAAAACCCAGAGGATACTCCATATAAATATCTTCCCAAGATATCCATTTAACAGTTTTCATATCTATCTGCCAAATCTCATAATCATGAGACATTGCAATTACAAGCAATGTTCAAATGGACTTCAGCATAGTCATTGGCAAAAAGATGTCGTGATAGTCAATGCCTTCGCGTTGATTATAACTTTTAGCCACGAGCCTTGCTTTAAAGGTCTCTATCTTTCCATCCGAATTTATCTTTCTCTTATAGATTCATTTACATCCAATAGGTATTACACCTTCTGGTGGATCTACTAAGGTCCATACTTGATTGATATGCATTGAGTCAATTTCTGACTTCATTACTTCCAGTCATTTCTTGGAATCGATGTCTAACACCATCTCGTAATAGTTTTCGAGATCATCTCCATATTCCCTATCTCCCATAAGAAACATTTTCTCTATATCCTCTATAAGCATACTCATGTACCTTTCAGGAAGACAGGAGACCTTACTAAATCTATGAGGTGAAAGAGGTACACCATCTACCAGCTCAATGGATTCTATAGATTCTATAACTCATTGCTCTTCAGAGACTATCTTTGAGCCAAATTTGCCTCCCACTACTTCCATCTTGGATAAACTGTTTTTCTAAGAAGATTGTGTCGGCTCACAATGACATTGTGATCCTCCGAAAGATAATAGTATCCCAAAAATTCTTTTGGAAACCTTACAAAATGAGCTCTCATAGATTTAGCCTCTAACTTGTTTGTCTGCTGTCACTTTGATATGGACCGGACATCCCCAAATCTTAAGATGACCAAGACTCGATTTTGTACCATGCCATATCTCATATAGTTTGGTAGAAACAGATTTAGAGAGAACCCTATTCATAATATAATTAGTGGTAAGCAAAGCATGCCTCCAAAGAAATAACAAAAGGTCAGTGATGCTCATCATGGATTGAACCATGTCCAATAGGATCTGGTTCCTCCATTCTGAAATCCAATTAAGTTGACGCATTCCAGGTGGAGTCCATTATGAGACTATATCGTTTTGTTTGAGGTAACCGAGAAATTTTCTATTTAAGTATTCACCTTCTCGATCTTATCAAAGTACCTTTAGGGTTTTTCCAGTTTGCTTCTTTACTTCACATCCAAATTCTTTGAACTTTGCTTCAGATTTGTATCTCATACACACCCATGCCATAAGCAATCATCGATAAAGATAATGAAGTAGAGATAACCTCTTCTGATCGACACATCAAATGAACCGCACACTTTAGTGTGTACGAGGACAAGTATCTTTGTGGTCCTTTCCCTGTATCCCATAAAGAATAGCTTGGTCATCTTTCTTTGAAGACAAGACTCAAACTAGATATGACTCCATACTCATTGAGCCCAAAAGCCAATCTTTCTCCAATCCATTAATCATTTCTTCTTCTATATGACCTAGCCTAAGATGCCACATATACTTGAGGTTTATCTCATCACTGGATCTCTCAGATCCAACGGCACTCACTATATGCTCGAATAGATCTACAGATACATCAACATATAAATGATAAGAGACTGTTAATCATAAAGCCACATTCAATCATTTTATTTCCAAAATAAATGATAAGTAATCTTTATGAAAACTAAATACATAGTTATCCTGTGCTAAACAAAAATCATATTTCTGCTAGCAGTAGGAACATAATAACAATCTTTAAGAATTAAACTAAACCCATATGATAATTATAAAGGATAAGTGCCTACGGCCACAGCAGCAACTCTTGCTCCGTTGCCTACCCGAAGGGTCATGTCACCTTCCCTCAACCTTCTACTTTCCTCAAGATCCTACATAGAAGTGCACAAATGTGCACTAGAACCAGAGTCTATGACCCAACTAGAAGTAGAAGAAACCATAAGATTAGTTTCAATCACGAGTAGATCTGATATACCTTCTAAAGATGTCCCTTTTGTTATTCTTTAGGATCTCTAACAAGATTCTTAGATCCGATACCGATGGCTATTTCGGTCGACCGGCTGCACGGTCCGGTACGGTTCTATATCGGATTGAATCGGCGCGAACCGACAAAGGGAGGAGAAAAGAGAGGAAAAGAGAGGAAGAGAAAGAGAGAGGAAGTCCGCCAGAGAGACTGTCGGAGGGCCTTCGGTTGGCCACCCTGGCCATCGGGCGGCATAAACGCCACCTGCAGCTCCACAGCGTGATCGTCCCCTATTTCACGAATTTTTTTAAAAACAAAAAAAAAATCACTTAATCCGATAAACCGATTGCCAGCTTTACTATTCATGGGCTTTTAAAAAAAAAAAACCGACGAAGGAACAAGGGTGGTCGCCCTTGTTCCGCAACCACAACTCCGTCAGTGCAACCTCCGCCACCCGATAACTGTGAGGGCTACCGCCACCCTTCGGCGGTCACAGAGGGCCATCACCAGCTTCCGATGGCCTCTCCCTCTCCTCTCTCTCTACCTCTATTTTTCTCTCTTCTCCGACACCAACGTCTACCGTTTTCTCCATCGAAACCATCCCGGTTCCCCGCCAATCTGGTTTGGCATGCTCTAAACCGCCCGGTTTGGGCCGATTCTGAGAACGTTGGTCTCCAGGTACATAAGACAGCTTCTCTGCTCTACAGCGAGAACCGTGCCCCCTGAACTCTTCAAGATCCCCTCAGTAGTCACCAACATGTTTAATAACCCAGCCAGGGTACAATCTTTCTTGTTCATATGGTAGTTTACTATAAACTATGCATATGAATCAGTAAAGAATTATAGAATCAAATCCACTTATAATTCCTTATGCATGGTCATGCCGAGCTTCTCAAGCTCTTCTAGATCCTTGATCATTGTCAAACAATGATCATGAACCGACAAACCTCCTCTCACCTTAGTGCTGAAGAGTCTCTCGATCTTCGTAGCGCGCAGATCGGCTCCCCTCACCATACAACTCTTACAAATGAATCAACATAACCCAAGCAGTTCATTAGGCATTGATGCTAATTTATAGCACCTGACCTTGTTATATCATCCGTCCATTTTCCAGCGCTTCCGATTGGTCAACGATTGGACAGTTTGGTAACATTGGGGATTCCGGGTCCATGACATAGCTAACTTTCTCAGAACTCAAAATAATTTTCAAGTTCCTGAGCCAGTCCTTATAATTGGGTTTGGTTAGTCGATTGTATTCTAAAATACAGGTGATAGGGTTTGGAGGTAGACATATCCTAATAAAGAGAAGAAGATTCTAGTTAGATTTTTGTAATTGATTTGTTTAGCTTGTTTTAGGGATTTTATTTTAAAAACAAACTGACTCCTATTATTTTCTCGAATCTCCCATACTTCTTGGGTAGAGAAATGAAAACTCCTTCGCGATTAGGATTTTAAGTGGGTACTGCAATCCCATCGATTGGCACACCACCTCACCTAACAGTTATTGAGATGTGTTAATCGATGAGTGAACAACTCTTATCCAATGCTTCTCTAAGCAAGTCGCAGCAAACTTGGTCTCTAAGTCCTAAAGACTCACCTAACAGTTATTAGCCTTATTTCTTAGTTAAGTCGGACCCACCATTCACCAGCGGGTGTAAAGCCGTCATTGGATCCCTCACCTAACAGTTATTAGGCCTAACCCTATCTTTATTCTGAAGCATCTCATGCTAATAGAGTGGTTACATCTTTCCTGATGCAACTGAACCATTATATCCAGTCGAGAACAATCAACACCAGAAAGAGTCCGCACGTCTACAATGGTAGAAAACCACTAGACTTAATATTTACGAGAAGATTTAATTTAGATCTCTTTAATCCTAATTATTAATTTACATCCAATGTAAATCCACAATTACATTGGATCTACTTATGAGATCCTGGCTTGGTCTGACCAAGATCAGACTCATGGTGCAATGCAAATGTGGTGAACTCAATCCTAAGCAACCCAAATAGAATTTGGTTAACCAAATTGGCCAAGTAAGTGAAGATCAGTGGGAGGCACCCCATGCAATCCAATTGCAACGATCCTAATTAAGCAATCACCTTTCTAAACACTTTTCTTAGACACCAATAGGTTATCCTATTCTAACTGGGTTCGACTTTTGGTTCCTCACCACAGATTGCCCAATTGCAACCATTTGATGTGTATTCATGATACACTCTACATCAAAGGCTGTAGTGATTCATTGCAATCACCACTGTATTGATGAAACACAAACACGATTATCACATAATCTAAAATAAAATATCATTTTATTTTATTAACTCCTTTTCTAAAAAGGTGCTTTTGGTTAAGGGTTCATCTACAATCATCCAAGGACAACCTTTCAGCATAACTTCCGTTATGCCAAGACAGCCTTATGTCAGGATGATCTTAGATTAACCCTAAATCTATCTAATTAGATCTATGATTTAAAATTCTTTTTTAATCTAAATTTCATATCTAATAAATCTCATATCTAATCTAAATTTACAAATCTAATCAATTTTCAGATATAATAAACTTTGAAATAAAAATTCAGATTTAAGCAGAATTTTTTGGATCTAATCTAAACATGAATCATCAATTTAGATCTAATTAGATTTCTAGATCCAATCTCAATTTTAGATCTGATTAAATTTTAGATCTATCTAAACATTCAAATCTGAATCTTGATCTTAAAATTATGATTTAAACCTAGCTCTGATACAAGTTGAAGGAATTTTTCCACCATGCATGCCGAATCCAGATCAAAAATCTGTAGCGAAAGCAATCCGATCTGACACGCATGTATGAGATCAAATCTCATACCACCAGGAGCGATCATAATTTGAAGATCTGAAAAATCAAAGCAATTATTTAAGCATGAAGAACGTTTCTTCACCTTTGCACGGATAGCTATTTATCGCGATTTGATGATCGTGATATGTCATCAAGGTTCCCCGTAAAGCCGCACATATGTCCGGCCTCTACAGGTATCCACTCGGGATTTAACTAGGACGTTCCTCTCGATCTTGATCCTTCTTCTCCAAGACGGATCTGCATGCTCTTGTAGACATGAAAGAGTGGACGCCCAATTCTTGGGCGTGAGGGAGGAAGAGAGAGAGTATGAGAAGGGAGAGATGGCATAAGGAGAAGAAGAGATGGTGTCAGATCTGATTTTAGCGTAAAGCCTCTCAGAAATCTGATTTTCAATGGATTTAAATAGATCTAAGAGTAGTCCTAGGGCTTTAAGGCATTGACTAGTCAACTCCTTACAGTAGAAGCACTCTCTTCTTTGTATCTAGCGCCTCCTCTCTCCCTTGTTTTCACGTAAAACAAAGTTGGGGCATGGCCCCTTATCTTCATGCAAAGAAAACCTAGGGGCGCCGACTCTTGAGGGAGGGAGACAGCAAGAGCGCATGGCAGAGAGAGAGGCGGAGGAAGAAGGAGAGGGAGAAGGAAAGAGAAGAAGAAGAGAGAGAGAGAGGGAGAGGGCGAAGGTGACCAGCAGCCACCAGAACAAAGTCAAGTAAGGAGGGATTGAGGGTTTTCAAAGCCTTCTCTCCTCCATGCGTCAGAACAAGAGCTTCGCCCCTATTTCGAAAGGAAACATGAGCAACCTCTTCCTTTTTTCCTTTTTTTTTTTAAGTGAAAGTAGACTTCACTTAAAAAATTCAAAAAAAGAAAAGAAAAAGAGGCGGAAGCCCCAGTTTCAAAACAAAACAAGAGCTGCCCTATTCCAACTGCCCCTATTTCAATGCATGGAGGAGAGAGGGCTTTCAAAGCACTCTCTCACCCTCCCTCAACCCTGTTCCAGCAATCGCCACTCATTGTCGCCCTCTCCCTCCCTTTCTCTCTCTTCCTCTTTTTCTATCTTTCTCTCACCACTCACTGGTTTCTCAATTTTATCGTCGAAACCAATCCCAATCTGCTGCCAATACAGCTTGGTACGCCCCGAACCGAGCAGCTCAAGACAATTCTACCTTCCTCAAGTGTAACATTAATAACTACAACTGTAGCAAGAAAATTGTCAATTGTGACTAAAAAGCAATATGAATTCACATGCCACAAGATTGGATAAAGAGGCAATACATGCATAAAGATTTTAAACACATAGTCAAGCATAAACCAGCAAATTTCAAACAAAGGTCAACATGTTGGAGATCCACTGGACAATCATCCATGAAGTTTATAAGGGGAGTTACAAGAGAAAATTAGCAAGAAGCTATTAAACTCTTCAATTTGATAATTTTAATAAGGCTTTTGTTATATAAAATGCTATCAATGAAAAAATCGTAGAGGAAAGAATCGTGAAAAGAATAGGAAAAATAAAAAAGCATGCAAGAAAAGCTTCTAAAAATCTCGTAAAGTATCAAATAAGAGTTAAGTTGAAATAAGAAATAATAAGGTAGGCAACAAGCAGATTTTCTAGATAATATTCATTGCAAACAAAGATCTCCATGAACCAAAATTTGTCAGATCTAAGTTGATCCTCGTGATCCTTAACACTAAGGCAATGTGTGCTATAAACTCAGAGGTGAGATGATTTTTCCTTCCCACTTTAAGTTTTAATTCTAATAGAGCATTGAGGCTTCTCAGAATTATAAATGCCACTTGAGATTGGCCTAGAGATTGAATCAAGGTTTGTTGTGCCAATGCCTGAGCCCAAACTAGTCGGCTATTGGTATAGTTAGTTATAGGCATGTGCCAGTCCATACTAGTCCTGAACTGACATAGAAAGGGCGGAGAGAGAATGGAAGAGGAAAAGGAGAGGTAAAGAGAGGGAGAGAAGGCCTCCGAAGGCCATCGGAGAATAGCGATACTAGAGGAGGGTGGAGGGAGGGAAGGAGAGGGAGGGGAAAAGGAAGCCTTCAAAGGGCTAGCAAGGCTGCCACACCACCATCGAGGCCAGCGAAGGGTGGAGGAGGGGCTTCGCCCTCCTCCCGATCAACACAGAAGCTTTGGCCCCTATTTCATAATTTTTTTTGGATTTATCAGATTTTTTTCAATTTTTTGAGATTTTCAGTGAAGTCAATAGTTGCCCTCCTCTGGCCTTCACAAGCCTTGGCAAAGGCGCGGTGGCCTTGTCGGCCCTCTGAAGACCTCTGATGACTCACCTCTCCCTCTCCTTCCCTCCCTCCTCCCTCACCGAGCTCTGCAGTGGCACAACGAGCTCAACTGTCCTCTAACAGCCTCCAAAGGCCCTCTCTCCCCTCCCCTTCCCCACTCTCTCTCTCTCTTCTCTCCTCTCCTTGCTTCTCCCTCTCTCCCTCCTCACCAATTTCCCATTACGAACACCAGAGCCATCCTGGGCAACCACCGGTATGGTTCAGCATAAGTAGTTTGGAGCGGCTCGGCGAACCATGGATTGAATCAAATGCACATAATTTTTCATTGTATTAGATGCATAAGATAAAGATTGCTACATAAAATATCACCATTTGATGTGCTTCCAAATTAGTTATTGATGCTAATGCTTTTCAATCTTGATAGAAACTGCAGGAAATCCAAATTTCTTTATTGGAGAAAATATACAACTAGAAAAGACTTTGGCCATACTTTCACATTGGCCACCGCAGGCAAGATTATATTAAGCTTTCAGTTTCCGCACAAGAATCTGTTGAGAGTCATTGTGTATCCCAACCAGATAAGGATTAATTCCTAATTAATTTATGATTATCTTGATGAAAAAGGAGTAATAACATAAAGTGACTATTCTAGTACATGAGTGGATATGGCATGGGTACATTTACAATAGCAAGGATTGGAGTCCTAGACAAAGTAGGACCAAGAGAATTAGGTGACATCCCAGGCAAGTGTTAGCATTATTTTTGGTTTACCAGGAGTACGATTTTTATTGTTAGGATAGTTTGTCCTATATATACTTGTGTCCACCTATAGTGCTGGAACCCTAGTTTTAGACCAACATCTGCCTCCATACTTCTAGCATTTTTGAAGTGGAGTATCCCTTGTGAGAGATTGGGCATCCCTGGCCCTAGGTTGTGTAAGTGTGACATAAAGCTCTTGGTCCTAGTATTGAATATGGTCATGGAGTCTAGTGGCCATACTTGGTCTGAGCCTTAGAAATATATGGTCATTTTGTTTTGGAGAGAGATTAATAATGCTTCGGATAAGTTATAATACTTTTACTATTTAATGAAAGTTTTCTTATTCTCTCCAATATTACTCTTCGCTCATATTGTATATAGTGGTGTTTATTCTTGTGATATCGCACACTAGATGGTCCTATGCAGGAATGTTCTATTGTACAAGGTATCAAGGCAAGGTTGGAAACTTTATGTGGTCATAGACTTTCAAAGTTGGTGGTTCTAAAGTTTGTGGTTCAATATGGTTCTACCATGTTCAATAATTCATTGAGCCTATATGCAAACATGTGGACTCTATTTGTGATCAGAAATTCAGATCATGATGGCTAATTTCACAAACATCAAAATCATTGCTTTTTCCACCGCTTGTCCACTTTATAGATTGAACAAGACCAATTATCCAATTTAGAGGTCTATGGTGCAGACACGTTGCCATTTTATCATCTAACACAAGTTTTTTTCTCTCCAATTCTACTGTACTTGCATGTCATATACAATGGTACTCATTCTTGGGATCACAGGCACAGGACAGCCCCCCTATGTAGGATTCTACAAAATTAACATATAAATCTTGTGGCAGCCATTACTCTTCATCCAACATCAAAACATCAAACTAAGGTGCAAATGGATGCCAAAATGATCAATAACCAAGCCCTATAAGTTCCAATCAGAGTTCTAATTCACATTAGTCTTGACATGATTAGCAACTATTTAGCCCTGCAAATGTCATGGTATAGAAAACAATTATTAATACATAAGATCTGGCCACATGATAGCTCATAATCAATCCAGAGAACATAAAATTTTATTGAAAAGTATCAGTGGAAGAAATATGTCAAGTCCATCCTATATGGCATATAATTTTTTTATTCTGCAAACTTTTATACTTCATGCTGCTGATAAGTATGAGGAACAAAAAAGATCTTGTACTTCAGGGAGAATGGTTTATAGTTTCATGAAAACAAAGGAAAAAATCAACCTTCAATTTCCCAAATTGGCAGGAATGCATACACATCTCTTAGATAAGAACATATGTTGAGCTTTGTCAATATATTATTTTTAGAAAGCAAAAGCCAACAAACATTTTCCCATATACCTGAGAACAGGCATATGAGTCTGATAAGGACTAACGTCAGAGGGCAACATGATTTGGAGATCTCTCTTGGATTTAATTTTAGTTTTCAATTTGCCATATTTATCTTTTATTTCTGTTGATGTTTAGCTTTAGTGGGTCTTAATAAGTTTAGGGCTGAGATTAAATGATCTTGAAGCCATATTAGATGATTAGATGATGCAATAACATGGCATGACTTAATGATAGAAGCCACATCAGCCATCAATACGTTAGTGGGGAAATAAATATCGGATAATTGCTGTTCACAGCATTGTCATGCTACAGTAACCACTAAAGAGTGACTAGGGCTGAAAATGGAGCGGATACTGGTAAATGTGAATATGGATATCAAAATTAAATGGATACTAGAATTAGCATTCATATTTGTTCATAATGGATAAAGATATGAATTGGATATCATGCATATCTATATTTATTATAAACGAACATGGTACAAGTCAGATAATAGTGATATCCATATTTTTTCTATCCACATCCAGATATAAGTCAGATACTATTCAGATATAAATTGGATTTCAGCAGAATTCAATAACAAATACTGATATTGAACATATAATCATACATGATAGAAATAGAATTTACTACGCTGATCACATGCAGCACAGGTAATTAAGGATCTAAGGCATAGTTATTAATTAAACCTACACGAAGACTGCCCTGGTCAAGGATCCAAGTCACTGGTCCGGCTAGGTTTGTATTAAAAATATTAAAACCAAAAATTATTTAAAATATATATATATAAATATTAATGAATTTTTTGCATCAATTACTTTCATTACTCTTTAATTACAGCATAAATAAAAATAATCATAAATTATCTATTTCTAGGGAGCTTGTAAAAAGTTATACATGAATATAAAAATACATAGAAGTTTTTATTTTTAAATATTTTTAATAATAAAGTTTTCAGACCTAATAACTTGCATTATGATGAGTATTTTAGAAAGATATTAGGTTCTTGGCTCCTACACATTATTTGAGGCGATATAGGGCGTACCTTATCTGTTTGGTACTAGTACATAATATGGGGTGCTTACCAACACTCAATAAGTCAAACTGACCTCATACCTGGCACACCAACATAGTGACAGGATGGCACTGGTGTAGGACCTGACACCGAGATGGTGTAACTTGGTCAAACAAAATGTTTTCGGATCAACCAGGGACACAAGCCAATAAAGAGAGCATCAAACCCACTTGTGTGGCTATGGAATTGAAAGAACAGAAGGAGCTTCTCCAAAAGTTGGAAAATGTATAGGATCCTAAAGACATAATGGAAGAATAGACAGTCATGCAAGAACCTTCAAAAGATTCACGTTATAAGGAAGAGCTCAATGAAGCATATGATGATGAGGATATGAATTTTAGTGACTCTAATATGTTGTTAGAAGAAAAGGTGAGATCTATTACTGATACATTAAAACAAGGCTGTTTGGAAGCTAAATTTCCTAAAGATGTTAAACAAATTGGGAAAATTACTCTTTCTGATTCTCCAAAATTTAAAGAATATGATAGCTGATAAACCTTGAAGAAGCTAACCTCAAAAGAATTACATTTTGATAATGCTTTTTTCATGAAAGGTGATATCATGACGAGCAATGCTAACTTCAGAATTGATGAATGGTGGGCAGATTCAAAGCAAATTAAGATTTATTGTAGTGAAGAACCATCATATTTGATGGGATCACATGTTAGCCGGAGTTCAAGTTCTACTGCAAGAATCATGCGACATCAAATGTAGGGCATTTATCATCAACTAAACAACAGTTAGATTATCAGTAAATGTAGCTTTAACTTCAAAGAACTCGATGCCAGTTCTTACGCAGTGGAAGTGAATGACGGAGATCAAGATCATAGGATGGCAGACCTGGGGATTTCTCCTGGGTTTAGTTTTAGTTTTCAATTTGCTGTATTCCTGTTTAGCTTTAGAGGGTCTTAATGCATGTAGGGCTGAGATAAATGATCTCAAAACTATACTAGATGATTAGATAAGATGACGACATGGCATGACTTAATAATAGAAGCCACATCAGCCATTAAAAGTTTAGTCAAAAAATAAATCCTGCATGATTATTGTTCATGCCGCTGTCATTCTACAGTAACCTGCAATATGAAGGGTATCTTAAAAAGTCCAAAAGTCTAGTTAGGATTTTCCTTCTTTGTTTAGATATGGAATGTAACGTAATCAGGTTTTATGCAGAATGTGAATGAAAGAATGGAATTTTTGTTTTTCTTCTTGTGGTGTATCCTGCAATGGAGGTGTGAGGCCTTCAGACCCTAGGTGGGACTCCTACATCCTGAAATGAGTGTGCTATTATCTTTTACTTTCTCTTTGCTTTTAGTTTTTTATGTTTGATCTGATAATTCTTCATTCTTCTTTAATTCATCTTACTCCCTTATCTCTTGTTCGCCTCCCTTATTAATCTTTCTTATGAGTTTCACTTTCCATGGGATTTTTCCTTTGGTTATATAAATATCAGATTTTCTAAGAAATTCCAGCATGTACTTGGTTTTAGTTATTCAATTACATAAACCAATAAAAGCTCAATCTAAGCCCTAGAATACTAAAACCTAGGTTAGATGATAGCCAGTCATTACTTATTTTCTTCAAAAATATTAATCTTCTAGATTAGTTCTATTGAAAATTCACGTCTGAACCTGAAATTCCAGCAATTTATACATATCCCAAACCTTTGTAGATCCCCTCCGCATAGACTGTCCTACATCAGCATCCTTTTCTACATTGATTCTTGTTTAGGGCTATATCTTATAGCTCTATTTGGTTCCTGGTATGCCCAAAGGTAGAATTAAATGTGTATTTCGTATGAGCTGAGTGCTTGCAGCCTTCTTATAAATGGTGACATAATTGCTAGAGGAATATTATATCTTTATTGCATGGTTAAACAAAAACCTAATATATCACCCCCAAAAAACTATATATATATATATATATATATATTACAAAACTATAGCAATTGCTAGCAGTTCTTGTCACTCTGATTGTACCCATATGGCCTAATCTCTTATTCAGAAGCTTAGACATTGTCTGGTATAGAGTTCATTATACAAATATATCAGTGTTGAAGACAGATAAAAACGAACTATTGCAGACGATGGATGAAGAAAAGAATGAATATTTTGTGTTTAAAATAAACAAAAGAAGCAATTACATGAACCAGATATATTCTTGTCCGCGTGCATGGTCAACTTAAAATACTTAGTGTATACACTTTTGCTGTTTACTTTGAGCCTTAAAAACATTTCAAACAGGGCAATTTTATCAAGTTACAGAACACTCAAGCATGCAGCATATGAATGCAAAGGCCTTTTACCAAATTGAAAGTGGAAAATTGTACAGACCTCTAGACACATCACATTATTGCATCTTGTAGAAGGCATGATATCTTTAGTGACTTTATATGGCACAAATTCATCCTTAGGTGATGAAAGTTTGAACTTCCCTGAAATGCACTCATCTCTAATAGGGCACTCACTCTGAAAGACCATGTTACCCCTCATCCATGTTTGATGATCTTGGAGCTGCTCTTCCTCAGAGCACAGTACCTCTAAGACATGTGAGAGGCTACCACTCAATGGTATGGATGAGATACAGATTTCTCGATGCATTTAGAGAATGTTTTCTGCAATAGAAAGCAAAGGTCAAAGTTGGGGTTGGCCACTAAAGTTGACGACAACAGACTTATTAAAACAACTGTAGCCTTCTCAAAGATTTGCAGAAGTGCATGGCAACCTTTATCCATCAAAGAAAGTACTTCCAGACTCTGATAAAAGGATCCAATGCAACAAAAAGCATCCATGGTCATAGGTCTGTCCTTTCAAACACAACATGCTAAACTCTGGGATCAGTACGGTCAATGGACTTAATGCTCATTTACGATAATGTAGAACTGCCACAAAGCTCTGATCAGTCATACGGCTCGAGTGCTAACTGATGTGACATGATAATATGAACTGGAAAGACTCCAAAGCAGATGTATTTGGGAAAAAGAGTAGAATATCATACAAAATAGTTCAAAATATGTACACTACGTATGTCACACTATCCAGGTTTTTCTTTCAGATAAACCACCGGTAAATATAAAAGCACCTATTCAGCCTTTTTATCTCAAAAGTTTTTCCTTTGGGTACTCGTTAAGCTTTATAACTGTTAAATGTGTCTTCTCCCTTCCAAGGTAAAATTTAGGGCTTATCGTACAACTGTTCAGGCTTAGAGCTGGTGTATTGGTTTCAGCCATTCTGGTGGAGTTGCAGTATATATGAATCCATCTAATAAGAATGGAATCTGTTGGTGGATTAAAGCATTAGTTTCTAACCAAGCCAAAGAAAGAAAATTTTAAGTTTTAAAATATATGGGTAGAGAGAAGCTAAGCAGCCATGCCTAGCCCTCCCATGCCCCACTCCGACATCCTATCATTGGTTATAGGAGCCGCAATACTGGCAGCAAGAGATCAAGTTCATCCAGTTTTTCACCTAAAATCCAATTATATTATAAGTACAACATCCTAGAACCATGCTAAATACACCTATCTTCATTCCTTCTCTTTCCCTCCCTGCTACCCATCCCAATCCCCACTGCTCTTCCCCTTTCTACTTCTTTTCCTTCTCCCTTCTCTCTCTCTTCCAAATCTGCAAGGCCCACCGTTTTCCTAGACTTCTTTGCTTCAAGCCATGTGCATTTTCAACCAGCCATTAAAAGGCACAAAGGAAGCAGTTTGTCAGAATGAAGGGATGGACTGGAAGGCAATGTTCTCAAAAGATACAAATAAGACTTGAGACATGCATATCCCTGTCACCCTGCTGCACCCATAATATACCTGCCCACAATGCATCGCCATATCAGCAGCAACAGTAGCACTGAACCAAACTTCAACAGATTGTCAGCTAAGACAGAACAGAATCGAAACAAATAAATTCACTCCACATCACTCCTAAGAATGATGGGCGACCTTTCTTCATGAATCAAAATTAAGTTAAACTCAATCGGTTCATCAACACAGCCACTGACTGTAATCTAGAACAATAGTTGGACACATATTCTATTATGTTCGATTCTTGCCGGTGTCCATGTAAGCACTCCACTTTTCTAATTTCAATAATTTCTTGTAAAGGAAACTCATTTTCCTAGCCTTTTATTAAATTTTCATATAGGGCTAGATGAAATGTTGCAAATATAGTGCTAATGTACCGATATCGTTCACAACATCACATAAAGAATCGAATTTATGGACAGAAAGTTTATTTTTTTTATGCAAGACCTGCATTTGGGTATAGCAGTCGACGACTTCAGGTCGAAGCTAAGCATAAGCATGCGAATGCATAATCTCATCCCCAGCAACACCTTCAATGCTTCCAAAGGCCGCTCCAAAGAACCCAGTAACCGATCCGACGATGACATTAATTCTCATAAAACCATTCTAAACAAGCGAAAATAATCAAAAAAAAGGAAGAAACCAAATAGGAATTCTTACCTACTGAATACCCGTATACTACTACAAGTTCTGGAGGGATAGGATGGGCTTCTCACCTCGGGGTCAGCAAGTTGAAGAATTAACAGAAATCCTCATGGCCATGCTCCAATTATTTTTTCATCATTGCTTCTCGAAAAAGGGACCTTTCATCAGTAGCTCATTGTTGCAATGCCCCAGAACAGACAATGGCTTATGAACAAAAACTTTATTAAAAAGACAAGATGAGGGGAGAGCAAAAGACTCCAAGTGCTGTGAGAGGAGAAAAGGGGCCCCTCAACCTGTAGTTCTTCTTTGGAGGCTTGAGAAGGACATAGAAGCACATCCGAATGACACGCAGGCACCCAAGAAAAGCAGCAAAAGAACTAATAAAGAGGGGGCAGGGTGGTAGACTGGGAGAGGCGGTTTCGGTTAAACAGGAGCGGCAGGAGATTGGCTCCCTGGAGGATGGAGATCTGGTAATTGCCAAAGTAGGCTGAACCAAGCTAGGAGAGGAGGGAGAGAGGGTGGGGGGGGGGGGCGGAGCGAGGGAGGGAGGACAAGAGGCAAGGGTATTTGTGGAAGTGCAAGCTTTGAAGAACAGGAACCGGGTAGATTGGTCCTTTGCGGCATGGAGGTGGGGAACGGGAAAATGTCTTTTAAGACATGACCAGCTGGCAATAAGGAAAGGTTGCTAAAGTTTTCCTAGAATCTGATAGAATTAGGCGCGTGCGGTACATGTGCATGTGTAGAAGAAATAAGGGGAGGAGGGAATAGATACATCAGATATTTTTTTTTGAAAAATACATCTTATATAATGAGTTAAATTTTTAATAAAAGTATAGTGGATTTAAAAGGGAAAAAATTCTTATAAAGTTGTATGGATATAGAATTCATACAAGATTAAAAAGAAAAAAAAAAATTAAAAAAAGCGTACACTATAGGCTCATTTGGTTGATGGAAATAAAAGAAAGAAAGTTAGTCAATAAAAAAAAAAAAAGAAAGAATTTGTCTTATTTATTAAAATTTTTAAAGAAGAAAAATTAGAAAGTGGCATTTTTATAGGAAAAAAAAATTTATATAGTATATGAATTTTTAGCTTTAAAGAGAATTCTTTTTTTAAAAAAAAATATTATGAAAATCATGAATAGAAGATAAAGTTATTTTCTAAGAAAGTATACATTTAACAAAACATAAAGCACCCTAAAATGATTTACTTTTGCATAGTTAACCAAACGGATCAAAATTATTTTTTCAAATATTATATTCCTATGAATCAACTTTCTAGAAAAAAAATATTCTCACGGATAAAATGAGCCCTATGAGATAGAACTAGCTAACACAAGATGAGAGTGAATAAGAAAAACTTTTTTTTTTTATTCAAGGGGAGCTTGCATCCTTAAACTATATGGTCAATTATGTGATGTTGGTCTTAAAATATGATTTGATCATACAGAATAAAGGGCTTTCTTCAATCCACTCAACTCAAGTCACTTAAAAAAATTTAAAAAATCTAGAACAAGATTTAGGTCCCCTTTTCTTTCATTAATGAATAACAAAATAAGTTACATAGTTTCTATTTATATTAATGAGGTCCATCCTTGTATAACTAAAATTGAATTCCTATTGTAGTTAAAAGAAAATATAGCTTTTCTAAAATAAATATAATTAATAAAAATAATCAAAAAAAAAATCAAAATTCTATAAAAAATAGATCTCGACTTTTACATTGACTTTATCTTCAGCTATTTTGCCTAATGCTTTTTAGATGGAGGGATATGTTCAATCAAAATATTTTCTAAAAAGCAATTTTATATTGACTTGCGTATTTCTGAGCCTAAACAATAGAATTTGGTCTTGAACACTTGGTGCACTACATCCTTAAGAGAAATTCTTTGTCCACTACCATTAGTAGACAAAAAGCGCACTGCTTCACCCAATTGGGCCATATAACGCAATTAATAATAGGATAAGCATTTGATAGAGCTCAACTTTTTTAAAAAAAAAATTCTGATAAAAATATCATTTCCCTCCAATTAATAGGATATCATAAAAAATAACAAAACATCATAATAATAGTATGATATCCTTTTGCATCTAATAGGATGTCATAATGATGGTATGATGTCCTATGACATCTTTTTGCATCCTATGAATAATTAGTAGAAAATAATATTACTGACACAAGATATCACACCAAGCAATAGGATATCATAACATTATTCAGGATGTCATAGAATTCACAAGAAGTCATATAAGGTATCAAAAAATAGTAATAGTCTTCTTTTTTATTCTATATAATGTAAATTAAAGAATGTCATAGGATGTCATAACATGTCATACCATTATTATAATATCCTATTATCTTTTATGACATCCTATAAGATTTAAAAAGATGTCATAGAATGTCATATCATTATTATGATATCCTGCTATTTTCTATGATATTGTATTAATTATTATGCTATCATATTATTATCTTATGACATCCTGGCCAAGCATGAGCAAAATAGAATAAAAAGAGAGAAATACATTTTAGTCAAAAAAAATTGAGAAAAAAGCTAAGTTATATAAATATCTGTCTCATTATTAATTGCGCTACATGGTCTAATCAAGTGAAGTGGTATGCTTTTTCTCCAAGGTGATGGTGGATAAAGAATTTTTTCCATCCTTAAAGGTGGCATCATATCATAGAACTTGAAAAGGTATTCTATTTCTAAAAGAAAAAAGTATCTCAAACAAATATCATATGGACAAGTTAGGGCATTTGGAAGATTGATGCATTATTCATCTTATCGATATAATATATCTCAATCCTAGACCTATCCAACCCTTCCCATTATATATTATTAGATAGAAATTTAAGTTCAAAATGATGTATTTTTTATTTTAGAAAGATAATACAATATATTTATTATTTATTGTTTTTCATCTTGCTTAAACAAATCATGATATACGTCATGACACATTTTTTAAAAAATCTAATATATATATATAGAGAGGTGGACTAGAATTTGATCGATCGAATCTCAGTCCATATCCAGTCAAATTTTTGATCATCAGATCAGCGCGCATCTACGTGTACACGTCTAAAAAAATATATCGGTTGAAAAAAAATAAGCGCGCGTGCACCTAAAAAAAATTCAAAAAAAAACTACCTGAAAAAAAAAATCTAAAATAAAAAATCTGAAAAACATTTAAAAAAAATCTAAAAAAATATTTTAAAAAATTTTTAAAAAAAAATTGAAGGCGAAATGTAGGCGCCTTCAGGCACCTTTCTTATTTTTTTTAAATTTATTTTAGTGTAGGGATTTTTCTTAAATTAAAAAATATAAAAAAAGCACCTAAAGGCGCCTACATTAACCTTCATTTTTTTTTTGAATTTTTTCAAATTTTTTTAAGGTTTTTTTTTGAATTTTTTTTAGGTTTTTTATAGATTTTTTTTAGATTATTTTTCAGACAATAGTCTTTTTTTTTTTGATTTTTTTTTCAGGCACATGCATGCCTATTTTTTTTCAGTTGGCACATCTTTTTAGGTGTATGCGCGTAGATGCACACTGATCCAACGATTGAAGATCCGATCGGATATGAACTAAGATCCGATCGATCGAAGCCCGTCCATCTATATATATATTAAAATGAAGACTTCAGCCTCCATCTATCATGTGTCATCAAAGCATATGCTCTACCACGTGTCCCAGCTATTATCTATAAGACTGCAAATGGATCAGATTGATCCATGATTCGACCTGATCTAATCCATATAGATTTAATTCGAACCATTTTAAAGGATCTGTGGATATAGGTTGGCTTTAAAATTGGAACCATTCTATTTTTAGGATCGGATTTGGATTTATTGAATTTTAATCCGATTTGACCCAACCCAACCTATAAAGACTTTAGGTTGATTTGAGTCTCAATATAAATGACCTAACCCGACTTGATCCGATCCCAATATGAGATTCAAATTAGAATTAGTATATTTATTCATCTAATATTATAGAAGTGATAGAAATATACTAATTTAAAAATAGATAAAATATAAATTTCCAACTTTCTCCTATCTTCATTCATCCATACTTTACACATATGTTGGAATTTTTTTCTGAGCCACTTCCTTTCTTGCCCAACTGATGGATATCGATGCAGTAATGGTGTTGTCGGTTATTATGGAAGAAGAAGTGATGAACAGAGTACAGGCTCTCCATAAAGATGCCATAGTTGCCATGAAATCATCTGTGCCCAGAGAGATCGTGCCCTCCACTATGGATCACAAAAGAAAACTGGACGATCTCGAGCCTCGTGAGGACAAAGAGGCTCCTATTGGAGAAGTGTGGAGTTTTCATGCATGATTTTTAATTTTTTTTGAAAAAATAACATAGCAGAAGACTTTAGATTAAATCTTTTAATCCAAATATGTATTAGATCTAATCTATAAATTTTTTTACCAGGACCTATGATATGATATCATGCATACAAAATCTAAAATAGAAACATATGAGATCAAATCTCATACATGAGTAGAAGATTGCAGCTTTTGTAGATCTTTATTCGTTGCTTCAGCCACACACACGAATGGCCTCTAAGATATTTACGCGAAGCCCAATTGATCAGCTTCCAGAGTGCTAGCTTCTTATGAAGACTTTCTTAATGGCTGAATAAGGAAGAAGAAGAAGAGGATTTGATACAAGAGAATAATCTTCTCTTATTTCTCTCACAAAACCCTAGCCTCTCTCCCAATAGAGGAGCAGATTTTTCTGAAAATCACACACCTAGAAGCCCACCTCTAGAGCTCACACCTAAATCTCTCTCTTAAAGTTTTTGATGCCTCAAAAACTCTGAATGTTCTGAATGTACCTTTGTCTCACAAAGGGCTATTTATATAGAGGCTGAAATATAAAATTGGAGATTAGAACGAAATCCAATTCAAAATTTTTTTAAACTAAAATTTTTCCAAATCCTAATCCTCTCATAGAGTAGCAACAAGGGTGTTGGGCATCTTGATCTCACTCACACAAAACTATTGTGCATGGAGAATAGGTGGGTAGCATCTATAATTAAGCGTAAGGGAGGTGCAATCCAATATTTAGAGTCTAGGATCTCATCCAATTTGGTTCAAATCAAACAACCTTTAATTAAACCCAAATATATGAGTTGACCTAATCTAATTAGGCTCTTGATCTCTTAATTAAATTAAAGATTAATTAAGTCTAAGATCTAATCAAATCAGAATCTCATCTTTCTTAGCAATTAGGTCATCTAATAATCTAATTGGGTTAAACTTAATTGAATCTAATTCAATTAGTCCTTTGATCTAATCCTCATAACTTAATTAAATTAAGTCAACTAACAATCTAATTATTAATTAATTTTTTTAATTAATTATATATATTAGATTAATTATCAATCATATTGATAATTAAATTCTTTAATGATTCATAATCATTGATCAGCCACCTGATCAGATCAAAACTTCTGTATGTGTGGTCTCATAGGTTTGAATACTACTAAGTTGATAGTATAGAAATAAACTTTCTATACTAATCAAAATGACCATCTAACCATGGTACCCGACGATCAGATAGAGTCAAATATGAAAAAGAAACATTCAAAATCTATTAGAATATGGTTATCATATAATTCATCTCCTTGATCAATAATGCTCAAAAAAAATCAAAGTTAACTATCAACTCTTGATCAATAATCCTTATAGTGTCTCAACCTACTCAATTCTGTGACTCTTACAAGGACTATCCTAGCTAAGATTTTGCTAAATTAAAATATATTGAGATATTCTCTTCAGTTTTACTTGGAGCGGTCAATTTTCATTTTAACTCACGTATTGACTTAATAAGTACTTGACTGTACCCAGAAATCTTCCATCATTGAATTAAAAATTTAGATAGTTCAGTATCAAAGTACAGTGAGTTGCTTGCCAGTTAATATAGTGATCTCAGATCGAAGAGACACTTATATTCATATTTTCTTGGATAACATTTTTGATAGCATAGTGCTCCAGAATAGTCATATTTAATGCAGATCATATCCCACCTATATGCTATACCAGTATTAACACACTCCTTGGTTAAGAGGACAACCAACCATACAGCACATAATGATCTATTCTCGATATAATTATTACCCTTATTAATAATATATCATTTGATTGCGAATAAGTTTAAGAACCATATGATAAATTCTCCTTTATCGCTTTACAAGTAGTTCTAAGGATTTTCATTATAACAATGAAGTTTGATTAAGAAGATGTACAATCTTATGATGAAATATGCTAAATAATTTTTATTAATAAATGATTCATATATATTTACATAATTGATCTTAATCATCTATAAGCTAAATTATTGAATTTAGGACACATTTTTCAACAGTCCCATCAAAGAAATAGGAGATCGCGACTAACGCTGCGATGTTGGCCGACGATGAGTCAAGGTCGGAGGCGAAGGAGATCACTATCGATTATAGTGGGAAGCATGAGAAGGCCTGAGAAGCCTGCGAGGATCATGTATGTAGCATCATCTGAGGCATCTTCACCAGTGTTGGCATCATCATCGACCTTTGCGGCCACGTCGAGATTGATGCCTGGGTGGGTAGAGTTCTTATGTATGTTTTGGGGACGGAAAGGAGTGGGGGGTTTAGAATCAAGCTCTCCTTCATATTGTGATATGGAAAAAATAAATAAAGCATAGAATTATAAAAAAGCATGAGCGCACTAGGAAAGATAGAGGAACTAATTTATTTGCATATAAAATAAGAATGAAAGCAAAAGATAAATGCTTAATTCGATATATGAAAAACCAAAAAGAAAAATTGCAATAGATATTGAAAAAGAAGCCATCTTTGAATAGAAAAGATTGAAAGAAAGATCTTAATCCTACTGATGAGAACAAGCTGACTTTGGCATCCCATGCATCGCATGAGATTATAAGCTAGTATATTATTAATATGCATCATTATAAAAGGTCTTTCTCCAAGCTTAATCCAGCTAATTTATTAAGTTTTTTTCCTTTATCTTAGTAATTTATGAATTATGATTAATAGAGAATTAACATATAAAACTTATTTGAGTACATGGATAATGTCATATTTTTCACATAGCTAAATTATAGCTTAAGCATGGAAATACTAGAAAAGATAAATATTTAAAAGTTAAAATATTAATTTTTAGGTTTTTTTTTGGCACGAATAACCTCAAAAAATATTCAAATTTGTATGAATAACCTCAAAAAATATTCAAATTTGTATGAATATTCTCTCAAATTGATAACTGCATATATATCTTCATAAAATTTTTGTTATACAACATATACCATTTCTTTTCCTCTTTTTTACAATACTATTTAATGTTGTTAAGAAATAAGTGGTTTAAAATTAAAATAACCAAAATATCCTTAATGGGTGACTGCAAAAAAAATATATATATATAAGAGTGCGTATGCAAATAAAAACTTTACAAGGATATTTATGCAATTGCTCGTATTTACAAGGATACGCATGTAAAAAATCCTTTCTATATCTATTTTTTATTTCCTATATATATTTCAAAATATTTGGGTCATTTCATTTTTCTCCTATGGTCCTACCTTAGCTGTATTATGCTAAGATCTCAATTTATCTTACTTTGATCCACCTATTGAGGTTGAAAAGAGTTTCAATTTTAGAACCTTGCAAAAATGGCGAATAGTCTTTTCAAAATAGTGGACTAGTTTTTACATAATATCTTAATTTACACTTCTTAGCCTTTTTCCCACTATTTGAGATCAATCATATAGATTCTTATTTGCTAATTATTTCTATTAAGAACCATATATATTATTTTTCTTTTATCATTTATTAATCCAATGTTAACCCCCTATCTTTCTCATCTGAACTTGAAGTCAGATATAGTGCTATAATATATAGCATCTTGGATCTAGAACCGTAACTTTATTAGCATATGTTTGTAGATATATAAAATGCCTCACTTTAGTTGGCCAACTCTTTTGTGAACCATTAATTTTGAGATGGCAATCAATAGTTGATTGAGGTACAAAATAAAGAATCTATAGTATATGTTCTTACTGTTTACTTTGTTATGGAATTTAAACTACTTGTACTCTACTAAGCTAACTCTTTTGTTGACTTATAATAGAACAACAAGGTATTTCACTGGGGTTCTTATCTTAATTAATCAAATTATAAACATCATAATCCAATCTTGCTGCTCAAATATGCAATTCAAGAAGAAGCATGAATTGGATCCTTTTCGAAATCTTAAATAGGAAATTTGTGTTGAAGGAAAATCCTGATTTTTCGATCCAGGTTCGTCTAGATCTGATTAGATCAAGAGATATATTTCAAAAATTTTCTCTTGATCTCAATCAGATCTTGATATGTTTCAGATCTGATTATTATTATTTTAATAAATAAAATAAAATAAGATAAATTAAATCAAATTTAATTTACCTGATTTGGGTAATCCTATTACCCTGTAGATGATCCTGATTGCAGCGGAAGGTTCTGGATCTTAGCCACGCAAGCGCCTGGCCTCTACCGGTATCCACTCGGGTTGGATCTGGAGAACCTCTTCTTCTCTATCACACCTCCAAAAATCAGATCTGGATCTGATTTGGAGGATCTTCAAAACTCTTTTGAAGATCTGCAGTCGTCCTTTTGCAGCAGCGCAGCCTTCTTGCTTTTGATCGCCTTTCCTTGATCTGAATCGCACCAAACCTAAGTCCAAAACACCTTTTGGACGTGGAGAGCAAGGGGAGAAGAGACTTATGGCATGGAGAAGGAGGGGAGAGGCAGCCTTGGGGCGTGGAAAATCGTTTTCAATTCTCAATTGAATTCACTTAGGATTAGGGTTGGGCGCAGGGTCTTATTTATAGACCTCTTGTGATCCAACTCCTCTTCCTCTCAACCAATCACAACCCTTTGTGAAATCAGATCTAAATCTGATTGGTTGGGAATAGAGACCCCTGGATTCCTCCTTAGAGGGCGCCTAAGACCAGTCAAAGTTGGATTCTTAGTAGAACTCTAATTGGAATCCAAAAAGGAGGTGGAGTCCTTGTCCAACAAGGACTCCTAGGCGCCTCCTACTTGGGCTCACGCCACCCTTGGCGTGCGCCCTTCTCCTTGCCAGGTTCTGGCAGGGGGACAGGCCCCCACCAGCTCTCCAATAGGTGCATGACATGTGGTCAAAAGTCAAAGTGTCAATGGTCAACGTTTGACCAGTCAAAGGTAGACTTTTGACCAAAGTCAAAGAACAAGAAATGGCAGGTGACCAAAAATGGCAGGTAATGTCTTACAAATAAGACAACCTATTTTCTGACTTGGACAACCTCCAGTCAGACCATATGAAGGCCTCTGATTGAGCACAAACTCCTTTGGCTCAGTCAGGACAACTTATTTATGATAGCAAAAGAAGAACGTTAGGTTCAATCGAGTGCTAGCACGATTTCCTTGAACCTAATTGAATCTCATTCAGATCAATTGAACTAGATCAGTTCAATTGATGATCACCAGATTCAAACCCTTGTTTGTGTGACCCAGTTAGGTTCAGTTCTGTATGGTAATGGGATATGTCATGATCTCTATCATCGACATCATCGAAACTCCTTTCGATGGATCAGAACTCTTCTGATTCGAACAGCTAGAATGATCGATCATCTAAATCATTCTAATTGCTCCCAAAATCCACCAGTGACACCTAGCAGTATATGGTGGCAACCCATCAGAGCTGAATGCGAACCTCTTGGTGCAGCTACCTGTGTGATTAAGTTCTTCTATCTTGAGCCCCGATCAGATTAGGGTTAAGGTGAACTCGTCAAACCCTAGTCTCTGTCATATGATGTAATCATTCGATTCAAGTCCAATGTGAAAATCTAAATAGAAACTCTTTCTATTATTTCACTCTACCATGGCCATGGATTTCTGGACTTGATTCTCATGATCATCATAGGGCTGCTCCTCTACCACCGAGGTAGATAGATTCCATCTTGATGCAATCCAGTTCCTACAATGAACATGTCATAGCCAACATACACCTCAGGGTTCCATATGGCTAGGAGACCGAGTAATGGTGTAGTCAAACTATAACACCCTCAAGGTGAACTGCCGATGCATCTCAGGTCAAAGAACCAGACACACTACTGCAGCATCGAGTCAGTCATTGACGAGAAGGTAGACTCCCTAATGACTACTCGAGGTGGTCACGCTCAGTGCCCTCGTTCTCTAACGAGTACCTGTACTCTCGCTCCAGTGTCTCCACACCGTAGACTCAAGACTCATCTACTAAAGAGAAGCGATCGTACACCAACCTTCCGGATCAATCACCATCCTCGTGATGATCCTATGGTCGGGAGCTGTTTATGAGTTAATAATGATTATTCATGTCTTAAATTTTCAACTCTTGAAAATATGAATTATCATTACCATTAACTCAAAGGATGTATCACAGACACTAAATACACATGTGTGATAGAAAATAACCCATTTCATTAATTATAGTCAAAATTATAATTTTGCCCCTAGAAGTGTATTACAAGTGTCAGCCAATTCTGGCTTCTAGGGCACATATATCTAACAATTTGGTGGAAATAAAATTATGTTGTGATTAAATGAGGTGTAGGACATTATAATCACAAATATGCTAATGCAAGATTGAAATTGATAGATGTGTAAGCTAATAGTAACAAAAAGAGGCTAAATAAATAAGATGATAAGTAACATGAGAAATTTATAGATGATCGAAGCCAAACTTAGCTTCTATATCCTCTTCCCAAGGATTCTCCTCAAAAATTGCAATCCACTAATTGTATCCAACAATTACAAGATCCATCAAATTTTCATCAATTTACCCCAAGCTTGTGCAACAATAAGTTTGAAGGCAAAGTTGGGCCTTTTCCTAAGTTTTAATGTAATACTTGAAACTTGCCACTAAAATGAACAATTTAAAGAAGGAATGAATTACAAAAAGAGTACTTTATGTTTTGAGCAAGTTGCATATTTTTTAGTTCAATTTGAATGAAGAAAGATGTGAGAAATATGTTGGTGAAGCTCTTTCCTACTTAGATCTCAATTGAATGCTCAACAAGAGCTTGTTCTCTTCCAATAAATGCTCTACAATAATATGCACCGATAAGAATTTATTCTATTTCAATTCTTGAAGCTTTTATATCAAGTGAAGAGGCTTTCTTGAAGCTTTTATATCAAGTGAAGAGACTTTGGAGGCTTTCTTGATTGAAGAGAGCTTTAGTAAATTATAAATTCTTATTTAATATATTATATACACTAAAAAACTAGTCATTACAGTCTGTTAAATTTAGAGGAGTTGGCTATTGATTTTTGGGAGTCAGCTCCTTGGCATCTAGGGTTGGCTCCTCTCTAATTAGAGTCGATTATTGAAATATCATAGAAATTAGACCTTTTGTTGCCACCCTGTGGCCATTCTAAGTTTGATGCTTGATCATCTGATATCCACTTCTCAATTAGACTCAACTCCAAAAATGTTGTAGAAATTAAGTTTTCTATTTCCATCATATGGTAGTTTTGGTGTTGATTCCTATGAGTTTGGGGTTAACTATTAATTATGTGCTAGTCAACTTCTACAAGATGCTAGGATTTACACGTTTAGAATTGGGGTCGATCCTAACCAAGCTATTGAAGTGTGACTTTATTTTAGTCTATGGCCATCTTGGGTCAACTTTTCTAAGATTGGAGTTGATCTTTCTAACTTAAAAATTCTAAAATATTTTGTATGTGACTCCAACCTTTGAAATTGATTTTCCAATATTTCTCCATGCACTTAAATGCAATGAGCTTTTTGGAAAATGAAATTTAACCTTTTCAAAATACACATTCATTAAAATCATTCTCAAATATTTTATAATTATCAAAATCAATTCTTTGGATCAATAGATTTTACAGTATCTATGTAGTTCAGCTCTTTTATCTTTCAAACTAGATTATATTGACATTAAAAGATCAAATTATGATGTCTATAATTTGACTAATACAAGAACCCCAGTGAATCATCTTGTTCTTCTAGTATGTGTCAACAAAAGGGTTACGATGGGATCTATAAATTAAGCCAACCTAAAATAGTTAGAAAAAAGCTTAGTGGCATAAGTTAAGGAAGTATGTAAAGAATTAGTCCACTATTTTGTGAAGGCTATTCGTCGCTTCTACAATGTTTCTAAATTTAAAACTTATACCAGCTTCAACACGTATATAAAAATAAGATAAATTGATATCTTTAATTATTTTAATATAGCTATTATGGGATACTAGGGAAAAACAAAATGACTCAAATATTTTGAGATGCTAGCTAATATAATATAATAATAATAATAATAATAATAATAATAATAATAATAATAATAATAATAATAATAATAATAATAATAATAATAAATATATCAAAAGAATTTTTCGTATGTATATCCTCTTAAATATGAGAAATTACATAAATATTCTCACAAAGAAGTTATAAATATATATGCATGTGTGTGTGAGCATATACCTCAATCTTATTTCACAATCAACAAAGAGGCAACATGCAATTTTATAGTCTAGTTGTGAAGCTAATATTGTGTAGTTGCAACTACTACTGCTAAACTTCAATTATTACAATCTTTGCTTTGTGATTTGGGGATGATGCCCACTAATCCATCCATTTTATTTATAATAATGCCACTGATTCAATCTTTATGGCCACGTAAAACATAATTCCATAGAGGACGATGTTTATTTTGCTAGCGATTGACTTGGAAAAGGTTTCTCACACGTGCTTCTCATCTCCAATGGTATCTAAATTGGCTTGATGGTGTGGAAACGATCATGTTGCCCTAAGATTCCTATAAGGGATCTCATTGAGATATATAGGCTTATGCTGGATAGAAGGATCGAGGCTGCTTGGATATATAGAGTAGATGCTCATCCTAGGATGGACTTTTTCTCTAAAAGATTGCTTGGAATTGGCTTCCGATGCGTACGTTACTTACAAACATGGGCATGGAGCTTGCAATTTCTTATCCCATTTGTGGGTTGGAGGATGAGTTGATGGAGCATGCCCTCCTGTATTGTCCAAAAATGAAGTTGATTTGAAAGGATGGTAGGCAGTCAGCCTTGAAATATGAGCAACGGCTGACCCCTTCCTGGACATGTTGGAGTATGGCTGAGGTGTCAATCTATATCTAGAGAGGTAAGATGGTATATGTCAACTATCAGATATGGTTTTCTAGGAATAGTTTGATCTTCGAAGCCGAGGTTATGCTGGTGCATCGGATGCTAGAGAGAGCCATTTGCTTTGCTACGGAGTACAGCTGCTTTGACATTGCTAGCATGTCCCTTGACATCCCGGATTCCTAGGATTTTCATGCTGCTCTTGCAGCAACCCAAAGGATTCTTTTCATTTTTTGGGAGCCTCTTGGAATTTATCAAAGTTAGCTTTGATAATAGTGTTAGGGATGGCAGGGATGGTATTGGCTATGTCATCCGAAAACCAGATGCCAGGTTACTGATAGTGGAGGGCTCACATCATTTTGAGCCATCTGTCTCGAGAGCTAAGCTTCGAGCCACTTATTAGACGGGCATCATCTGCACCAGGCAGGAGCTACGGGTAGAGAGAATTTTCATAGAAAAAGATTCTACCATATCGATTGGATCTGGTATGAGACGAAGCAATTGGAGGCCCATCCATTCCTCCATGATATCTGGAACTCCATTTGTGATTCTATTGCAGTGTATGTTCGGCATATCTTTCTGAAGATGAATAACGTGGCAAATTGGGTTGCATCATATGTTGCTGAGTACACTGGAGACAGGGTTTGGCGATAAGGCGAGGCTTGTTCATGGGTCTTGTAGGATCTTTTGTTTCCTGATTTTTTGAACAGTACTCATATTAGAGTGGCATGATCACCTACATGTATCAAAAAAAAAAATTCTATCTCATATAAACAAATAATATTACGTAAATTAATCATGTAACAAATCCTATCACGATGATTCTTATATAAATGAAAAAACACTCAAGTGAGCGGAGCTGAGATTTCTCCGGTTATAAGTTTGTTTAAATGCTTGCCTTCCTATTCTTCAGCTACTTGCCGCACAATGGATTAGCCCAAGCTAAGCCTAGTGTAGGGTCGAGGCTCATGGCAACTTCTGGTTGATATTGCTGTACCGCTCAATCACTAAAATGAGCTAGGCCCAGTGCCTAGATATTGTAAATTATGCTAGGAGTGAACTTATAGATCTCTAAAGTTGAAAGGGTTATAAAAAAAGAAAAAAATAATGATGTATTATGATTGTGCCACGGACGCTCTAGTATATTTTGCCTATATAAATAATATGTCCGAACATTTGTCCATCCTCTTGGGTTCCCAATGCCAAGTTTGCTCAGATCACACGGGAGCTAGCCGTTGTTTGGTACAAGGAATTCGTGCGACCAGTGATATTTGGCATGACACCTATAACCAAATGATAAAATACCAAGGAGTATAAGCATCGTGTGCTGCGGGTGAAATATTAGCCTCAGTAACGTTGAACGAAAGGCAAGCCAATATCTGTAGACCATGACATGCAACTTAGTAAATTTAAAAAAAGTATATATATATATATATATATATATATATACTTTTTTAAAATTATAATATATATATATATATATATATATATATATATATATATATATATATATATATATATATATTATAAATTTAAAAAAAGTATATATATATATATTATACTTTTTTTAAATTTACTAATATATATATATATATATAATTAATAAAATCTGAATAATATATTATAGTTGACTTTTTTTTGAATAAGATGTTAGATTATTATAGATAGTATTAGAGCTAAATTTATATTTACTAAAGATTATTTATTTAAATTTTTTTTTTAAATTTTATGAACTTATATTTAGTTTTATATTGATTATAAATTAAGTAGATTTTGAATATTTATATAGAATTAATGAATCTACATAATATTTTTTGGTTGATCTTTTTGAATAAAATTCTAGATTGTGATGCTAACTATGTCATATATGCTTTGCCTCAATTAAGAGCAAAACTAAATTAAAAGCAGATACATGTTTATACAATTAAATGAGTTGTTCAGCTCATCTTAAGAGAGTAACCATGGTTGTATAGGTAGCATTTTTCTTTTTAATATTTCTTTTTTAACCGTGTTGAAAGTTCCTAAGATTCCAATCATAGTCTGGCCTTGATCCACCAGTCCCAAAAGCCAAAAGCCAAAGAATCACTGCCATAAGAGCCAAAAAAAAATGGCATTCATGCGAGCTAGCTATAAGCCTATTGCTATTATTACTTCTTTTAATCATTCTGGCCACCCACTTAATGATGCCTAATAGTGCTTTAATTGCTAGAGTATCCGAGAAGCATAGCTGCATAGGTCATCTATTGTGTCACGTCCCCTATATATCTCTCTCTCTCAGGGCAGCGTAGTCTTTAAGATGACCTGACCTTGCCTGTCCTGTAGAGGCTCTCAAAAGGGAAAAAAACAAGTACCATCCCACTTGATTTGAAGGCAACCTTTTTGTTAAAGAAAAGGGTGGGTGAAGCCTTGATTGATTTGGAAAGATGTCGGACAAATATATGGGTTTATGGGTGTAAGAAAGGAGCCACCATATACGTAGATATCTCATCAATTCAAATGATGTTTATTAAGATAAGGAGGCATCATCTTTACCCTCGGGTCCACCACCCAATTCCCCAACCCTAGCAAGTTCCAAAGCAGAATCCCAGATGCGATGGGGAGGAGGATGGCCCACCATCACTTCCATGAAGTCATGAATCCACCAATTAACTGATTGGCCCCCAGCTGTGAACCTTACCGAACCATAGAAAACCTTTTTTTTTTTTAAGGCAAATTAAATTTATCAAATCAATTTAATAAAAATATATCCATATAAATTAAGAATAAAATATTTAAAATAAATAAATAAAATTTTAATAAAATAATTTAAAAAATAATTTCCATATAATTAGCCACATATATCATCATTCAAATAATCATATTATTAGTCTGTTTTATAAGGCAGAAGAGAAACGTTTATTCTTCGATAATTATATAATAATTGATAAGAAGAGAAATATCCATGAAAAGCTTTTGCTGCCGAGATGTAAATAATAGTTAATGGGTCAATTTGTCTGGGAATCGGGTTGATCTTTTTCCATAGCCTCGCTAGGTTTGGTCTGGGTTTATGCTTATTCATATGATTATTTATTCGTACCTATTGAGTTAGTTGGGTTTGATTGATCTGGATTTATGATTATTTATTTGTACCTATTGGGTTAGCCGGGTTCGCTTGCCTTTAAGGGTCTTCCATTCAGTTTAGCGTTAGCTTCACCATATATATTTATTGCCAAAAATTATGCTTGCACGTTCTACCTTTGTGAAATTTAATAGGTTATATTAGTTCTTCTTGTGGGAGTGGGGTGGGGGGTTTACCTGATGAGTTTAGAAATATGTCACTTTTAATTATCTCACATGCAGTCTTGTAAAGCGATTATCCAATAAAAAATAACAATTAAAAGTGAAGATTAGTCTTATAATCATGAAGCATTATTTTTAATTCAAACCAGGTTCCCAAGCTTGATGCACACGTATATCTTGACTAGATTAAACGCATGGTCTTTAAATAATTAGATTGAGCTGTTGTTCGTTTGGGAAGAACTAACCATGCTTAATATTTCCGGTTTAGCTTTTTATCTGCTTGTTAGATACGTGTCTTATTCATATAGTGTGAACGGCTTTTGCAGCCCACCACAAAGGACGCGCGGCATTGTTTCCCATCTCCACTTTTAACATCTCTGGAACAATGCCGGCTTTTATAAATCAATCCCACTTAATTTAGTCATACTTTTTTGTTCTTCTCTCTTTTTGATGGAGAATTATTTTATTCTCCAAGGGAGAATAAAGGTGCGTTCATAAACTCCATGCGTTTTCTTTCATACAAGAAACTATATTTTTTTTGGGGAAGTTCATCTCCCCTCGAGTCAAGTAATTTTATTTGGTATGCACTTCAAATTGTTTTCAATGAAGTTAGAAGGTGAATCAAGGCTTGATATCGATATTATTCTACCGCAATATCAATTCATTTAGCTCAATATGCCTTCTGCATCACACCGATTCAACATCAATACGGTTGGCGCATGATAATACCAAATGAATCAAGTAGTTTGTTTTGGTATGCATTTCAAGTTGTTTTCATTAAAGCTAGGCCTTTGGTCAAGCTCAAAACTCTCTCCAAGTCAATTAGTTACCACATGCTTGGTTGTAGCTTAAAGTAAGCCTAACAATGCATCAATGGTCTAAACTTGTACCTATCAATAGGATTACCTAACTCAACCCTTTTGTGAGGCTGCTGCAATCCCAGATCAAGATCGTTCATTTTAAAATATGAATCTCTTCGAGCAAATCTTAAATATGAATCAAGGTTTTCATTCCAGATCATAGTTTAAATAACTAGCGATACACCAAGCATATAGCATAGGAGGCCTCACACGATGTTAAACATACACATAGCAACCATTTATCGTTGTTATTATATATTATGAGCAACAGTCATGTTTTGATCCTTCACAATATAAACTAAATTTTCTAACTACTCATAGGCATTATTAATAGAAAAATGGGAAGTTGATTTTGTCAAGGAAAATTACTAGTTTATTATTATTAGCAGTTATGTTCCATGGTAATGATTGATCGTGATCGAATACTATTTCAAAGAGATCCAATCAAAGCTGGACTCGATTATAACAATAAGGTTATTTGGAAAGCGGCTATCCAGAGAACTATATGTAACTCGACATGAATATTATGTTGGTATAACAGTGTCAAATGAAACAATGTCCAAAACCGGATGTTCCCAAAGATGTGAGCTCTTTTCACCTTTGTCCCGTGGGTGGATCCAAGTAGACCATGGTGGGCCTGAGAGTTGTGACTCCTGCAATTATGACTAGGGATCAAATCTGAACAAGACTCATCCTCCCTTGCGTTGGTCCACCTAAAGTTAGGGGCGGTTCAGAGGGATCATTCAAAAATATTATTTGTGATCATGTCAAAGAACGTAGGTTTTGGAGTTTATGGTAGAAACAAATAGTACCCCTACGAGAGCTTCTGTCCAATATTATAAAAAAGGTTAGGTTGAGACGACATCAACATGGGTACAAAGTTATATAGGATATAAGGTCTGTTGACCTACGCTTACAGGATCCATTGATCCAAAGGCAAACCATGGCCTTGGGGAAAGGAAAACCCCAGATGTCAACGCAGCACAAGTTGAGATATGTCTCATTTCCGTTGGCTCAAACTTGGTTCATATTGCCTAGCTGAAATAAATTATTGGGAAGAGATTTGTCATTTGTCCCAAAGGAAAATGACATATAGACTATCCAATGGAATCATTTGCGTGGCTAACGAAACCAACCTTGTAGTAGATAATTGTTCCATTCCCTTCAAAAGCTCGACATGCCTTTTGTTAATCCTAGTAGTTATGATGAAATGATGTGCCGTGACAATTATTATATGTTTGTAACCTTATAACAAATTGGTTACACAGGCAGTTCTTTTATTTGATTGGAATGAGGTCAAAATTAGCTAGACGAAGCATGGTATACGTGCACATGCAATGAGGGTGTGAAATTTGTCTATTTTTAATGATTGGCTCAATCTGCTTGCATCAACTAGCCTCATCAGGTTGATTTGTTTCAGATTCAAGAATACATAAGTTCCTATTTATTATAGTTCGGAAAAACTTGTTCTGATCAACCGAATGCTAGATTAATCGATTCCAAACCACCTTGCAAAAGATAAACAATTGTAACATAATATATTTCAACTTCTGACTCGATCACATCTCTGTCAGATGTTTGAAAAGCTTACTACCATGACCTGCCAATTTGGGATTCTTAATTTGTTATTAAAAATTTAGTGTTTAATGTATGATCAAAGTCTACTGCTCGTATCATAAGTATATATTATAGACACAAAAGTAATTACTTAATGCTCAAATCTGGAGCCTCCTAGTTCCTGGTGCCTGTTTGAGAATGGGTAACATGAAAACACCCAAGTTGGTATTGTCTCCTTTCCAATTTTGATCAGCTTAGTTCCAACTCTAAAAATTAGCAATCGATCGAGATCAAATTCATATTTACCTGAACCAACCAAAATCATGTGCCCCCAAATTATACCATGCATCTTCTAGATGAGTTCATTGACGTACCACAGATGTCCAAATTAACCATGTCAAGAAGCTCAACAAGATACATAGACTCCTCAACAAGATAACAAAACTTGATGTATGGTTTAAGCTACCTTCTACGGGGTAGGTGATACTGGTAGGTATCTAATATAATTAAAACTCGACTGGTTCTTGACCTAAACCTCCGAAACACCAATGGATTAGGTTGGCTCCAAAGTCATAGATCTAATTCCCCAACCGACATCGATCCTAGTCTAGCAAAAAATAGCCATGATCACCTAATGATATGCACCCAAACCAACTGCAGCAGCTTACAAAATACAAACAAACATTTCAAGCTTCATGCTCATTTCTTATCTGAGTTGTTGGATAGAATTACGAAAGCTTTGTTTTCTACAGTTCATAAAGATAGCTTGTTAGCTTGCTTGACATGGACATTATTGGTATTAGATCTATATAGCCAATCAGCTAATATGCACAACTATAAGAGTAACCTACCATCACAGCTATTGTAACGGGCCACTTGGTTGTTTAGCTTTGGATGTTTGACATTTTATATTAAGTTCTAAGTTTTGCATGTTGGTAAGGATATTTTTGTATGGACTCTCAGAACCAGTAGCTGCTGCTGGATCATAGAAGGATCATTCTGAAGTGAAGAAGCTAAAAGTGTGAATTTGAAGTAATGAATGACCATATGGCATGGAGCAATAAGAGCTGCTTGGAAGAATTTCATAACTAAACTTTTATTGTTGGGAGGAAAATCCCTGGTCCATCAAACCGTACCAAATTGAATACAAGCCTGTTTTACCTTTTGGGAAGTGGGCTGCATCTAGTTCTTTAATTATCTCAATATATTGGGAGGCCTTCCAGCACCACATCGCGAGGGTTTGCGTTCTCCAATCAAATAGATCAGCCTTATCTCTACTAAAATAAATAAATACTTAAAGGTAAAAAACAGCATTATGTGGTAAGCCAAATTTTGAGACCCTTGACACTCTTCTCTTCCGACCTCGCCGTCATGGGACCAATAATGCCGTCATAACAAGCCACGGAAGTTGTCATCAACCATCACAACAGCTATAATGGCTGTTAGCTGCCAAACGTTGCATGAGAGATTTTTTTTTTCTTTGTTTTTGCTTTCTATTGTGGAGATTAAATTGATAATAGTTATAATGATTGTTAGGAGAGTAGGAATCCAAAATCGAAATAAAAATGAATGATATTTATTCCAACTCCTTGATTTGAGAGAATCTCATTTCGATTTCGATTCTGAAATGAAATAAAAATTATCTAATCTATCTAAAACTCAATTTTCATTCTTTGAATTCAAATTTTTCTGATTCTGATTTCAATTTCGATCACGAATCAAATACTTTAAAAAATTAAACTATTTTTATTCCGATTTCAATTCATTCAAACTCC
The DNA here is from genome assembly GCA_006176705.1 of Cocos nucifera. Lineage (NCBI taxonomy): Eukaryota > Viridiplantae > Streptophyta > Magnoliopsida > Arecales > Arecaceae > Cocos > Cocos nucifera. The sequence goes on along the minus strand of QRFJ01000117.1, from coordinate 986,837 downwards.
GATTGCAAACCAAGCATCCTCTTAATATTTAAAGAGAGAACAATAGTCAAAAACATAAAAATAGTGGCAACAAATATCCAAACCTGTGGAGTCTTGATTCAATAAAAATTTATATTTTCAAAATTTAAGTAAACAAAAATATTCATTTCACGCGGTATAAAGATATGAATTTCAAAATAATCTTTTATATAGGTCTGTAGGGCAAATATTAAATAATGGCCATTACTTATCAGTAATAATTCAGCCACTGTAACAGATTAGCACAAAGATATGAGCTTTACATAACACACTGAATAAAGTCCGCAGGAATGAATACATGATCGCTAATAGTAGATTATAGGATGTAACCTTCCTCAAAGCAAGAATAGAAAATAAAAAAATCATCTGGCATTTGGTGCTGCTCATCATGGATCTTTTTTTTTTTTCTTTTTCAGAAAAGTAAAGCCTGATATTTTGGCTTTTCTCCCGAGAAAAGCCGAAAGCACAGGCTTTAATCTCTCTCTCTCTCTCTCTCTCTCTCCCTCTCCAATTTAAAAAGAAAACAGAGGAAAAAAAGAAAAGAAGAAACCTGGTCCATATGCTATAAATATGCACAACCTCAATTTTTTTAGGTTCCTCTTTAGCCGATCACAAACGTTTGTCTATATAGCCTGGTCTCTCGATCATGCCTTCATGACTTTGGTCTTCCATCATGGGCTTTAACCTTTAGAGCCAGAAAGATGCAAGGGCCATCGAAGCTGGGAGTTGATGGGGCAGATGTCCCAGCTCCAAGCAAAGATAGATCCAAAACAGCAATATTTTAAGCAGCACTACCGTAGACAACACCATAAGAACAGTGATGCAGCTATAAACAAAGATAACAGCAGAATATCAACTGAAACTCCATGCAGCCGAAAATTTGTCCAAGAATACAAAGATGGAAGTGAAAGCACACGCCAAGAATGGATTTACATCAAAAATTCACTTAATTATTGATTTTGCAAGAAAATACCAGATCCTTATATTTTTTGTTTTTCCAAAAATGATACATGTTTAGAGATCCTGGACAATTTTATCTCAAATTATTAAGGATAGCATGGAGATAGACAATACTCTAAACAAATATGTATCAGATTTTCAAATTGTACACCGAATATTTAGAAAGTATATATTGGATGTTGAATAAATAAAAAAAATATTTAGATCTAGGAAATAAATTGACCAAATACCCCTAGATGTGTATTGTACTGCAAAAAGATGAATCCAATCTTTTTTTCCCACAAAAACAGTAATAAAGTGAATTGTTTTATGCACCCAAGAAGCCATAATAATCTAACATCGCCCAACTAACTATTTCATAATGACAAGAAATACAAAGAAGATATTCACCTAGACAACAAAGAGCATTCGAGCAAGATGTCAAAGCAAAGAAGGTAACTCACCTTAGAACATATACTAACATGCTAAAAGGACATGAATGTTTCTTTCAAAGACGATAGAACCAACATTTCAGACTACTACGAGCAGATCAATAGAAGGTCCTAGTCAAGCATTACAAAACAGAATTCCTACCAGTCGATGCCATTAGACATTGAGCATAGAGCAAGGTGGTCATTTTGATTGTTGCCCTTGAGATTTGCCAGGCATGCTGTAGACATTCTTCAGCAAGTCCTGAATCTTGCAGAACATCATCTGTGAGGGGTCACCACCACCGCTGCTGCTTCCCTGTGGAGCCCTTTGGGACTCCTGAAGCTTTATCTTCTCAAATAGATATTGTTTCTCAGCTTCTGCTTCATCTAATCGACGCTTCAGGTACAAACTAGCATAGTCCTGCTCAGCTTTCTCTGATTTGGCAAGGGCAATGCTCTGCAGCCTCTCAGCCTCCTGCCTAGCCTCATTGGCCTTGAGCTGGAACATCTCAGCCTCAGCCTGCTTAAGCCTCACGATGCTCTCAAGCTCCTCTACCTGCTGCTTCTTCCTTTGCCTTTCCACCTTGAGTTCTGCAACTTCTCTGGCCTTCTCCTCTAGCTCATGATCACAGGCCTCCAGAGAAAGACGGGCTCGTTTAAGCATGCGCATCTTCTCCTCTGCCACCATCTCCATCTTTCTTACAGCTTCTTGGACCACCTCAGCAATTCGGTTGCAAGCCTCTTGTGGAGAAATCACATGCCCAGCTTCTTCAGTTTCAGAATTTTTTGCAGCATCTATCTCAAGCTCTGAACAAAGATAAAGTATTTATTTTAATAGACATATGGTTGATTGTCCATGCAAAGAGTGGAAGAGAATAGCAATACTGAAGGCAGGTATCAAATCTAGCTTAAACGCATACCAAAATTCACAATGAATTCCAAGGGACCAGTGAAAGGTAAGAGCTGCATTTCCTAGGATTAAAAATTTCAATCAATCCTGAATTTGACCACTGATTAAGTTTCTATCTGGACTTGTCTACCAACCTACCATATGCATTCAATTAGAAATACCACCAAGATCAGAAAGCATTCACCAGTTGCCTGCTGGCAAAAAATCCCCTGATAGACTTACTCTACATTGTATATGATGCAATCATTTATCCTTGATTTGGATCAAAGATGCAAAACATTTGATCACATGTTAGCAAATTATATTGAACAAATATGGTGCGAGATCTGGTGAACAAATGCAAAATTCGGAAGTTTGCTGGCTAAAATTCAGAAAGGTTGTTCCTCTAACAAGGATGTGAACATGGTCTTATACTGTTAATAGGGAAATAGCTTGTCATTTTGACAATCCAATCTTGGGAAAAGTGTTAAACTATTTACTACTTGGATTTCTTGCAAGGATCTTGCACATCTAAAGGTTGTGTTTAGCAGATGGACGACAGAACCATCTTGAACCGCTTGATTTGTGGCATGCCGAACATACCTGTAGTCGATTGGAACACTTCTAGCATTCGACATGAGACACCGGCGAGGATGGGGGGAGCAGAAGGAAAGAGAGCAAAAGAGAGAGAGAGAGGAGGGGGGAGGGAAGGGGAACGAAAAAGCCAGGGAGGCGGTTAGAGGGCCTTTGACTATTGAGGCCGTTAGGAAGAGAAGCGCGCACGCACGGCGGGGGGGGGGTGGTGGTGGTGGTGGTTGGGGAAAAGAGAGAGAGGGCAAGGGGCCAGTAGTGGCCATCGAAGGGCCACGGAGGCTCCCCAGTGATTGGAGAAGCAGCTTTGCCCTCCTATCTCTCCCATTTCAATCTAGAGGGCCCTCCTCCAATCATCTAGGGGCCTCCATGGCCGATGGCCATCGTTGGCTCCTCGCCCTCCCCCCCCCCCACACTTTTCTGGTTCCCCCTCTCTCCTACTCTTTCTGTTGTGTCGGTTCAGGCCTAGCACAGCATGGCATGGGGGCATTATCAAACCAAGCTGCCGGCCAACTAGCATGGACCCAGTACTAGGGCAATCAACCTTGGTTTAGTATATTTCCAATTTTCAATTTCTTAAAAATTAAAATCATTTTCTTCTGAAACTAAATCCAAAGTTGCATTTGGCAATGCTCATGGTGGAGATGGTGGTGGTGGTGGTGATAGCTAGCGACAGCAACAAGCAACGATGATAGTGTTGTGACAGCGACAACCAGAGATTGGTGGTAGTGCCAAGTGGTGGCCAGCGAGTAGCAATTGTGGCTGGTACTGGCTGGTGTGCGGTGGTAGCACGGGTGGTGGTTGCAGTGGCAATAGAGGCAATGATAGTTGTGACGGGCAGTTTTGTTTTTCATAAACTTTGAAAACCAGATTTTTCAGTTTCTACAATTTCTAGAAATTAAGAGAGAGGTTTCCAAAAACTAAAAATCGAAACTGGATTATGAACACCATTTTTGGCTCAATTTTTGTGCTTTTGAAAAAAGAACTAGGACTTGGAAGTGAGGAGCAATGCCAAACAGGGGCCTAAGTTTAAAGTACTTCTTAGTGCTTTATTAGGTTCTTTTTTTTTTATTCCAGTGGTCTGGTGCATCCTTTACTTCCACAAATCCAATTTTGGGTGGAAGCTACTGTGCAGGGATCCAAATTTTTAAAACTTTTTGATTTTCTCCATATCAATATGCAGTAAATGTTGCCTTTCACCTTCTTGTTCCATGGTTGTAATTAGAGGAGTCAAGGTGATGATGCCTCCAACCTAGGTGAAAAGTCCTGGAATTTATATGGTCATGACAACCATGTCTTTGTTGCCACTTTAATTTCTGCTGGACATGATCTTCCCTCAAACTATTCAAACTGCTTCTACACCCTACAAAATTTTATAATGCTAGACCCAGTCTTTAGTCTATATTTTGATCCAACTTTTGGTTCATCCTTCTGACTTTCATGATTTTACTATACGCAGAATCAAAGGCCTATTAAACCTATTCACTCCCTGTTCTTATCTTAGTTCAGTTTGGTGCCAGCAATCTAAAATCCTTTCATGCATCAAAATGGATTCAGAAAATAAAACTCCAGCCAAAAGCAGAATTTAGTTTCTTGAATATGCTAAAAAAATTGATTTTATTTAATTTTCTAACAGTGATACGACCAATGTTTGACCTCTGAGCACCCGGGCTCCATACCAGTGCCAACTTGTTACTATGTCGATACGGAGCCATTTGTACTAAGTGTTGGTACACCTCCTGTACCACATATCGGTACCAAACCAGGCAAACCTTGGATACAATTGACCTTAAGATGATAATGATATTATTCAAACAAGGAGCATAGAATTTGAAATTCCGATGACAAAAGCATACAAGGGAAAGTAAAGGAAAAAAAGGAAAGTTGAAATCCAATCACTAATAAAAAGCAATTTCCACAAAACACTTAATGAAATATGCCAACCAATGAAATATAACAGGCACTTGATTCATATAGTTAGACTTCAAAGTTTAGTTCCTGCAAGATTAATAATTAATTTAAGCCTAACTTTTAGAAGGGGATGCGATTCCAAAAACAAACAAATTTCAAGAGCAGCAATGCAGCATCAACACGTAAAGAAAAATTGATGCTAAGAGTTCCTTTCCAGAGCTCTAGGTTCTTGAACAATCTTGTTGCAGTTACAAACCATTCCCATACAACTGAGAGGAGACAAACATGCAAGGTAACAGCAACACCTGACAGAAAGTTCCCTAGAGAAGAAACAAAGGACAACAAACATTGGACAGACACGGTATGACAATGCATGACACTAAAAATTCTGCCTGTTTCCGAAACAAGGTGCAGATTGAATTTGAGTTCAAATAATTACGACTGTCAATTTGATATAATGTTTCCCTGCAATGCAATCCTTCCAATTGCAGCGCTTGCACACGATTAAAGAATGCACAGAGGCTTATCTTGTTTTGTAATGCTCTCAAGAGGGGTACTTGATAAGGGGTGTCCCTCTAACCTCGGATGTGACCAAATTGGAGATCACCTTGGCAAGTGCCCGGCCTACCCACCTCGGCATTGAACAAGGAGGAACTGCCATTGCACCAGACCGATATTCATGGCAGCAGTTACGCACCAAGTTATTACCATATTCGAATGATGCCAGTAAGGTGCCCCTAAACTGCTTGGTCACAGCTCACCCATATGGAATTAGCAGTGTAATCCCAACGGTTATAGCTGCCACTCTTTGCGGGAATTTCCAACAGCCATCATCTATAAATAGAAGCCAATGGGGACCCCAAGTAAGCTCTCAAGCCCCTCCCGCTTCCTCCTTTCCACTATTCTCTAGTGCTTGACTGACTTGAGCATCGAAAGATCCCTGCCAGAAAGAATTTCAGTCAAGGGCTTGTCTTGCAGGTCTACTCTTCTTCCTTGACCAGCTCAGTGCTGACCTCATATGACCTCGGATTAGCCGACCTCAGAGTTAGCTCGGGAAACAGAGGAATACAGAGGTCAGTCAGATTTTAAGGAATACATTGCAATATTATATCTTACCAATAAATGATATCATTTTTTAAAAAAAGATGATTTTTTATGTAGGATACCTCACTACAGCAGCAAGCCAAAGAAGGAGAAATATGAACTGGATATTTCGGTTAAAGGATTCTCGGAAGACTTGCCATCTAGGCAACTCAGATTTTTCTAGTTCATGCAGCCTAGCTATGTTCATAAACAGAATCCTTTAGTATGTTTAAGGATATCTACCACTTCAAAGTTTCGAAGCTTCTACTGGAAGGTTCTGTTTACCTGTTTGTATGTGTCAATATAACACTCAAAGAATACTTTCTGAAAAACCATCTCCAAGAGCAAAAAAAGTGAATGAAGGCCAACTAAAATTTTCTTCTATTGCTACAAAAATTTGTCTTGGGTCGTGGCTTGAGCTGGTCGACGACAGCAGGTCAGCGATGGCAGGATGGTGGTGATAGGATCTGCAAAATACGTCCCGGCCCGGAGTTGGCTCCAGTGGGAACTCTCTGATGCTCAAGTCAGAAAAGCAGAACATGTAGGAAGGCATTTTGAGAGAGAGGTGTTTTCATACCTTAAGGGTCTCCTATGGGCCTTTATTTATAGGCAAAGGATGAAGAGCCATAAGAAGAAAAAAGAATTAGGCAATTAGCCTTACTTCGTTGGACGTGATATGCTCATTATCTTTAGTCTTATCTAGCGAGATATGTTTGTTATCTTCTTCCTTATCTGGTCGTCATCAGTGGTTCCCAATGATGATGGGATTTGAAGGTCCACGTGGGTGCTGAGGGTCAAGATTTCCCATTATGTTGGATAAGGTTGGCTCAAGTGCCTTGGATCGGCTAGCATCAAGGTCGGATCGGGTCCAACTTCCCTATGCGTTGGCTTTTAACCGAGGAAAGAATTTCCTACCCATATCATTGCCCCCTACTCTCAAATTCAAACTAGAATTAGGTCAGATGAAGGGAGTATATTAGCTTTTAATAGACGATGCCAATCCTTTAGGTGGTTTCTTGAAGATGGCGTGTCCTTTGGTTCTCATTACTACGACATTGGATCTTGTCAAGGTCGGCTTCATCATATCCTTGGATCTTGTCAAGGATCTTCTATGACCTCGGATCTTGTTAACGCCAACGACCTCGGATCTTGTCAAGGCCGGCGACCTCGGATCTTGTCAAGGCCGACTGCAACGTATCCTTGGATCTTGTCAACAATTATTGCTACAACCTTAGATCTTGTCAAGGCTGATGACCTTGGATCTTGTCAAGGCTTATTGTTGTGACCTCGGGTCTTGTCAAGGTCAGCTTCGTCGTATCCTTGGATCTTGTCAAGGATTATTGCTGCGACCTTGGATCTTGTCAAGGCTGGTGACCTCAGATCTTGTCAAGGCTTATTGTTACAACCTTGGATCTTGTCAAGGTCGGCTTTGTCATATCCTTGGATCTCATCAAGGATTATTGTTGCGACCTCGGATCTTGTCAAGATTGGTGACCTCGAATCTTGTCAAGACTTGTGACCTCGGACCTTGTCAAGATCGGATCTTGTCAAGGATTATTGCTGCGACCTTGGATCTTGTTAAGGCTGGTGACTTTGGATCTTGTCAACGCTTGTGACCTCGGATCTTGTCAAGAATGGTGACCTCGAATCTTGTCAAGGCTTATTGCTGCGATCTCAGATCTTGTCAAGATAGACTTCGGTGTATCCTTGGATCCTGTCAAGAATTATTGTTGCGACCTCGAATCTTGTCAAGGCCTGTGAACTCGGATCTTGTCAAGGTTGGTGACCTTGGATCTTGCCAAGGCTTATTGCTGCGACCTTAGATCTTGTCAAGGTCAGCTTATGGAGATCGGCTTCGAGAGGTCGGCCTTTAGAAGTTCGGCTTTCAGAAGCTCGTCTTTGGGAGGTCAATCTTTGGAGGTCAACTTTTGTAAGATTGGCTCAGTATGATCTTCACCTCATCTTTGCCTCGACTCGATTTGATGTTCACCTTAGCTCAGCTTGATTTTCACCTTGGCTAGGCTTTAAGCTTGACTTCGGTTTAGCCTCGCTTTTCACCTCGGATCGCTATGATCTCTACCTCGAATTAGCCTTGAGCTTGACTTCGGTTCGGCCTCGCTTTTCACCTCGGATCGGTATAACCTCACCTCAGATTAGCCTTGAGTTTGACTTCAATTCGGCCTCGGATCGGCCTTGAGCTTGACCTTGGTTCGGCCTCACTTTTCACCTCGGGTTTGGATGATCTTCACCTCGATTTGGCATGATCTTCACCTCGATTTTTGATGATCTTCACCTCGGTTTTGGATGATCTTCACCTCGGATCGGTATGATCTCACCTAGGATCCACCTTGATTTTGGTGGGCGGAAATCAAGGAATTTCTATAATCTCCTTTCTAATTGTGATCTCCTTAATTGGATCCTATCAAGAATTTAAATTTTGAAATATGGGTGAGGAATTACAGATCTGTCATGATTTTGATGGATGAAAATCGAGGAATTTCCATAATCTCCTTCCTTGTTTGAATCCTCCTTTATCTGGATATTGTGATCTCCTTTCTTGTTTGAATTTTGTCAAGAATTCAAATTTTTAAAATAAGGAAGCGTGATTTGAAAATCATGGGATTTCCATAACCTCCTTTATCTAGATGTGGTGATCTCCTTTCTCATTTGGATCATAACACCCCCCCCCCCCCAGCTTCGAGCAAAACCAGGATAGCTTGGAGGGCGTTAACCGATCTAAAAATGGTTGGCCTAGATCTGATCCACGTCTGGCCGATCTTGCCTTTAGGAACTCAGTAGCGTTGAAGCAGCACGACGTAGTTCCTTTAATATGATGTTTGCTCCCTAAGCCCTTCCTCTAGTGCCACCTTCCATTTAGCATAAAATGATAACCACTTGATGCTGAATAACAGCAGGCACCATATGTACAAGCAAGCATTCAGGACCAGTGTTAACTAACTAAGCCCAAATTCTTCCAGAACCTCGTTTCAATAAGCAGAACCAGCAGAAAAGAGTTAAATATATATTTATATACCACACTACTATTTGCTATGATAACATCCATAGGTTTTAAGATCCAACCCCTAGCAGGCTGTATGGGGTCTATTTTACTGAACTGACAAAGTGCCAGTGCAGTACAGGGGCTCAACACCCGTGTAATACTGACACATGGTACACATGCTCTGCCAACCCCAATAGTGTAACATGTGTCGGTACAGGGGTGATGGTACCATACAAGGTACCAATACTGGAGACTTAAAACATTGATCCATAATAAGCATCTCTACTATCATCCTATGTGTGAAGCTTAAACACGAGTCACGATAAACTGAAAGTGCAGTGTAGAACATCAAATAGCTAACTTTGTACCACATTTAAGGCATTATCAGCTCTAATCTTGTCTAATGAGTCATTTCCACGAAATGCCTAAAATGATACTCATGTCACTTTGTCAAGTATATCCAATAACATTCTTATTATTTTATATCCTACCTATTTAAATCACAGCCTCTCATGGAATGACAATTTGAATTGTGATCTCTCAAAGACTATGATCCCTCACAAAGGCACAAAAGAAAGAGACAGATAAAAAAAGGAAAAGAAAAGAGTCTGTTAGAATTTCTTGCACATCAGATAATCATCTCGGACAAATATTTGTACTTTATTATCTAGTAATTCATTATTGGCTTCTTATACTAAATATATCACTACTAATTTTGCCACTGATTCAACCTTAATTCCTCACCTTTGCAATTCTCTTCATACAAGCAGTTTGTAGTACTTCCTGTCTACCTATAGGATCTATACATACCTGGCAACTACTATCTTATTTTGTTGCCTCTTAGGCAAACCCAATGAAAAAAAACTACCTTTAACTCCAAATGCAATTTTGAACTGCACAAAGGACACCTGGTGTATGAATATTTATGATAAGTTTACCTTATATAATAATATATAAAGAAAATGGGTTAAAGTTAATCAGTATTGTCAGCACACTCTCAAGGGGGTTCACATCCATCCACAAGTCAAAAAGAATTTCTTTTCCTAAACCTTTGGAGAAGAAGATAATATTCAGAATCCCAGTTGACCCTCAAAATTTTCTACAAGTACGTAGGTATGTTTGCTATAAAGCAGATCCAGTTTTGGCACATCACCCATGTCAAAACTGCTAAACACAATAGAATCTATACATACGCGGCAACTACAATCTTATTTTGTTGCCTCTTAGGCAAACCCAATGTGACATAACTAGATTTAACTCCAAACGCAATTTTGAACTGCACAAAGGACACCAGGTGTATGAATATTTATAATAAGTTTACCTTTAACTTATATAATAATATAAAAAGTTAATGGGTTAAAGTTAACCAATATTGTCAGCACACTGTCAAGGGGTTCACATCCATCCACAAGTCAAAAAGAATTACTTTTCCTAAACCTTTGAAGAAGAAGATAATATTCAGAATCCCAATTGAGCCTGAAATTTTTCTACAAGTACGTAGGAATGTTCACCATAAAGCAGATCCAGTTTTGGCAAATCACCCATGTCAAAAACTGCTAAACACAATATTTCATGGTTTGGTTTCATTTTATTGTGTTATTGCTCCCTCCTGTGAATTATTCTATTCCGAGAAAAAATGGATGTGTGTATTAGATTTCATAAAAAATCTGCAGTACTCTGAATTCTGAAAATCAAATAGAATTGGGTTTTGGTCATCCACATGGAATTGTCAAAAATATCGCTCCCCTAATTGATCAATCAATTTTACATCAAATTAAATCACCGAGTCATTGGTATAATGTTTCTACGTTTATGCCTTCCACTATTCTCACTAAATACATAGTAGCTCAGATGAAAAAAGGAATTCTATACAAGAATTCTAGCCATACATCGAGTCTAAGCTTATGCCTGCAAGTGTTCTTATAATGTTGATTTACAACCGTTCTTTATCAAATTATGTCATCAATGAATTATTTTAATGGCCTAAGAACCACTATTGCCTATAACAACCTTCCTTATAAGGCAGCCTTTCCTAGGTGAACTTCCACACCAAGTTGCAAACCAACTCCTGTCCAAAGTTCGACTAGGTCCCTTTACCTTTAATATTAGCTACAATACTTTGCCTCAACTTTAATGTTCCTCCTTGCATGCCTTCATCCTTCAATTACATTATCAACTATAGACCTTCCCATAGCACGTAACTTAATTACCCAATCATTAATATCAAGAAAATCATAACATAAATATCTTTTTTTGTTTCCATTGGATGGTTAGATCATAATTCCATTTAAGGAGGATCAAATAGATAAAAAGTTCCTCTCTGTGTCTAAATGTAGATGATCATCTTCATTGGTAGTGATACAAATAGGTGCAAACTGAGAAAGCCTTACATGGCTATTCTCATGTTGAATAGCAGTGCTGGTGAGACATCTCATGCAGGAGGTAGCCATGGCAATGTGCAGCAATAAAGGCCAGCTTGACAGGTGGGAAGGACCTCCTTACTTCATTTGCTGCAATCAAATCTCCCCCTCTCTCTTTCTCTTCCTGTTTTCATGTAAGCAATGCTGATCAAGAAATATCTTTGTCCAAGAGAATTTTTGTGGGTTTGTTAGTGACCTAACCACTTACATCATCCTTGTCATGCCTCAGGCTTGGTTCACTGCAAGACTCCATTAAAATAACAAATTATACTGCTAGTCTGCTACAACAAATGGTGCATGACACATCTGGGTTACAGTGAGAACTGAGAAGTATACAGTGGGCTATCACAAACCCAACCAGTGTGAAGCTATTCCTGAAGAGGTCCACATTTGATTCATCTACAGATAACGCTAACAGCAGCACTTCTAAACAATATGATTCATTCTATTGTTCCTTTTATTGTGCTTTTTTTACAACACTGTTTTGCCTATCCTATTATTTCTATGTTTCCACTTATTTAATGTTCATGTAGTGTTTGCCTTATTTACATTTTACTTTCCTAACTCCCCTTGAAATGACATTAAAACAACACCTTCGGATCCAAGCATTGCTCCATAAATCTCTGTCTCTATACTAATCACATCTTATTAGTGGATGGATAGACTCATATCAAATCTTCTCTCATGGGTAAGAAGTCACTTTGCAATAGCAAGATGCCCTATGACAAAGGGATGCACAAGCAAAACCATATCTATTAACCATTCAGTTTCTCACTTTGTTGTTTTAAGTTGCTTTCAGGAGCTCAAGAAAGAAAAAAAAAATACTTTTGTTTTATTTTATTTCCAAATATCATTGGTACCATGGATGATTAAGGCCAAAGGGATGGTAAGCATCAAAAATACAATAAGACCATTCATATATCTTTGTTGCTTTTTTTTTTCGTCCTAATTTCCCTTTTTCATCAAATAGTGGAAGAATCACGGGTCCTCAAATAGTTTAAGCTGCTCTTGGGTTAATTTTGTAAGTGCTATTTAAAAAGTAACGCATAAATTCGGATTAATATATTTGTAATAAATGCAATGGAGTAATAAGCAAAACTTGGTCAATGTTTACATTTTTAAAACATCCATTAGTTTTACTTATCAAGAAACTTGCATTGGTTTTTAACATTAAACTTTTGTAATACAATTTATAATTTTATATTGTATTAGTAAGTTAGTAAACAATAATAAAGGCTTCTAGCAATCATTTATTATTAGATTTGCAAGTGGACCAGGGATATCTAGATTTGATCCATATGCAATCAAAATAGGTTGACACTTAGACCTCGAATTTAGATACATCATATGGGTCCCAAAGTAAAATTTCAACCTTAATTGAGTTGGATTTGTGTCTGATCGGATTAAACCAGACAAAGCTGAATGCAACTTGATTCAACAAAAATTATTTAGCAAACATGGGTCATGCTACATATCTTACAGCCAACCCAAAAGCATACTCTGCTAGACCCAACCTATCAACTAAATGGGTATGATCTTGATCAAGATGGCAAAAACTGAACTCAACTTTTGATCAGATCAAGCTAGAAAGAAAATTATTCAGTAAACACAGGTCTAGCAACTCACAACTTTCAACCCTAATATTAGATGGTGGTGGTGAACAGGATCAGCATATACAAAGACATGATTGGGAAGGGCTTAGTGGTGCTCCTCGGTTTCTTGGAACTTTGGTGCTTCTGGTACCATTAGATCCTTGCCCTTCTGGTCCAACGTTACCAAGCCACCACTGCCAACACCTAAGACTTTAAAAGACAAAAGCCTTCCTCTGCCTCTCTTCTCCTACATTATGTTCCAATTCATTGGCAACTTCATTGCCCTCATCTGCACCCCTCACCTAGATTAGGTGAACCAGTCTTTTTAAACTCGAGCTCAGCTTCTGATGCCCTTGTATGTTTCAAATGTTAATTTCTTGTCTTAGAAAGGAGCTTCAATGAGGAAAAAATTGGAGGCAGTCGACTTGGTACTGTGTGGCCATATGTGTTGCTCAATTAGCACTACATGAACCATTTAATAGTATGAAGCCAAATATCTACGCCACTCTTATGTGGGTCTGAGTGGATGAAGCATGTTCTAACTAATGGTCAGGTTGAATGTGGGTTTCAGTTATGTTACAACTATCACTATTAGCATTAGGTACTAAACGATAAGCACCAATTGTTAGTTGTTACCGTTATTCATATTGCTAGAAAAACATTACCATCATTATTGTTGTTTTTAAGTACTAAATATATTTTATCTTTTTTTAACATAGTTAAAGATACTAACTGCATATGCGCCTGCATGCTGCATATGCATTATGCAGTCCCTTGACTTCCCAAATATGGCAGCTCCTTTTTAAAAGAATGCTATACTAAGTTATTTAAGAGTTTTAAGGGGGAATATTGATGGTTGGTGAAGTAGAGGAATGACGATACTATCTCCAAAAGGTGTTAAACAGCTGGTGCTATGGAGGTAAGCATTATGGATCTGAATTAATCAATGTAGTCTGCTTTTTGGTTGTAACATTGCATCCTAGATTTGTAGTACATTGGATTGGCCCTTACCACTTATAAGAGAATTATGATCAATGGGCATCTCATTGCACTAAGTCACAATCCAGTGGTCAATGTAGCATGAGAGACAAATCTAATAAACAACCTTCATGGTTTAATCATCTTTGAAATACAATGGTAGTTTAAACCAAAAAATATAGTAATTGTAACTTTGTTTAGGGAAATAGAAATACTATGACATGTTTTCTTTGGTTATGGATCATTTATTGCCTGATGGATACAGAATCATTGCGGAAAAAGTTGGAGGAGATAAAAATTCCATGTAATTTAGCTTTTTCTGCTTGAATATTCACACACTTTTTAGTTGCCTTCAGAGCTCTACGACAAAATATGTCTTTTGGCCAATTACACTAGAAATATTTGGAGCACACTTTATGGAATATGGGTCATACTACTTGCATGCATGTGCCTTTAACTGGCATATGAATGTAATTCATATTCCTATATCAGCAATATAGGCCTGCATAAAACTCCTATAGGGAAAATAATTTTTCATAAATCAAATATCCCAAGAAAGAATGATTTAGATTGTAAACCCTCATTTCTTTGATCATCGCCCATAATCACTTACAGAAGGTTCTGGATTTGTTATGCATACTCGACTGCTAAAAGTTTGTGTTATTCTTGATTAGTGAACTAAATCCGTGATGGTAAGTGAAACTAGATGAAAATGTCAAATTTAATATTGGATCATGATTCACAAGGAACTCCTAATTTATGCAAGGAGGTGTATAATAGAGTAGGAGTTAAAGAAGCCTGATAGATTGAAGAACCATGAACTAGAGAGATTCAATGGTAATATCCTATAATATTTTATACATATTACAAAACACCCGTGTAAATGTTTCTCCTTTGCTAACTGATTATTTTATTATCTTTTCTAGGCATGTTTTAAAGAGAGATAGACTTGAGAAAATATTTATCAAATGGGATAGTGTCTCATAAATTCCTCTCATTCATACACAAAAGCATGACTTATAAGAAATCACCTCACTCAGGAAGCAGGTTTCTTACACAGAAGGGATATTGGAGGTTTATTCATCCTTTTTACTTTGCACAAATTCTCTTTAACTCATTAAAAGCTTGTGATCAAACAGTACTCTCAGTATCAAACTATCAATCTTAATAGGCAATGGAGCTTGAAGTTTGAAAACCAAAAAGTTCTATATAATATGACCTTTTGTTTAAGGATTCGATATGTTTCTTTAATTGTCAAACATTCCATACTGCTTGATTATGTTAGAGCTGAAGGAAATATGTACAAGGGACTTTGAAGCTCTAAAGATATTGGTTTCCACATTTTGAACTATTGCCAGTAAATTACACTGAACATACCAAAGCCTATGGGGTTTTCCACATGCATCACATGTGCAAAATACTTTTCAAAATGAAGTGATATCCTGCAGCAGAAAGTACAACCTGACACCATACAGATTTGTAGTGCAGGCTATCGGGGAGGAACTATAAACCTTAAACTTTTAATGGAACAAAGAATAACAACAACCTCACTCTAGCAGACACATGAGGTATTGAGACCATGTTCGACCCATCAACATACCTGACATATGTTCTTTGAGCCGGTTGTAAAGAATAGCCGAAAAATCGTAACCAAAAAAAAGAAAGGATAGCCAAAAAATCGACTCTAAACAATTTATGTACCCAAATCTAACTGATATTTTCAATTCAAAAAGACCATTACCTGCAACATATCTTACAAAGGATCAAGCCTTATGTTGCAACAGAAACACTAAAAAGTAAGATACATACATGTTTGATAAGGATGCTATCCTACTTTCAGAAGGAAGTACTCTAACCGCACATGACAACAACTTCACAGCTACCGTATCTAGGCTGCCCAAGAACAGTCGATCCTTCTTTTGTCAAATTATATCATGAAAATTACTTGAGGAAAAGAATAAAAATAAATGCATATTGCTATACCTAAGCTCATGACTATTTTAACCAAGGTTTTAAATACTGGTATTGGACTCTGTACCCTTTTTTTGTCAAAATGGTATGGCATCAGTAAGGTACTGGTACCAACAGTACATAAAAATTGAAAATATCAAAATGAACGAAAAACTTCCAATATCAACTGGTACAGTTGGTACTGTACCATTGGTTTGTATCAGTATGGAAGATACATTCTGATGCGGGTGGTTCCAGCACCCCAACACCCATACTTGTGCCACTTTTGCATCAAAACAGTATGGTACCATAGTACCATCCCATTCTGTGTGGTTTTTGAATCCATGATTTCAACAAGATGCTCTCAAATTTCAAAAGCATGGTTCCAAAAGTAAACACTACATTAAGGGGGTGCTTGGTTTGCGATCGGAATCGGAATGAGAATCAGAATGGATTGAAATCGGAATCAGAATAGCCTAATCCTCCGAAGTGTTTGGTTCGTGACCAAAATCGGAATGAAAATTTGAATCCATAGGAAAGAGTGGGGATTGAGTTTTAGGTAAATTGGGCCATTCCCATTCCAACCCGAAATCAGAATCGGAATGGGACTCCCCCCCAACCAAGCGGTTGGAATGAGAGTCATCCATTTCTATTCTGATTCCAGACCCTACTCCCCTCAACCAAGCACCACCTAATATCTATAAAAGATAGAGGCTCAATAGGAGGATGAAACAATGTAAAAACCTGTATACTATAACAAATGAGTAAGAGATGACTAGAGATTAGCTTGAAAACATAATAACTAGAATATATGCAAAGAGATTATGAAAGAAGGATTTTGTGTTGCATGTGATGACATTTCAATAAATTAGAAATCAGCACAATTCTCTGAGTAAGAAATCTCAAACATTTCCTTAATAAGACCCAGACTTAAAGAATAAGTGAAGTTGACAGTTAAAACAGTGAGATATATTTATAACTGCTGCATAAAATTGGCTATACCTTGGATAAACAGAAGCAGCATTCTGCAAACTGACTCAGTGCCACCATTCTTAATCTTTTCAATGAGATCTCCACACTTCCAGTACAACTTCCTCCCTTTGGGATCTTCGCTCAAACGGAAAATCTTGCTAACGAAGTCTAGTTCTCTCATCAGGGCCTCCCGGTCCCATCCAGGAGCACAGTGTTGAAACACATCCTTAACCCACCCTAACAACTCTGATGCCCTATTACAAGCTTGGCACCTGAAAAGCATTTCAGCAACGCCTGCTCCACTTTTAACTGATTGTCCTGTTCCAATATGGCCGACACGGATAGCACAATCTGTGTGTGTCCAGTGGGAGCACATATCACATCCAATCCAGCGGCATGAATTGACCTCGAAATCAAATTTATTGCAGATCACGCACATGCAAAGATTACAGAAACCATTCCTATTAGTGCATATCTCACAGCTACATTCATCAGCCGGTAGAGCACTTTGACAGGCAATGTTTCTACACCTCTTGTATAAGAAAATCTCAATCAGGCAACTCTGTGGGATGCTGACGCTCGGATGCAGAAAGGCCTGAATTCCTGTTTTAATTGCAACAAGAATCTCCAATTGCACTCTATGAGCCCTGGCAAGGGTTTTAGCTGTCAAGTCAACTCTCCCTTGGACAAGCTTTTGCAGATGCAAGAATTCTTCTATATGCTGAGATCCTCCCATACCCTCAAGGATCAACCGGAGCTCACTCTTGGTCTCTTCAAGAAGTTCATCTGGCATAACCATCATTCTGTCAGATATCGCCTCCACTCTTTCTCGAGCAATTTCACGGAGTGATAACTTATCTGCTCTGGAAACCCTATGAAGGACTTGTGTTTCAGGACAATCATTTTCTTCCTTGTCTACTTTCTTCACGACCATGGCATTGGAACGATTGGTCTCGATGGGCCAGGTCTCGCGTGAGCTAGCACTCTCAGTGGCAGAGTCGTTCCCTTGATCAGAATTCGATCCAGGTTCCTGCACATCGGGGGACCCACCAGCATCTGATGAAGCCAGTGATAAGGAGGTCTGCAGCCCTGCAATCCTTGGGTGCTGGCGTGGGGGTCGCATTGTAGAGGTTGGTTGCTGGTGGAAATTTGCACCTGAAGAGGTACCCATATGAATGACCCTAACCTGTAATGAAGAATGAATTTAAACTAATCTCAACTACAGCACCTAAAATTTCTAAACTTCACCTCCTTAAGACTAACAAATTGAATTCAGTCTAAAATAGCTAAACTACCAGAAAAACCCAAACAAATGAAACATAACCTATCAAAATCATAAATTTCTTCAACATACAGAGCCAAAACCCAATCTTGCTTCAGAAATTAATCACAAATCCTAATTTACAAAACGAATGAAAAAAATAACAGCTCAAAATAAAAAATTCGTCCAACTTGTAGCACCAAAACCCAATCTTGCTGCAGAAACGAATCAGAAATCCTAATCACCTCAATCAATTACTCCGAACTAAAATATCCAACATTGATCACATAACCTAATACATTTAAATGATTCACCTCAGCAACTAAAGAAAATAAAGAGGACGTAAAGAGAAAACGACAGCCCCGAAAACCCTAGAGGTCCAGCAAATCAAAACAACGACAGAAGAAAAATCGAGTAATTAGAGCTGGATCGCTTACCAGAGAGCGAGAATTCCCCGAAAAAAAAGGACCCAGAAAGATGCCTGTGAGTGAAATCGAGCTGAGAGGAGTCTAAAAAGGAGAAGAAAGAAAAGGATTAGGGTTTTGGTCGGGCCTTTCTTTCTCCTCTCTCTCTTCCCCTCCTCCAGGGAAAGAGACGACGAAGTCTAGAAGACGATGCAAAGAGGGGCGAAAGAATAAAAAAGAAGGGAGGCCCGGTTTCAACGCGTGATGTGATGAGATGACCGGAGCGGCCGGTGGCAGAGACGGGGTTTGACCGGTCACCTGCTCGTCGCCGCATGCCCATGATACCGATAATGACGGGGCGCTGCCTCATTTGTTCAGCCAGAACAGCAGGTTTGACTGGTGTAGGCGTTTGGGACAAGGAGGAATGGGATGGGTTGTTGGTTCCTACAGCAAACAGCTTGCTTATTTTTTAATGACTTAAAATGGTAAATATTTTGAAAAACAAGATATAATTAAATACAAATACGTCTTTAAAGTGTTTCTCAGCTTTATGATCACTCAACGAGGCATAAAAATTAATCCAAAAAAAATTCGAGCACTCCTTGACTTAAAGCATCTGATCATCAAGTACGAGATCTAAAGCTTGCCAGACCGAGTTTCTTCTGATCAACCAAAAAATATCTTTTCTTCTTCAAGGCGATATGTCAAGCAAAGGCTTTCGAGTGGATGGATGAGTTTCCAGCAGTCTTCAAAGAGATCAAGTTGTATCTCGGATCCCCGCCGCTTTTGTCCAAATCCAAAAAAGATGAGTAGTTATTACTATATCTAGCTATTTCGCCAAACGTTAGCTCGATTTTGATTCGAGAAAATGTAGGAGCTTAGAAGTTAATTTACTATACGAGCAAGCTCCTCCAGAATGCATATGGTACTCTAAAATCAAGATGTTGATCTATGCGCTTATTATTTCCGCATAGCATCTTCAGCCCTACTTCGAAGCCTATGTGGTAGTTGTCCTCACTGATAAGCCTTTGAAGGCAATCCGCCAAAGGGCTAACACCTTAGGATGAAGTTAAGTAGGCCATAGAGCTCAGAGAGTTCGACATCGATTTTTAGTTTCGGTATGTGATAAAAGTCAAGATACTGGTTAACTTCCTCGTGAAATGCATGATCCCTGACGAGGAAAAATCTTTCGAAACTCAAGCCCTAAGGGAACAGTCTATTGGGAGGATCCCTCATAAGTGCAGAATTCTAATCTCCATCCAAGATCGTAACTCTGGTGATGATGTCAATACCATAATAAAAAGAAACAGAGATACAAGAAAGATATAATTAAATATGTGGATTAGCTCAAGGCTCACCTCTATGGGATATGTAAGTTTTACTATAAAAAAAAAGACAAGAGGAAATCATACCTTTTTAACTTCTATACATCAATCCCTCCCTCAACAAGTAGCATAAATCCCTTACAAAGCTCTCTGAAAAATCTAAAGAAGACTCCACCGCTACCCGACGTGCTACTCTGCTACCCGACCTTTTGCCAGTGCTCTTGCTATGCCCTTAGCTCCACAAGCTGTCAGATCTTTTTAAAGGCTTTAAATCCGAGTCCAGGTTAGTAACAGGACCCATTAAAACTCAAAGAAGTATCCTGGCCATTGGATCAAACCCGCATGTTCTCTAGACCACTTGGTCATGCAATCCCTCTCTATAGACCACGTAAAATAAGCTTGGACTGCTAACGGGTCCATGCCTCATGCGTGGACCATGTGAAGATGACGTGGGCATGCGTGGACCATGCTTGGTCCGCACATTGCCCCCAGACCGTGTGCTCACAGCTGGCACGGTGGACCACACATGGACCATGCGATCGCGCATCCTATGATGCGCCCGCGCAGTTGGGCCTTGGCCGTGCGCCTGCGGGCCGTGGGCTTCTCCATCATTGATGTGGACTTTGCTGCTATGGATTTTTCTACTATAGATCGAATTCGAGGTGTCAAAATTCAACAATCTTCATCTTGACTTGATATTCGGAGTCCACCTAACTTTGAGAGCTTTTGAATGATCTTGCCCTCATGCCTTGGGACAAATATTTGACTGCTCATGGATGGACAAACATGATAGTTGAGCCAGGTTGCTCGATCTCATCTTCATCATATGCTATGACCTATTTGACCTGAGACCTCCTTGGGATAGCCTCTTATGGTAGTAGAAACTTCATCTTGCAATGTTGCCTATCATCCTCTTGAGTCTTCTATCTCGTACCCAATTCACTTGCATCTGGAGTTCCACCTTGTGCTGAGCTCTCACTAGCACCTGAAGCTCAACCTCGCACTGAGCTTCCTGCCAAAAGGTAATATCCTCAATACTTTTTTTTTTTTATAACAATCCTACTGCCATACATAACCTTTAGGATTTCATCATCAGCTCTCGATCTATAGCTGCTTGATTTCAGTCTACTCAATGAAATCAGATTTCTCTTGAAATTGGATATATATTGGACTTCATCTAATTTTTTTACTGGTCTATCAAATATCTGCAAATTGATGGTCCCAATATCCTTGATCACACAACTCGATCCATTCGATAAATGAACAGTATCCTCACTACTCTCTAAGAAGTTAAATAGATTTTCTCTATAATAAATATGATACGAACATGCTGAATCTAAAATCTACTGCTAGAAAAAAGTAGATACTTTATTTGAGACCATAAGCACACATCAGTCTCATCAGTGTTACTATCTTGGACCACCGTTGTAGTAGCCTTCGTCCGATCTTGAGCTATGGGCAATCTCTAACTTGATGCCCCAACTCATCATAACGGTAGCATCTGATCTTGCTAGAGTCCTTCGATTTGGACTTGGATCGTCCATTTTGCGATTCTCTATCACTTCGACCTTTGTCACCACTACCTCAAGTTACTGCCAAAGTCGAGTTGCTATCTAAACTTGAGGCTTGATTCTCTTATCTGAGAATCTTATTTTAGAGAAGTGCAAAAATAACCACATCCATCTTGATGATGCTTTTTTCTACAAGAAGAGTAGTCACCAAAGACTCAAAAGAAGAAGAAAGCGAAGAGAGTAAGATCAATATCCTAGTCTTCTCCTCAACCATTGCACCAATATTAAGGAGATTTGTGAGAATCTTCTAAAAATTGCTGAGATACTCTCCTGCATGCTTTGTCCCTCACTCATTCGTAGTTGGTAGAGCTAAAGGAAAAATCTAGGATTACATGCATCTATTTTGAAACTTTTTCAAAATTAATGGAAGCAAAAGACCTAGATTAATCATATTAATCTACTAAAGTATGCAAGAACTCCTAGATCTAGGATCTTATGACATAATATATGCATGTATTAAATTTAAAAATTAAATAAACAACTTGAGAAGTATTGATCATATTAATACTGACAAACTTCAGATCTAATTTAGACTACCATAGAGATCAAATCTCTATACTTTTTCATGGGTCGAGAACTCTGCTTACTGTTTTCAAGAATGAGATTGTTGCTTCGAGCTGCACATAATGTCCGACCTCTACGAGTTATTCACATGAGGGTTCGACACAAATCGAAGATCCAGTGATCGAAAATCCGTGCAGCATGCTAGCACCTTACAGATCCCTCCTTGATGGTTGATCTTTGATCTTTCTCTTCTGATTTCTTGGACCTTCCAAGAAATAAAGAAGTTAATGAAGACTTGGGAGAGAGGACCTTCTTCTCAAAACTCTCAAAAGAATAAAGAAGAAGAAGAACAAAAATCCTAGAGAAGAACCTCTTCTTTTCTCTCTTAATAGGACATGCATTAGGTTTGTCCTAAAGAAACCCCATGCCCAAGAACTCTTTACACCTAGAGATCCCACGTCTAAGACCTTTTCTCACAGTAAAAATCTTGTAGAATTCTCACACCCAAAGCCCTCTTAAATAGGGAGATATGCAAGAGTCTTTGTTTAAGTCAAATACCTACAAAGGCATGTCCAAAGGGGGCAACTTAGGGCACCAACTTTTATGCGCCTCTCATATTTTTCTTGGGCGTAGGATATCATGAACTGGTGCACAATTTCTTTCATTTTTCCACCAAAAAAATCAGATCAAAATCTAATTTAATTGGCACCATCTCATAGATAGTGTTTGGGTTTTGTTAAACTCTATCAAATAGAGTTCTAGGTCAAAATAACTTGCTTGTTTTGACCTAGTCAAAACTAATTTCCAAACAAGGGGACAAGGGGGTACGTGGGTCTCCTTGGGGCATGAGAAACATCATGCACAACTTTAGAAAGAAGGGCATGGGCATGGGTAGATGTGGTGCAAGAGATGAGTTGGCGCAGGGGAGAGAGTCCCGGTCAAATTAGGCTCTCATATTTTCATTGGTCAAACCAAATTTTCAGTCCAATTAAATTAAAATTGGTGCAACCTAATTAAGGATGATACAAGTCCAATTATGAGCCCATTTAAATAAGATTAAATCAAATTTAATTTTGATTTAAATTTTAATATAATTAAAAATTAGATGCACTCAAGTCCTAATAGAATAGAAATTTGATCTCCATTATAATTGACTTATCCTATAAATCAATTAGACTTGACCTAATCAAGTCTAAATCAAATCTAATTGAATCTCATTCAATTAGACTTGATCTCAGCCCTAATACTCAATCAGATTGAGTTAATTAGCTATCCGATTACTAATTATCCTTCTGCAATACTTGCACTAGGTCAAACATCAATTGCATTGACTGTTTGATCCTAAAATGATTCATAATCGTTGATCAACCATCTGATCTAATCAAAATCTCTAATGTGTATGATTTCATAGGTTCGAACCTAAGCTGGTACCATAGAAATAATTTTTTATACCAATTAAAATGATCATCTAGCAATGGTACCCGATGGCTGGATAGATCGAATATATATAAAGCAACATTCTAGAACCCATATGAATATGGTTGTCATATAATTCATCCTTTTGACCTTCATATTTAGGATGACTTAGGATTAAATTGTCAACTCTAAAATAGTCCATCCATAATGTATTTCAAAGCAATTAGTCCCGTAACTCCTCACAAGGACTATTCTGATCAAGATTTTGCTAAATTAAAAACACAATTATACACAGCTTCTGAAACTAGGAGTTGTTAATCTCATCTTGATTCACTCACCAACTTTATAAGTACTTGACTGTGCTAAAAAATCTTTCATCATTGAATTAGAAATTCAGATAGTCTGGTATCAAAGCACAGTGAATTGCTTGTAAGTCATCATGGTGATGTTAGGTCTGAGGAATACTTATATCCATATCCAATCAGAGCAATTTTTGATAGCAAAATACTTTAGAATTGATCACATTCAGTGATGATGTATCTCTATATTATCCTTGCATGTCATACTAGTATCTCCATACTCCTTGGTTAAGGGGATAACCAATCTATATGGCACATAACGACCTATACTTGATAAACATTGTCATCTTAGGTAATAAGATATCATTTGATTGTGAACTAATTTAAGAACTAAATGATAAATATTCTTTTTATCGAATCTAAATAATTCTAAGAACTTCATCACAACATTGGAGCTCATAAAGAAGATATATACTTATGATGAAAAAAGTTAGAATAAATATTTTATTCATAATAAATTATTTATATTTACAAGATTAGCTCAATCGTTAACATGCTGACAATTAGCTTTGGAACACATTTTTCAACAACTCTCACTTATCCTAAAGCCACTCGATAAAATATTTTATATCCATCTTTGACTTATGATTGTCGAACTTCTTTACCATTATGACTTTAGTGAATGGATTGATCATGTTCTTCTTTTTATCGATCTTTTAAAGTTGATGTCACCTCGATCCATGATCTTTCGGATAAGATGATAGTGGCGCAGAATGTGCTTCATCCACTGGTATGCCTTTGGTTCCTTCACCTAAGCAATAGCTCTAATGCTGTCGCAGTAAAGTAGGATTGAACCATCAAGAGAGAATGCCACTCCGAGTTTGATGATGAATTTTTTCAGCTACACAACTTGCTTTGCAGCATCAAATACCCCAATATACTCTACCTCACAAACTGAATCTGCTATAGTGTGCTACTTGAAACTTTTCTAATAGACAGCTCTACCATTAAGGATAAACACATAATCCAATACATTTTTGCTATCATCATGTTCATATTGAAAACTAAAGTTCGTAAACTCCATAAGTTTCAAATCTGACTCACCATAAATCAGTCACTAATTCTTAGCATTTTTTAAATACTTAAGGATAATTTTTACAACCTTCTAGTGGTTCTCTCCTGAATCAGATTGGCATCTACTCACTACTTTTAGTGATTATGCCACACCTAGTCTCGTACATGTCATGGCATATATGATAGATTTCATTACTGAAGCATATGGGATTCTACTCATATGCTTTCTCTTTTCAGGAGTTGTCGGACAATCCTTCTTAAAGAGAGAAATTTCATGGCTGCTCGAAAGATAACCCTTCTTAGAATTTTCCATGCTGAACTGCTTTAGCATAATTTTTATGTACATGGACTGAGATAACCCAAGCATTCTTTTAGATCCATCCCTATAGATCTTTATCTCTAGGATGTAGGATGCTTCTCTTAAGTCCTTCATGGAGAACTAAGATGATAGCCATACTTTTATTTCTTGTAATGTAGGAATGTGATTAAGAGAATATCATCCATGTATAATATAAGAAATACCACAACTGAGCCATTTGCCCATTTATATATGCAGGGCTTTTCTCTGTTTATAACGAAGCCATATGTTTTGATCATCCTATCAAAATGCATATTCCAACTTTGAGATGCCTACTTCAATTCATAAATGGATCTCTGAAACTTGCATACCATGAATTCGTCCATGGATATAAACCTTTCAGGTTGTATCATATATATCTTTTCTTCCAATTCTCCATTTAGAAAAGCTATCTTCACATTTATTTATTAGATCTCATAGTTCAGATGGATAGCTATTACAAGCATAATCCGAATGAATTTGAGTATTACTATAGAAGAAAATGTCTCATCAAGTCAATACCATAATGTTGATGATGTTCTTTGACAACTAAACAGGCTTTATAGGTCTCCATCTTTTTGTCTGCGCCCTTCTTTCTTTTAAAGATCCATTTATATCCAATAAATTTAATCCCTTCAGGTCGGTCAACTAATGTCGATACATCGTTGACCTTCATAGACCTAATTTCAAATTTCATGGCTTCAAGCCACTTCTCAAAATTGGATCTCTGTATTGCATCCATGTAGGTGATCGGATCCTTATCATTCTCATCGAGTTCGATAAGATCATCATTCTGAACAAAAAAATCATAGTATCTATTCGACTGACATGGTACTCTATTGAATCACCTCAAAGGTGTAGGTACATTGGGCTTCGGATTTAATCTAATCAAATTTGATTTAGATTTAGCTAATTGTGTCAATTTTTCTACTTATCGAACTTTTCTAAATTCGACCTTAGAGGCAATAGTTTCTTCACCAAGAAACTCCTTTTCTACAAAGATTATCTTAAAATTGTCGAGCACCTTTTATTCATCAGTTAGGTAGAAATAATATCCTTTTATTTCTTTCGGGTATCCTATGAAAATGCATTTGTCAAACTTAGGTCCAAGCTTATCTGTCATTAAATGTTTGATATAAGCCGGACATCCCTAAATCCTAAGGTGTAAGAGTATTGGCTTACGTCCTATCCATATTTCATATAGAGTTTTAGCTATAGACTTACTTGAAACCCTATTTAGAAGATAGCAAGCTGATTTAAGTGCATATCCTCAAAAGAAGATTGGGAGGTTGGTAAAACCCATCATGGATCGGACCATATCTAATATAGTCCGATTCCTCCTTTCAGACCACCATTATGCTGTGATATCCTTGAAGAAGTCCACTATAAGTGAATCCCATTCTCTCCTAGATATATGAGAAATTTATTGAAAAGATATTCATCCTCTCGGTCAGATTAAAGAGTTTTAATACTCTTTTTAGTTTATTTTTCTATCTCATTGCGGAATCTTTGGAATATCTTAAATGAATTCGACTTGTGTTTCATCAAATAGATGTACCTATACCTAGATAGATCATCTATAAAAGTATTGAAGTAGAAATATCCACCTATAGCATTTATGCTCATAGGTCTACATGCATTAGTATGTACTAGACCTAAAAGCTTACTAGCTCTTTCATCTTTTTTAGTAAAAGATGACTTAATCATTTTTTCAAGAAGATAGAACTCATAGGTTGGAAGTGATTCACAATTACTAATTTTAAGGATTCCCTCTTAATTCAACTTGTTTATTCTTTTTTTATTAATATGACCTAGCCTACAGTATCAAAGATAGATATCAGACACATTATTTATTCTAGGGTGCTTGCTAGTGGAGTAGACCATATTAACAGGTTGTGATAAGAAATAGATTTCATTATTCAAATATCAAGTAAAAATTATAATACTATTCAAAATGACATTACAGAAATTCTTCTTTATTGAAATTTCATAGTTGTTTTGGGTCAAAAGACCTACAGAAGTGATGTTAAATAAAAAATTAGGACAAAAGTGATAATCACTAAGAACAATAATATGAGACTCGAATACAAGCTTTATGATTCCTAATGCTAGAATTGAAACTGGTCTTCCATCTTTAATGTTCAGAAATCTTTCGCCTTCTTTAAATCTCCTACTGACCTGTAAACCCTATAATGAATTGCAAATATAGTAAGGACCTCCGGTATCCAATATCTAGCCAATAATATCATAATTTTGAAAAATTGCAAGGAGTTATTATATAAGTACCTTGCCTAGTAATAGTTTGCTTTTTTCTCAATCTGTTTAGATCTAGGAAGGCAATGTATTAAGAACAATTCCTCTTTCAGTACCTCTGCTTTTTGTAATATAAGCACTCCACTTGATTCTTTTCGGGTTTAGATTTCCTAATCTAGTTTTGCACTAATGCCTAGCATGTTCATGCACCTTTTTGGTCTTGTTCTTCTTGTTCTTCTTTTCTTTCTTAAAGGGTCGACAACTAGAAGAAGACTCTTCTACTATATTTACCGATTTCTTATGGAGCTGATGATCATTTTCAAAGTTTTGAAGCAATCCCAGCAACTATGGTAGTTAATTTTAGGCATTATCATTCGAAAATAAGTAAGAAATGGGAGAAAAGACTTGGACAAGGAGTTTAGTATTGCATCTTTTCCAAGTTGCTAATGCAAGAAAAAGCTAAGCTTGCTCAGGTACTCAATCATCTTAATTATGTACAGTATATGATTAGTGACTGATGCACCATCCCTCATCTGGATGTTGAAGATGGCACAACTAGTTTTGTACCTTTTAATATTGTCAGGTGTGCTAAAAAACTCGTTTAACATTTGAAGTATGTCTTGTGGTTGAGCAGACTCAAATCTATGACTAAACTCATCAGTCATAGCCACCAGCATAATGCAATGAACCATGGTTCGGTCATTAAGCCACTTTTGATAAGTATTTTGGACCATCCCATGTGCATTCGAAGTTGGCTCCTTAGGTGCCGAATCTATCAGTATGTACATAATTTGTTCATTCTTTGGGACAATCTTTAACTTACAGTACCAGCTATCGATGTTGGATCTTCTTAACTTGTCATTGTCCAATAATGATTGAAGTGATAAGATAGTGGCCATAACTACATAAAGAAAAACTAAAAATTCAATTAGTATATGATTTATTAAATCTAAAAATTTAAATTTTAATCAAAAGATTTTTATACTATTTTATTCAAATTGATAGCCTCTACCTCCAATTTAAGAAATTATTCTAATTTCTTAGTGGATACTAAAATCCACACAGACTGCACATACGCTCAACTTTGGTCGGTTAACTCATGTGCATCTATATGTAGATTCATAATCAATTATTTCTTTAAATAATTTTTAGTAATTTAATTTTATTCTAAAAGTCTAATCAGTAGACTTTATCCTCCACTGAAAAGGTTTGGTTAGGTCCAACCATTAACATGACCATACTTGGTCTATCTAAGTAATGAATGATTAAGCCTAACTTTGGTTGGTCAATCTAACACCATTTAGATAGACATGGCCAAGTAATCATATTATGAATGATAATTCTAATAGCCAATAAGCATCAGGCCTTTGAGCCTCTAATAATTATCAAACTAGTGGATCCATTATCACTCAACTTAATGAAAGACTATGATTTAGTTATCACTATAACTATTTCTTTTTAAGAATCTAATAATTTTAGAAGATTTGATAAACACAATTTAAGAGAAAAGAAAAGGTTAACCAGTTAATCATGATCCTCCCACTGACTTCACCAAGTCAGATTAATGAAGACTAGAGATAAGCCGATCTAGGGGTATCTAAATTAGTTACATTGATTTACCTAGTTGACATGGATTAGCTCGAATTATCAAGTGATCTGATCGAAACATAATTTCACCAAGAAAGCTAGATAAGTGAGATCGATGGAAGGGATATTCCATTAACTCGTCAAAGATCGAATTAGTGCAAGTAGCTTCCAATTAAAAACCATCGATCATAAACTGTCAGACTTATCTTGAACATCAATTGATTAATTAGTTTTGATTGGATCCACTTAATAATCCAGACTAGACTGCTTAGCTAAAAATTTAGTCTATTTGGTTCTTATTAAAGACATGGGTTTGACCAACTATAACTATTACAATTGATCTATAGAGCCCTTGACCTAATCTAAGATAATATTTGATTATATTTAGTCAATTATTCTAATTTAGTCTATTTTTTAATCCAACTTTAGGTCTAATCCAATTAATGGATCTAATTCATTCTAATCCGTTAACCCATGTATTATGATTTTTGTCTTAGGCTCTTTAATTCATAATTTTAGATTCTAATTAATAATCCTTAATTCTTAATTAAGTGTTGGACGGAGGGTTAGGATTCGATATTTCAAAAATAATTTTTATATTTATAAAATATTTTTATAACTTGATTATATCTACTAAATGGGTTGATTTATTTCAGAAATGGGTAGGCTCATTTCATATACATCAACCAGTTGCATGTTTAAATCATGAACAATATAAATAATATAAATAAAATCATGAATCTACTTTAAATCTAATCTAAATATATTTATAATAATAAATTTAGATTAAAATAATTTTAATTCTATTAAATCATAAATCTCTTAGATCATATCTAACTTATTTATGATTAATTTTTAGATCTGTATGAACTAGGATAAGTTTTTTATTGTAAGGGATAAACCTTACAGTAGGACAATCTTATAAGATCAGTTCGTACAATCTAAATATTTATTTTACACTTAAAACTAAGATTATAATTTAGATCTAATCTAAATAATTAATCTAAAATATGCATAAATATCTTGTCAAACAATTATAGGCTCTAATACCAATTGAAAAAAAAATCCAAGATTACATGCATCTATTTTAAAACTTTTTCAAAATTAGTGGAAGCAAAAGACTTAGATTAATTATATTAATCTATTAAAGCATACAAGAACTCCTAAATCTAGGATTTTAGGATATGATATATACATGTATTAAATCTAAAAATTAAATAAACAACTTGAAAGGTATTGATTATATTAATACCGATCAACTCTAGATCTAATCTAGACTATTATAGAGATTTAATCTCTATATCTTTTCGTAGTGTTGCCTAGATATGCAACCCAAGAGAAGGGGTGAATTAGATTTTTAAAATTTTAAAACTAATTTAGAACCATAAAGATTATGTAATGTTATGCAAGTTGTTTGTGATAGATGATTTAAGTAAGATGAAAAGATAAATAGTAAGAGAGCAAGTATTTAAGAAAATAAAGATGGAGAGAGAGAGCAAGTACATCACAAATAAGTAAGATTTATAGTGGTTCGGTGCCAACCTTGTGAGCTCAAAAGTGGTGCTCCCAAGTCTTGGAAATATGAGAAGATAGGTCATGAGAAGATGGAAGCAAGTCGGAAGAGGAATTAGCCCGGGTAGCAAAATTCAGATACTGAGCTGGCTCATCCTGAGATTGAGCCGACTAAGTTGGAAACTGGGCTGGCTCAGTTTAGGACTGGATCAGCTATATTTTAGAAAAAAATTTAGAAAGAAAGCAGCATTTTTGAATTATTGGTATGGTACACAATGGAGTCGGCTCAGTCTGAGATTGAGCCGATCTAGTCGCAAGTTAGCCGGCTCAATCTGAAACTAGGTCGGCTCAGTTTTTACTGATTTATTTTATATATGTGGGATGTTTGGATTTTGGAGAGTTTTTCTATAAGCTTGGGGCTTGACCCTTTTGTAAAGTATAAATACTGAAAATAGGTCAAGATTGTATATGATGCTGAATTCATTGAATAAAGCTCTTTTCTCTCGGAACTCTTGTGCTCTCTTTCTCTTTTTTCTCTTGAATCCATTATTTGCTTTCATGTTGATCCTAGGAGATTGTTCCTTGTTGCTTGGCTAATCACTAGCGGCCATGCCGGTCCGAGAGAGGATAGTTTATCTCAACATTTGGTATCAGAGTGATGTTACGTGGAAGAAAGAAAGACACATAGGATTACTACATCCAGGATTTATTATATTAGGTTTTATCCAAAATCTTCTTGTTTCTTTATTGTTTGTCTCTAAATTAAGGAGGAGATTAGTTACACAGAGGGATGGTGATACAGATGGTTGAAAAGAGGATCTAGGGTGTTTAGATCTTTTTTGAAGGATAGTGTTACTAGTGTGTGATCGAAGAAGGATGTTAGGGATCTATTCTTGATTTTTTGAAGTCATGGGATCGAGTGGATTCAAGATGGATTTTGAGAAGTTTGATAGCAAGGAGAACTTTACCCTATGGCAGCAAAGGATAAAGGACTTGTTGGTTCAGTAGAGGATTTACAAGGTCTTAATAAGAGAAAGGTTGGAAAAGATCAATGCTGAAGATTAGGAAGAGTTGGAGGAAATTGCTTTCAGCACAATTTGGATGTGCTTAGCCGATCAGGTTTTACTCGAGGTTTGCATAGAGACTACGACAAAGAAGCTCTGAACGAGACTGGAGAATATATACATGGGAAAGAATATGACGAACAAGCTATGGTTGAAGAAATAACTGTATAGTTTAAGGATGTCCGAAGATGGAGATCTTGTTGCACATATCCAAAGGTTTAATCAGGTGTGTTCTAAGGTGATGAGTTTGGATGTGAAGATCGATGAGGAGGATCAGGCATTGCTGCTATTGTGTTCTCTCCTAGGTTCATATGATGGTCTTATAACAACTTTAGTTTATGGGAAGAAGATCCTAAACTATGAAGAGGTTGTTGGTGTACTCAGATTAAATGAGCAAAGAAAGAAGATCTGCAAAGGAGACCCTAAGACTGAGATCTTGACTGCGAATGAAAGACAGAAAAGATCAAAGAAGAAGGCAAGAGAAAAATCCAAGGATAGGTCGAAGTCTCAGGATCAGAGGAAGATATTGAAATGTTATAAATATCATCAGCCTAGATACTTGAGAAGAGATTGTCCCCTTTTGAGATCAGAAAAAGGGAAGGCCAGTAAGGAAGATGATATAGCTTCTGTGGATAGTGGAGAAGACCTGTTAGTTGTATCAGATGGATCCATAAAGTGCGATATTATGTGGATATTGGATTCAGCATGCTCGCACCACTATACTTCTCATCGAAAGTGGTTTGTTACCTATCAAAAGGTCGATGGTGAAAGTGTCAGTCTTGGAGATAATTATCTATGCAAAGTAGCTAGAGTTGGCTCTATTAGGGTGAGGATGTACGACGAAATTATTCATACATTATTAAATATCAGGCATGTACCAGAGTTGAAAAAGAATTTGATTTTTTTGGGCTACTTGGAGGAGAAGGGTTATGCTTTTAGTAGCCAGGCTGGGAGTGGATGTCTGAAAATTTTCAAAAAAATTTTGGTGGTGATGAAAGGTAGAAGACTGAGCACCAATCTTTACAGAATGGAAGGCTTAGTGGTGAATGATAGTGCATAGGTGCTAGCAACGGTAGAGGAGGAGCAAATTTTATATTGATTGTGACACTATCAGATGGATCATATGAGTGACCGTGGGTTCACTAAACTTAGTAGAAGAGGTATGATCCCAGTCCTGAAGAAGGAGGACACAGATTTGTGTGAACCATATATTTTTAGCAAACAATATAGGATAAAGTTTGTCAGAAGTATCAAGCACAGTGAAGGAGTGCTGGATTTAGTGCACTCGGATGTGTGGAGATCAGCTCCTGTATTAGCTAGAGGTGGGGTAAAGTATTTTATCACTTTCATTGATGATTTCTCAAGGAAGGTGTGAATTTATCTGATTAGAAAAAAATCAGAAGTGTTTGCCCAGTTCAGAGCCTGAAGAGCTGAAGTAGAGGAGTCAGGAAGATAGGTGAAGTATCTGAGGTCGGACAATGGAGGGGAGTATACTAGCTTGGAGTTCAGAAGGTACTGTGAGAAAAATGGCATCAAATACCATTACATGATGAAGATGATTTTCTAGCAGAATGGTGTCATGGAGAGAATAAATCGAACATTAATTGAGAAGGCATGGAGTTTGAGGCTACAGACATCACTTCCAAAATCTTTTTGGGGTGATGCCTTAACTTTTTTTTATTTTCTTGTGAATAGGTTCCCACATCATAAGCTAAATGGATGCATTCCAAAGGAGGTCAAGAGTAGGAAGAAGGTGGAGCTTGGCTATCTGAAGGTCTTCGATTGCCCATTCTGTGTATATGTGGAGGCAACCAAGAGGAGCAAATTGGATCCGAAATCTCAAATGATGATATTTATAAGGTATCCACAAGGAGTCAAGGGGTATCTGCTATGGGACTCTTAGGAACAGAAGTCAGTGATCAGCAGGAATGTTATCTTTGATGAGAAGAGCATCTTGAGGAGGTCTGGGATAGATGGAACTGGAGAGACAAAGGTGAATAGCAGTGGCCAGTCTGAGATAGATGACATGCAGTCCGAATCCACATATAGGAGTGTTCTTATTGAGATGGAGTTGGGTAGGAGAAAAGATACTTAGATGGAAGACCAGCATGAAGTGCCAGTAGTTCAGATGAATGTACAGGATCAGCCATAAACATCAGGCAGAGATATGCCAATGGGAATGGTTTTGCACAAATCCCAGCGTATTATCAAGAGACCAATTAGATATGATATTGATGAGGTTATCTCCTATGCACTCGTCACTGCTAATGGAGATCCAGAAAATTATGCAGAGGCTATGGAGAGTGAGGATTATGATTCATAGATGCAGGCCATGGTGGAGGAGATGGAATCACTTGAAAAGAATCAGACATGATAGCTGATGGATCTTCCAGAAGGTGCTTGATTTATTGGCTCAAAGTGGATGTTCACAAAGAAAGAGGCACCTTCAGAATAAGGTAGAGTCAGATTCAAAGCAAGATTGGTAGCAAAGGGATACTCACAAAGGGAAGGGATTGACTACATTAAAATTTTCTCTCCTGTGGTGCTTGATCTATTTGGATTTTGCTGTCACTGGTGACACAATACAACATGGAGTTAGAATAGATGGATGTGAAGACAACATTCTTTCATGGCATATTGTAGGAAAGGATCTACATAAAGCAGCCAAATGGTTTCATGGAGATTGGATAGGAAAAAAAGATGTGTTTACTCAGAAAGTCTTTGTATGGCTTGAAACAGTCCCCTCATTAGTGGTATCGAAGATTTGATAGTTTTGTTTTGAGCCTGGATTTCAGTAAATGTAAACATGATTGCTGTGTCTACATCAAGGATGTAGATGAGAAGGATACTCTATACCTACTACTGCATGTAGATGATATGCTTATAGCCAGTAGAAGCATGGAAGCTATGAAAAGGCTGAAAAGAATATTATCATTTGAGTTTGAGATGAAGGATCTGGATCCAGTTGAGAAAATCCTTGAAATGAAGATTTGCAGAGATAGGTGCAAAGGAGTGCTCCATTTGTCGTAAGAAAAATAGTCCAGAAAGTTTTGGAGATGTTTGGGATGGAGAAGGCCAAACTTGTAGAGATGCCATTACCGAGCCATATATCTCTCTCCAAGCTACAAATCCTCCAGTCAGAAGAGAAGAGAGAATACATGGAAAGAGTCCCTTATACAAATGCTATAGGTAGTATGATGTACACTATGGTGTACTGTAGATCAGATATAGCACATGCAGTGAGCATGGTTAGTAGATACATGGCTAACCCTGGGAAGGAATACTAGAAAGTATTAAAATGGATATTGCAATATCTGCATGGAATAAGAGATTATGGTTTGGTGTTTGGTGGGCAGCCAGGAGGATTTGAAGATGGAGGTTCGAGTGCTCTGGAAGGATTTGTAGATGTAAATTATGCAGGAGATCTTGATACAAAAAGGTTTACCACTAGATACCTCTTCTACGTGTATGGTGGACGGATGTCTTGGAGATCAATTTTTTAGCTAATTATGGTCTTGTCTACCACAGAGGCTGAGTATATTGGAATAACGAAGGCTGCAAAGGAAGCTCTTTGGCTTATGAGGCTGATTGCTGAGTTGGGGGTGGAGCAGAGCAAGGTTATACTGTTCAATGATAGTTAGAGTACTCTGCTGTTGGCACAGAACCTAGTCTATCATGCACGCACAAAGCATATGGACGTGAGGTACCACAAGATCAGAGAGCTGGTGGAGGAAGGTGAAGTGAAATTGATGAAGATCCATACCAAGAAGAATTAGTCTGATGCAGTCACGAAGGTACTCCCCAGAGATAGCTTTTAGATGTGTATGGCAATGATGGATTTGCTGAGAAGAGATGAGTTCACAAGGACTTGGAAGTACCAAGATAGAGAATGTGAGCTCAAAAGTGGCGCTCCCAAGTCTTGAAAACATGAGAAGACATGGCATGGAAAGATGGGAGCAAGTTGAAAGAGAAATCAGTCTGGATAGCAAAGTTCAGAAATTAAGTCGGCTCATCCTAAGACTGAGGCGGCTAAGTTGGGAACTAGATTGGCTCAGTCCAGGATTGAGTCGGCTATATCTTAGAAAAAAATTCAGATAGAAAGTAGCATTTTCGGACTGTTAGCACGATAAACAACTGAGTCAGCTTAGTCTGTCTATGACTGGGTTGGCTATGTCTTAAAGAAAATTTAGATAGAAAGCAGCATTTTTGGATAGTTGGCATGGTACATAATTGAGTCGGCTCAGTCTCAGATAGAGCTGACCCAGTCGTAAGTTAACCAGCTCAGTCTGAAACTAGGCTGGCTCAATTTTTGCGGGTTTGTTATATGTACGTGGGATGTTTGGATTTTGGAGAGTTTTTCTATGAGCTTGGGGCTTGATCCTTTTGTAAAGTATAAATACTGAAAATAAGTCAAGGTTGTATATGATGCTGAATTCATTGAATAAAGCTCTTTTCTTTCGAAAAACTCTTGTGCTCTCTTTCTCTCTTTTTTCTTGAATCCATTATTTGCTTCCATGTTGATCCTAGGAGATTGTTCCTTATTGCTTGACTAATCACTAGTGGCCACGTCAGTCCGAGAGAGGATAGTTTATCCTAACAAATCTTGCACCTACATCCACTCCCCAATCTCCTACTTGGGAATTTTAATCCACTAACCGTATTCAAACTGAATACACTATTGGAAACCTCCAACCCTAGCTATCCCATGCTTGCATACTTATTTTCTGGGTACAAGCCAATCCTACACACTCCGATTCAAGGTTCGGAGAGATCTTTCTAAGTTTTGGAGCCTCCAAAACTTAAAATAATATGACAATAGAGTATAAGAATTAATGGCAATGAAATACAAAGTTAGTCCCTTTAATGAGCAAATAAAATGTTAAAAACTCTTTACATAATTAAGGAAGAAGCTTTTTTGATTTTCCTCAAAGTTGTTGAAGACTTGAATGAGCTTTTGAGGGGTTGGTGAACTTGAAATGAAAGCTTCTTTGTTTGAAGAGGGCTTTTTGCTTAGGGCTGAAATGAATGCTTCAATCTCTTGTATTGTTCTTTTCTTTTGAAAGCCTTTATATCCTCTATGATGGCTGGAGAAAAAATAGATCTAATTTATAGCCATTGGAGATCTATTTTGGAGCATTAAATGTAGCTAAAAAGGATAAAAAATAGTCATTGTAGACTTTTTCCATCGCAGGAGATGACCTAAGGGTCAACCTCTACGATAGAAAATACAAAAAACTCACTGTTTTGTATTTTTTGCCTTTGGAACGACAGAGGTCGACCCCTAGGGACCTTTATGACAGAAAACCCAAAAAATTCACTATTTTGTATTTTTTGCCTTTGGAATAGTAGACATCGACCCCTAGGTTCACCCCTGGCATAGGGGATGTCCTAGGGTTCATCCCCTTTGGTGTGCCAATCAGCCCCTTTAACAAGGGTCGACCTTTTTCGTCAAACTTGATCTTCTCTCAAAATATATATCCAAAAAATATGAAATTACCTCTAATAGATCATAAATCTTATGTTCTTGCTCTTAAGGCTTTCAAAACAGATTTTCTCCAACTTTATAAAATTTATGATTTTGCTCCTCGTCATCTTTCTTCCTGATTTTTTTCTAAATTATGCATCCAAAATTTATAAAACTACCTCCAATAAATAAAAAATCTTTTAGGCTTGTTGTTGAGACTTCCAAAACATATTTTCTCCAACTTTATAAAATTTATGATTTTGTCCATGAAATACAATAAATCTTTTTTCAAGCTAAAATTATTAGTATCCTGCTCAAATATTTTGTAATTATCAAAATTAATTCTTGGAGCAACAATCTTTTTTTTTTTGATGATGAGAAAATATTTGTGTATAAGCAAAATAAGACATGCATAGAAAATTGAAAAAAAAATAGTGCCATTAAGAATTTTGAGTTTAAAATTAAGGTAACATATAGATATATTCAATTGATGCAAATTTTTAAGGCATGGGCTTTATAATATCAAGACATAATATCAATGCCTACATGTAGATGATCATAGTGCCTCATTATCATAAAGGATAGAGAAATCATAGTATAAACCTCAGTTTCTACAAAATAATTTAGTTCTTTTAGAAGTAAGGTTAGGGGCTATATATAAAATAAAATTGCCAATCATCAAGCATGTAATTTTAACATCATCAACCATCAAGCATGTAATTTTAACATCAACAATTAACAATTATTGCTTATACCAAATAATATATTTACTTCTCTTTTTTAACATCATCAATTAAAAACTACTCTTTCCTTGTTTGAAATAAAAATTTACTCCCCCTTTTATGACAGAATAAGATGCCAATATTCAAAATACATAAGAGTCATAGGAGTCATACATCAAGTAAATAGTTCTAGTTAGAATATATAAAGATGCGATATGGAGTTTACATAAAGATTTTAGAAATAGAAATAGTTAGCCATACAATATAAGCATCACATATAATCAAAATTAGCGAACATATGCCATGAAGTAATTGAGTAAACATATGAATGCATACTTTATGAATATTCTCAATTTATTTTTAGTTCATTGCATATTTTTCATATACTCATTATATTACAATGTCTCAATTTAAATAAATGAGTATTAAAATTTTAAGCATCAATTTATTAAGCATATACTCAATATTTCTTTCCATTTTTGATCATCATTAAAAAGCTTATGGAAAGAATTAAGAAAACCATCAAAATCAATAAAATATAGAAGTGTATCAAATGAGAGATGTATCAAATTCAAAAAATAAAGTCAAATAAATCATCTTCCTTTTAAAAACTTATCTTTAGATTTAAAATATGCTTAAAACATCATTTTTCTTTCAGAAATTTACTTAAATTCAAATATCAAAGACTCTCCCCCTTATTAAATGATTATAACTTTTATAATTAGATTTTTAAATATATATTTTTTAGACTTGAAGAGGAATAGAGCTTTTCAAAGTTCTGAACAAAGAAATCAAGCATAACATATATATATTTTTTTATGCATCAAATAAATCATTGAAATATATCATCAAAATCAATTGAAATTCAAAATATATATATCAAATTCAAAAAATTTTGATTTAATTTCAAGAGGGTATTAAATTTGAATTTCATGAGATATTTAATATGAAAATAAGTATGTTTGATATCAAATTTATATTGATATCACTCTTCTCCTTTCTAAAAAGTTTTAATTTAGATTTTTTAAGTCAATATTGAGGGATAGAGCTTTTTAAGATATTTCAGCATATTTGATACTAAGAAAAGTAGATCCAATGTCAAATTTCTATTTGATACGATCAATTTAGATTTTTAATTTAATTTTAAAAAATAAAAATTTTTAAATAAGATAAGTATAACAAAAAAAATTGACATCAATTTTAATATTTATTCTTTTCTTTTCTTAAGAAGTTTTAGTCAATTAAACTTTGAAAATGTATGTATCGAAATAGTATGAAAGATAGTATCAAAGCTGAAAATAATTTTATAAAAAAATTATATTGTACATTAAAAATTCTATAAATTTATTTCTAGGAGTATGAAGAGTTTTCAATTTAATTCAACTCCAAGAATGTCAAGAATGTTCAGATAAATCAAATTATAAAATCAACATATGAATGATACTACTTTAAGCAAGTTTCAATATTTGAGAATAATTTGTTTGTCTGATACTACTTTAAATTAGTAGTACTTTAAATCAAGTAAATCAAATTGAATAAACACATGAAAGCACTAATTAAAAAGACTATAAGGCATTTAATTGAGAGTTTGAATTCAATTGAAATAAAGTACAAATTTCAAAAAATTATAAGATAAATGATTGAAAATTTGAGATTAATATCGATATTTTCAATACTAATTTGCAGCAAATGTCTCTCCTAATTTCAAAAATGAATATCATAAAATTCATCACATGATATTTTTAAATTTATTCTTTCTTTTTTTTTAAGTGAAGCACCATTAATTGATACCACTTTAATCTTTAACTAATATTAATTTGACTTTTAAGCATAGATTTTTAAATTTGACTGATACCAATTTTGTAATTAATTCATCTTAAATGAATTCTCCTCCTTACTAATGCAAATAAAGATATTTTCAATTAAATAGTCTTTTAAGATCAAATTATTTTCTTTAGTATTTTTTTTTATTGTACTTATTTTAAAGTAAGTATATTGAGTTTCAAATAATCAACCATCAATTAAATAATCAATCATAATCATGATACAGCAAAATTTTTTTTTAATGAAAATTTTACTTTCATTGATTTTAAAATGGAATGTTTACAATAGGATGTCTTCAATCATGATAACATCAAAATGATCAATTGATGTAAAGTATTTTTGAAATATTCATTGATTATTAAAAAATGATGACACAATTAAATCAATCAAAGTATGAATTGATAAGTCAAAAAATATATAAATGTTTAAATCAAAGATGAACAAATCAAGTAATATAAGTAATTTTTTTTCAAGTATTTTTAAAAAATATTTCTTTCAGCACGACTCAATTAAAAATAGAATAAGATTTAGTTTAAGAAATATTTCTTTCTCATTTAGAAAGTATAATTTCAATACTATATTTTTTTTTCAAAACTATAGATTCAAAAAGAAATAGTTTTCAAATTTAGCTAAGGAATAGCTTTAAGCTTTAAAAATTCAAGATAAATAGATTCTTTTAAATTAAAAATTTATATATATTATCATAAAGAGATTTATTTAATTTAATTTTTTTAATAATTATTTTTTTAAAAAATATTTTTCTTCTCAAGAAATATTACACATTGAGTTCAGAAAAGATATTAAACATTTACAATTTATCTCAAATATTATCATATTAAAATATAGCTATGCAAACTTAGATTTGAGATAAAGTATTATTTTCTTCCTTCCTCTTTGATATTAAAATGAATTATTTAAAAATATATCATCAGAATTTATCTCAAACGTTATAATAGCAAGAATATAGTCATGAAAATTCATATTTAAGACAAAGCAACTATTCTTTTGCCAAAAGATAATACAATGGAATTCAAGGAAAAAATATATTATTTGATATAAATTATGATACTAATAGATTATACAAATAAATCATAAAGATATTTACTATTTAAATTCAAATCTTTCTTTTCTTAAGAAATATCATTCATTCAATTTAGTTAAAAAAAAAGGTATAAAATTCTTTAAATTTATCTTAAAAGATATCATATAAGCTATGTAAAATCAGATTCGAGATAAAATATTTTTTTTTTACTGAAAAAAAATAAGAGAGTACAAGATAGAAAAAAATCTGTTTGATACCAATTATGAAACTTTATTTAAGGATGAATTCTTTAATACCAATGCAAAATATGAATAAATAAGATCACATGAAAGCACAAGTATAAGTGAACCAACAAGTTAAGCAACAAATAAATGCCTATTTATGATTTTTCATGAGATTCAAAAATTATTTATCTAAAATTTTTATTGGAAGTAAAATATTTTTCAAGATTAAGCTTGATACTAATTAATTATTAGAAATCATGATAGGATCAAACCATACAAAGTATGATTGAATAAAAAGTAAAATAGAAATAATTTCTCTAAAGCAAATCAAATAACTAGAATAACACAAGTGTATAAATAGATCAAAATAATTTTACTTTTAATATTTTAATAATATTTTTTCTTATTTAGTTTAATTTTTTTTATTTTTCATAACAAATGCTAGAAAACTTGATTTTCTTAATTCTCCTCCTATGTTGAAAAATTAACTTTTCTTAATTCTCTTCCTATTTCTTTCAAATTAGGCATATTTAATTGATTTAAACAAGTAATCATTTCTTTTTCTTTATTTTGCAAGCAGAGCACATATTGAGTTAAATAAATAATATTAAATATATTAAATTTTCATAAAAGATGAAATTTTTATTGATTAGCCAATGGTGATTATAAAGATAAAATTATGAAAGCATGCAAAATATATGAGAGCTATATCCTATATAGATGCCAAAAATAGATTGAAAGGATCACTAAAGCTGTGGAAAGGAATCCTAGCATCTTAAGCAAGTATATATCATGATAATTCTAAGAAGTAGGTCTAGGCTAGGTAAAAGAAGAGTATAGTCTATTATCTCTAAATGACTAGGCCCAGTAGTGAACATCCTTCCTTACTATAGTGAGTGCCTGAAATAATCTTTCTAACTCGTCTCTGACCAATGATAATACCTCCATCTGATCTCATGTCGTCTGGTGTGCCTCTGATATGTACCTCTAAAGTTCTACATAAACTGATGCTACGATCTTGATAGAGAGTCTCTCAATAAATGCATCCTCATCTAGTCTATCAGATAATCATGAGTAGATAGTTGGTTTGTGAAAGTGAAGCTATCTCTATTTGTTTATACTACTTTGCTGGCTCCTTATCCTGATATTTACTACAGTAGGCTCTATTGTAGGAGTCTCATCATCATCATCTGCTATAGCATGAGAGCTGATATCCTCAATACCCTCAATCATCATCTCGATCAAATATAAATCTTAAATGTTTAGCTGCTTGAGATAATCCAAGGTGCTTCTACTGGTCTGTATATGTGTCGCGTGTATCCAATGCTATCAACATTTATTTCAATCTACATACCTTTCATTTTGGAAACTAGACTTCTCTCTTTCTTTGGGCAAAATGCTTCTGGAATGCCATTGGAGAATAAGGACTACAAGATTAGAATAGAAATGGAGAGAAAAGATTTGATTTTAGTAGGAGAGTGGTTTGAAAGAAATTACGGCTTGAGAAAATTGATAACGGAATGATAGAGCCTTGGAATATTTTTAAATAGAAAAATTAATTCCAAAAAAAAGGGATTAACTCCTACAAAATCAAGAGTCAGCTTCTTGAAGCAAAAAATATTTCAAGTAGTTTTTGATTCAAAAAAATTTAATCAAGTTGAATAAGAATCAATAGGCAATCAAATCGATGATCAAGAAGGATATTTAAGTCAAATTAGGGGATCAATAATTAATCAATCATAGGGGCAAGATTATCAAGAAACTCATGTAAAAAAAATATGGATATAGGCTCTATGAGTTTTAGTTGAACTATGAAATTTCAAATCCTTAGGGATAAGCTAATATGCAATGTAATTCAACACATCAAGCACTTGAGCTTTATGAATAGATGTTTTATCTTTAAGTACTTAGATCATGCAAAGTTTTGAGAAATTTCAATATTTAAGCAACTTATTGGGAAATGTCAAAAATCAGTTTTGCATGTATATTCAGTAATTTAAAAATATTCATATCCATTTAAGAATCTTTTAATTTAAGTTTATCAATTGCAAAATTGATATGGGGAAGCTATTATATCACATTAAATTTTAAGATAGTTTTGATTTATATCATAACATGATATTTAGAGGAGAGCATATTGATTTTTTAAAATCAAAGTATTCAAATCATCAAAATCAATCAATCATACTAATATATGAAAAGAATTTCAAGCAAGTAATCATAATATGAAATCATAATAATAGATCATTAAAATTAATAGAATTAATCAAACAAACATTGATGGTATGATGTAAGAAAAGTTTAGATTTTACCAATATTATCACCCATCCAAGTCCATTCCCAAGACATCCAACTACAAGTATTTTCTCATTTTATTCTATTGGATCCTTGGTGTACCTGCAAAATTATTTACTAGTTTTTGATATCCAAGTCATCTTAGGTCCATGAAGGTTAGAGTTCATGGTTTCTTTTGGAAACCAAATCTTCTTTATATTTGAATTTTTAGATTTACTAGAAAAACATGTATAGGATTTATGTCCTACTTTTCCATATTTAAAGCAAGTAATATTTGTAAACTTATTGCTTGATGAGTTTACAAAGATATTTTCCAAAAATTTTTATTTCTTAAGAGGATTATAGCCTAGGCCAGCTTTATCATAAATGGCCTTTTGATTTTCAAGTATCATTTGAAGTTTATTTGAGCTAAGAATAAACTTTTCTACTATAGATTTTAACTTAGCAATTTTAGTTCTTAGGTTTAGATTTTTTTGAGTTAAAACCAATTTCTCATTTGAAATTATCTCATTTTCTTTTAGAAAGAATTTTAAAATATCATTTTCCTTCTTAAGCTCAACATTTT
Source organism: Cocos nucifera (assembly GCA_006176705.1). NCBI lineage: Eukaryota > Viridiplantae > Streptophyta > Magnoliopsida > Arecales > Arecaceae > Cocos > Cocos nucifera. The sequence goes on along the minus strand of QRFJ01000117.1, from coordinate 943,319 downwards.
CTTCAACTAACAAATTTTCAGATTTAATCAATTCTTCCTTTTCTTTAGTTGAAGAATTAATTTATTTCAAAAAATCTTTCTTTTCTTTGGCCATATTTTTTATATTTTTTAATAGATCTTTTTTCACTCAAAATTTTATTTTTCTCTTCAACCAAAGATAGATTAGATTTTTTAAGTTCTTTATTCTATAGCTTTATCTTTTTGTATTCATCCATTAACTCATTAAAGGCTTCATATAATTTATTAAAAGTAAATTCAGAAGAGTGTTTATGATATATCTCAATATTTTAAGTCATGAGGCAATAACTTTCTACACATTTCTCCTCTTTCTCATTCTTTTCTTCTTTGCTTTGCTCCCACTTAATCAATGCTTTCTTTTTCTTTTGTTTCTTTCTTTTCTTCTTCTTTTCATCCTCATGCACCATGAGGCATGAGTTGAGCTGAGTTTTTTTTTCTTCTTGGAAGCTTGATGTTTCTCTTTGATTTGCTCCCTCAAAAGTAGTTTTTAATTTCTTCTATATTTGATTTACTGAATTACATGAAGAAATTGTATTAAAAATATTTATGTCTAATGAACAATAAAATAAATTCATTGCTTTAGCAATCATTTGAATCATTTCTTTATCATGAATTGATGCATTGGATGTGTGTAGGCCATTGATTATAATTTTTCATAAATTATATTCATGTGCTTGAATAAATATTTTTATCCTAGATTTTTAATAAGTATAATTTGAGTCATCAAACAATGGAGGCTTATCTATAAAATGTCCATTATTAAAAAAAGATTCCATTTTAGATTGCTAAGATCTTTGGCTCTTGACGACTAAATCAACAATCAATAACATAGCATCTGCTCTAATACCACTTGTTGCCTAGATATGCAACCCAAGAGGGAGGGTGAATTAGATTTTTAAAATTTTAAAGCTAATTTAGAATCATAAAGATTATGTAATGTTATGCAAGTTGTATGTGGTGGGTGATTTAAGTAAGATGAAAAGATAAATAGTAAGAGAGCAAGTATTTTAAGAAAATAAAGATAGAGAGAGAGCAAGCACATCACAAATAAGTAAGATTTATAGTGATTCGGTGCCAATCTTGCACCTACATCCACTCCCCATGCTCTTACTTGGGAATTTAAATCCACTAACCGTATTCAAACTGAATACACCATTGAAAATCTCCAATCCTATCTATCCCAAGTTAGCACGCTTATTTTTTGGGTACAAGCTAACCCTACATACTCTGATTCAAGGTTTGGAGAGACCTTTCCAAGTTTTGGAACTCCCAAAACTTAAAACAATATGAAAATAGAGTATAAGAGTTAATGACAATGAAATACAAAGTTAGCCCCTTTAATGAGCAAATAAAATGTTAAAAACTCTTTACACAATTAAGAAAGAAGCTTTTCTAATTTTTCTCAAAGTTGTTAAAGACTTGAATGAGCTTTTGAGGGGTTGGTGAACTTGAAATGAAAGCTTCTTTGCTTGAAGAGGGCTTTTAGGACTGAAATGAATGCTTCAATCTCTTGTATTGTTCCTTCCTTTTGAAAGCCTTTATATCCTCTATGATGGCTGGAGAGAAAATAGACCCAATTTATAGCTGTTGAAGATCCATTTTGGAGCATTAAATGCAGTTGAAAAGGATAAAAAAATAGCCATTGTGGACTTTTTCCATCGTAGGGGATGATCCCTTGGTCGTCCCTTGCATAGGGGTCGACCTCTGTGACAGAAAATCCAAAAAATCTATTATTCTATATTTTTTGCTTTTGGAACAGTAGAGGTCGATCTCAAGGTCAACCCCTGGCATAGGGGATGACCCTTCCCTTTGGTATGCCATTCAATCCCTTTGACAAGGGTCGACCTAGGGGTCGATCCTTTTCTTCAAACTTGATTTTCTCTCAAAATATACATTCAAAAAATATGAAATTACCTCTAACAGATTACAAATATTCTGTTCTTGCTCTTGAGGCTTTTAAAATAGATTTTTTCTAACTTTATAAAATTTATAATTTTGCCCCTCATCATCTTTCTTTTTGATTTTTTTCTAAATTATGCATCCAAAATTTATAAAACTACCTCTAATAGATTAGAAATCTTCTAGGCTTATTGTTGAGACTTTTGAAATATATTTTCTTCAATTTTATAAAATTTATAATTTTATCTTTGAAATATAATAAATCTTTTTTCAAGCCAAAATTATTAGTATCTCGCTTAAATATTTTGTAATCATCAAAATTAATTCTTGAAGCAGCACGTGGGTTGAGAACTTTGCTCATTATTTTTGAGATTGAGATTGTCACTTTGAGCCACACAGAATGTCCAACCTCTATGAGTTGTCCACACGAGGGTTCGATATAATCGGAGGTCCAGTGATTGAAAATCTGCATAGCATGTTAGCACATTACAAATTCCTCCTTGATGGTTGATCTTTGATCTTCCTCTTTTAATTTCTTGGATCTTCCAAGAAATAAAGAAGCTAACGAGGACTTGGGAGAGAGGACATTCTTCTCAAAACTCTCAAAAGAATAAGGAAGAAGAAGAATAGAAATCTTAGAGAAAAACCCCTTCTCTCTTTTTTTCTCTCTCAACAGGATATGCACTAGGTTTGTCCTAGATAAACCCCATGCCCAAGAGCTCTTTGCACCTAGAAATCCTATGCCTAAGACCCTTTCTCATGATGAAAAGCCTGTAGAATTCCCATGCCCAAGGCCATCTTAAATAGGGAGATATGCAAGAGTCCTTATCTAGGTCATGTAGATGGTGTGGTGCTCCCAAACCTTGGAAGGCTATGGAAGGAGTCAGGGTGTTGGCTCATAGGATACTAGGACAGATGTGGTCCTAGGATTAAAACAGAAGCTATCCTAGGGTGAAGGTAGTGTGTAGCCCTCCATGGACTTAAGGTTCATGTGTGAGGACCTTGAAGGGCTTGATAGGTACTCTGAAGATCTGAAAAATAAGATGGAGCAAAGGACCAGAGCTAGAAGAAGTATCAACCAAGATAAGGGACTGGCATATAGTCGGGTTCGGATATGGGTCGAGCTGGCTCGAATTAAGATCGAGCCAAACTCAGACCATAGTTGAGCCGGCTCTCTTAGGTAGATAAAAAAATAGTGTTCAAGTGAGATGATCGAGCCAACTCGACTTCTGATCGAGCCGGCTCGATGGTGGTGAATAGAGTAGGACAGGATTTTTTGTTTGGTCTTGCATTAGATTTAATCCAAGATGTCTTAAGGCCTGGTTTAATAAGATTTTAAGGATGGCTAATTTATGTATGGATCGGATTTAGATTTAGGGGATGAGAGTATGGGAGACATGGGTGTACATGGGCTTGGTGAGTACTTTCATGTATTGGGTTGGCCTAGGAGAGTTTTTCAATTAATGTTTGATTTTATTAGGGCTCATGTGATGTAACAAAAATCTTAGGGCATATAAATTTAGGTATTATAACTTTTACAAGTGTGGAATCAATACAGAGCTTTTCTTCCTAAACTCTCTTCTCTTTGATTTCAAAGCTAAGCTCTAGGTGCCGCCATCTACTTTGTTCTTCTTCATGTTTCTGGATTAACACCCAGGTTCCAAGCAAGAGATTGGATCTATAGTTGTGGCTTCAAGCAGCCATAGGCATAATAGTTGGTATCAGAGCCTGATTGAGTGTGAAGGAGGAAGAAGATCAGGTTTCAGCAGAGATCAGCAGCAAGGTTCAGATCTAAGGTTTTCCCAAGCTTCATAAGGAAGGAAGAGATCTAAGGGTTGCTATCCACTATCACTAGTCAAGGTAATTTTTAGATCTACTTATTTATTTTTTTTTGATTTGGTTTGATCATGAAGAACAGTAGATTGAAGGTAGAATTTGAGAAATATGATGGAAAGAAAAGTTTTACAATATGAAAGATCAGGATGGAGGATCTATTGGTTCAGATAGGGCTAGATTCGGCCTTGGAGGATAGATCGGAGGAGATGACAAACAAGGTGTGAATGTCCTTGGAGAAAAGAGTACGTACTATGATTAGAACTTATTTGACAGATGAGATTTTGTATGGCATGTTAAAGAAGAGGATACTCAAGAATTTATGATTGAGGTTACACCGGTTATACATGAAAAAGAATATGTGCAATAAGTTGATACTGAAGAAGCAACTGTATAGCCTTCAGATGTAAGAGGATGAGAATATTATAGGGCATATTTAGCGATTCGATCGGATCGAGGTGACCTTTTGTGATGAAACTCTAATGATAATTATTTAGATAATGAATGGTGAACATGAGCATTAAATTTTAAAATTATATAATATTTTAAAAAAAATAAAAAAATTATTTTTCATCTATGGTAGTGGTTATCAAAAATTGTTGCTATAGATCGGGATCTATGGCAGCAGTTTTGGATAACTACTGCCATAAATTTATGGTAGCGATTCGATAACCGCTGTTTGTAGATCTATGGCAGTAGTTCGATAACTGCTACCGTAGGTTAGGTTAAAAATTCTCAAATTTTTTCTTTCTTTCCATGCACGCTCAATCTCTCTCGCTCTCTCTCTCCCCTTCCTCTTCGTCATCGGTAAGGTTCCTCCTCCCTGGCCGACGTCACCGCTCCTCCCCCCCGACCGGCATCGACCCTCCTCCCACCCGACCGGCATCGCCCCTCCTTCCCCCTCGGCTGACACCGCCCTCCTTCCCCCTCCCTCTTCGGCCCCCTCATCCCCGACCGCCCCTTCTCGCCACCCGCCACCCCCACCCCTCCATCCGACCCTCCCTCGGCCCCCAGCGAAACTCCTCCTCTGGCGAACCCCCCTCTACCCTCGCTCGGCCCCCGCGAAACCCCACCCCCGCCCCTCCATCCGACCCTCCCTCGGTCCCTAGCGAACCCTTCCCCTTCGGTGAAACCCCCATCCGACCCTCCTTCGACCCCTACGAAATCCCACCCCCCCACCACCACCACTATTCTGACCCTCCTCTGGCTGAGTGCGAAGCCTCCTTCAGCCTCCTTATCACTGTGCCCCCTCCCCCTGACCCCCATCCCTGGCCACCCCCGCTCTCTCTCTCTCTCTCTCTTTTCTCTTTTTCTCTCTTTTCTATCTCACTGTCTTGCTTTTGTTTCATAGGTTACCTCTAGTGCCATCATCCTCCTCTAGCATCATCGTCGGTGACTCTCGAAGCTTTCGGTGCGATCCGCTCTCTATAGCCATAGAAATAATTTTTTTTTAATTTTATAATATTATTTATTAATCATATATATTTATAATAATTTATAAAATATTTATAATAAATATTATAAATATTTATTATAAATATTATAATTATCAACATGCCATAGTTTTTGGATCGTATCGTGGTGGTAGCCTTATGCTGTGCCATGTTGGCGGTTGTGAACTAAATCTGTCAACGGATTGGGTTCGGATCGAAATCTGGATATTCTGATCTGGACCCAATTTTAATTACTGATATTGGATCTAAATCCAAATACTCGATAGGTCTGTACTTGAGAGAGGAAGGAAGGGATCTGGCCTTGCCACCATCATTGGGAGGGAGGGGGTCCGGCCTTGCCGACGAGGAAGATCGAGAGAGGGAGAGTGGGAGATCGAGAGAGTGAGAGAGGGAGGGAGGGGCTTCGGCCTTGCCGGCATCATTGGAGGGATGGGGTCCAACCTTGCCGGTGAGGGAGATCGAGAGAGTGAGAGATGGAGGGATGGGGTCTGGCCTCACCGACAAGGGAGATCGAGAGAGGGAGAGAGGAAGATCGAGAGATGGAAAAGCTAGGAGGGAGGGGTTCGGCCTCGCTGCTGTCGTCGGTGAGAGAGATTGAGAGAGGAAGAGAGGGAGTGATTGAGGGGATGGCACATAGTCGAGTCAGCTCGGATACGCAGTCGAGCCGACTCGGGCCATGATCGAGCCAGTTGGGGGAGGACCCTAACCGAATGTCTTAGGCATGGAGCCAACTCGGCTTTCGAGCAAATAGAATTTGATATATCATGATGTTATATTGATTAATGTTCATTAATGTTGTAGGTCACGATGGCACCAAAATGCCATCTAGCTTTCACCCCTACCTCTCGGCGGGTTATGTGCAGTTCAGCATTCGAGAAGTAGTCGAAACATACTCCATCCACCTCGACATTGGCTGCTCAGGAACCTTCACCATCGGCATCTACTCCACCGATAGCATCTACTCCACTGGCTCTTGATCTTCTACCATCACAGGCATCTGAGTGTATATTTTTATTATATTAGCACAACTTTATTTTTTATATAGTATTTGTATACTTTTATATTTGCATTGCAGGGACATCATCCAGCCAGACATTTCATGGTTCTCCACGTATGGCACATGTATGGAACCGCCAACATCAGATGATGGTGCAGTATGATGTGGAGGGAACATTGGTAGGGGAGACCGCGTGGGAGATGCATTCCTTTTTTGGAGTGCTTGTGAGGCGATCGGACATCATTCCCATAGAGCCCAGAGACTGGCATTTGATGGATGATGCCATCAGGGATCGGGTATGGAAGGAGATATGGGTAAGTACGTGCATCTTAGTTATATTTATGCATTTTATATGTTTACACTATATATGTTTGATTAGAATAATTTTATAATTAATTTTTGATAAATTTATGCGGAGGAGGTACGACTTTTTCGATCATGAGAGGACTTGATATGCCAGACTGAAGAAGATCAGAGAGTTGTACCGGGGTTACAAGGTCAAGCTCCATAGAGGATGGCTTGAGCACCGACGAGACACTCCAGAGGAGCTTGTTCCCTGGATACAGGACTGTCCTTCGAGTCAGTGAGAGAGGATGGTTAGACACTAGAGGAGCCAGGAGTTCGAGGTAAAATTTCTAACTTTTAAATTTTTTAATAAGCTTAAAGTTTTATTTAAATGTTTTTTAAATATTTATTATTTATTTAAATACTTGTTAGGCTACCTTCCATCAGAATCGGAAGAACCGTGCAGCCCAGGAGTATACGCACACTCTAGACCATGAGCCTATTGCCAGTCGTGTGCATAGAGAGGTAATTAATTTTAAATCTTATTAGATAAATTAAATTCATATTTTTTATCATCTTTCTGATAAATTTATTCTTTGTTATAGCTGATGAGAGATGGAGTGATGTCCAACCATAGCGAGATCTTCCGATCCAACCGCACGGACAAGATGGGTAGGTCGATGAACGCCACGATCGAGCGTATTTTTGTAAGTATTAAATATATTATTATATATGATTAGTATTATAGTATTTTTTATAAAATTTTATTTTAATTTATAATTATAGGATTAGTTAGATGCGCTCGCGAGCGAGGACTTGGATACCTTTGGGCCCCATGACCATCTGTCTCAGATCTTGGGGCCTGAGCACTCTAGGAGGATTCGATGCAGGCCCGGATACATGTCGATGAGCTACTGATCCGAGGCCAGCGTCTCCTCACAGATTTTTAGTGTCGTCAGCTGGAAGAAGCTTGAGGAGGCATTAGCATGGTAGATCATGCTACGATGCAGGTAGATTGGACTGAGAAGCGCGCATCTCATCTGGAGGGCATCATGAGAGATATGATGTCGACACTCAGCACGTATTTTGAAGTCACAGGCTTCGAGGATATGTTGGCCCGCATTCCAACTCCAGCTCCGACTCCAGCTCCAGCTCCAGCTCTAGCTCCAGCTCCAGCTCTCGGTGATGACAACGACGACGATCATGTAGATTTAGGAGACTTTTGATGTATTTTATTTTTTTTAAAAATATTATAATAAATTTTATTTGATAATAAAATTTTAGCATTTCAGAATAATTTTTATGTTTATTATATTTTTTTATGTTATATATCTATATTTATCAGATAAAATATATAAAAAAATAAAAATTTTATTTTTTTAATTATTTAAGATCTATGGCAGCGATTTTATAACCGTTGTCATATCCGTGCCAACCGCTGCCATAGGTCCGGTGCCAACCGCTATACTAGATCTATGGTAGCAGTTAAGAAACTGCTACTATAGATTATCTATGGCAGCGGTTATGTAACCGCTGCCATAGATATCCTATGGCAGCGGTTGCATAACCACTGCAATAGGCAATCTATGGTAGTGATTCTAACAACCACTGCCATAGAGCTACGGCGACGGTCGTAGTGGCAGCGGTTTTCGCCGTAGTGGCAGTGGTTAGAAAATCGCTGCCATAGCCTATGGCAGCAATTTTTTGGGCTACGGCAGTGGTTACAAATCGTTGCCATAGCCCTTTTTTATAGTAGTGGTCCGTGCTCGAAAGAGAGCTAATCGCTGCCGTAGCCCTTTTTTATAGCAGTGGCCCATGCTCGAAAGAGAGCCCAGCAGCCCATTCTCCCTTCAGCGCAGACATCAGTATGATGTCAAAATCCAAGCGGTCCATGATGGACCACTATAGTATTCGGTCCATTATCGACCCTTAATAGGTGCCCAACGAAAATCATGGCTCACGAGGTAAAATCATTATTCCAGGTGGTGTGTTAGGCAACGATTGGTTAAGGACTACAGAATGGCCCATTCATAGGGTCCATATGTACAATAAATGCACGATCTAATGGCTGTCCTTCCTTCTAGTTTAGATCCAATGGTTGATGCCTTTTTCTAGTTCGATTCGAATCCAAACAGTGGCTGTTGCACGATCGAATGGCTGCGCACTCTCCAAGCAACGATCCAACGATTGGCATTCATCCCAACGGTGATTTAAACACCCGAAAGAGAAGCCATCTTGCAAGCCCAGGCCGCACCCAAAAGAGAGCCCAGCAACCCATTCTCCCTCCAGCGCAGACGTTAGCATGATGTCAAAATCCATGCGGTCCATAGTGGACCGCTATAGTATTTGGTCCATCATGGACCCTTAATAGGCGCATGGCAAAAAATCATGACTCATAAGGTAAAATCATCATTTCAGGTGGCGTGTCAGGTGGTGATTGGTTGAGGACTACAGAACGGCGGGTTCACAAGGTCCATATGCACATTAAACATGCGATCTAATGGCTATGCTTCCTCTCGATTCAGATCTAATGGTTGATGCCTTTTCTTGGTTCGATTCAAATCCAAACAGTGGCTGTTGCATGATCGAACAGCCGTGTGTGCTCCAAGCAATGATCCAATGGTTGGTATTCATCCCGGTGGTAATTTAAATACCCAAGCATGATCCAATGATCAAAATTTCATCATCAAGTGTGGATGGATGGCCCACAATAATTCTGATTGGATTTGGGCTTATTTAACGTGGATTTTGATAATTTTGGGATTGCTTGATTCAGATTTAACGGCCAGAATTCATAGAACTTCACAGGATGCATCCAAAAAGAGTTTTAAGTCAATTTTCACTAGGATTTCTCCATATTTAATGATCAAAACTCTCCTTAGTCTTACACTGCTTAGCAATAAATGATTCAGCCCTCCAACACTCTATAAATAAGTCACTAGGCAATCAAATCAAAGTGTCTTCGATCAAAGAGAGGAAAAGGTCCAGGATGGGAGCCATGTTTGGGTTAGAGGTTGCTTCAAGGCAATAGATGCTACGAAGAAGAGCTGTCTCTTATGCCATCTTCACACCGATATCGATCCAAGATCAAGATCACATCTTTTTTAGTTTTTCTTTCTTTTTTGCTTTTTTTGAATTTCATATATTTAAACTTTAAACTAAATTTTAATTAATGTAAATTTTATTTTCTGCTCTTTAAATTTCTATCTTTTAATTCTATTATTTTATTTTTTTGCTATTTAAATTTTTGTTCTTTAATTTTAATTACTCTTTAATTATAAGTAGATGCTAAGATTTAACTAGTAGATCTTAGTACCAAGTTTAATTTTTTACATCATTTAATTTTTATTTTTTATTTATAATTTTATTTTCTAAATTTAATTCTATTTTAATTTTTTTATAAAAATTAAAGAATTCAAAATCAAAATACTATCTTTTTTGTAGATTCGATCCGATTCACTACTTATTACCTATTTTTAATCGATTTAAGAAGTCAAAATTAAACAGATAAACATGGTATCCTAATGACAACATCATGCTCTTATCAAATTTTTGGTGCCATTATCGAAGAAGGAATGGATATTTTTTTTGATTTCTTTAATTTTTTTATAAATTAATTGTAAATAAATTTTTAGTTTCTTTAATTTTTCTATAAGTATAGCTTACTAACTTTTTTCTTTTGCAGAAAAAAAGTGAAAAAGCAAAAAAAAGAAGAAGGAAGATAGCTTCCAATTTTCTTTGGTGAGCTCAATTCTAACCCTAGACATTTTTTTTGTTATTTATTTTATTTTTAAATTAATTTAAGAAAATATCCACTTAAACCTAATTAAAAGCTTCATGATAAGAGTAGAAACTCTAATTACTTAAAACATCCATCATATTAGATTTAGTTTTATTTTTATTTTTTTTGATGATCACTGGAGATAAGGTAAGTATCTCAAGTTTAATTAAGTTACTTGCATCTAATTTAGTTGCATAGAATTCCTTGTTAAAAGTGATTGTGCATATTCATCTTTGAAGCAACTTAAGGGCACAATCCATTAAACAACATAAGGTGAGGATTTGATTATCCTTTCTTGGCCCATAAACAACCAACCAGCATCCATCATTGGCCTAAGCCTTTAAATTAAAATCAATTAGACATCAGCCCTAGGAACTCGAGCTCAATAGGATAAGGAACTCTAAGAGTTAGATCAGATTAGGGTTAGTCAACCTAACTAGTGTCTAAGAAAAGTGGTTCAGGAATGATTGGACTCGAAAAAAGATGGTTTATAATTAGTTCTATTAGCTTACCTGGTCAAGTATAATTGGTGTCTAAGGCAAGCAACGAGAGGACTTTCATCGATTTTACACCTATCTGGCCAGTTGAGTGGCTGATCTTACACTTGGAGGGCTTGAAGATGACTTTGATAGTTAGGAGTTATCTAGATCTAGGACAATCCTTAGTCAGGATTGTTTGCCTAACTTGATTACTAACCAACATCAAACTTAATTAAATCCTAATTTTTCTCTCTTTTCTTAACTCTCGGACTCCTTAGGACCTCTTCTTTATAACTCTTCTTTCTTTCTTTTTCTTTTTTCCTCTAAAAATAAAATAAAATAAAATAAAATAAAATAAAATAAAAAATTAAATTAAATTAAATTAAAAATAATAATAAATAAATAAAATAATAAAAAATTATTAAAAAAAATAAAAATAATAAAATAATAAAAAATATAAAAGAATTTTAAAAAAATTCTGAACCACACGTCAGAGTTGCGCTAGTACATGTATGGTAGAATATTGCTTTTTCTGATCTAGTTGAACTAAATCATAAAATTGAATGGTTGAACCATATTAAACCTAATAGTCAAATGGCTCGATATTTTAAAGAACCACATAGACAGATGAAAAAATACTTTATTCCTTCCACTTATAATCCTTCGACTTGTATCCAGTTACCGAATATCCATGCTACCCACTATGAGATCAAGCAGACCACAACCCAGATGCTTCCATCTTTCTATAAAAATATCAATGAAGATCCTTATAAGCATCTGGATGAATTTTTAGAAATATACTTTATAGTAAAAATCCAAAATTTATTTGATGATGTCCTTAGACTAATTTTATTTTTTTTTCATTAAAAGACAAAGCCAAGTATTGGCTTGGCACAATAGAAAGATCAAACCAAACTTAGGCTGAATTACAACATAATTTTTTTTAAAAAAATTTATCCTATAGGCCGAACCAACATCATGAGATAAGCTATCACTGAATTTGCCTAGCTTCCAGAAAAACAAATTCATGAGTCATGGGAGAGACTTAAGAAACTTCTTAGAAAATGCCTACATCATGGTTTGTCCAAGTGGCAAATAGTTCGAGCTTTTTATGAAGATTTAGGAGACCATTATAAACTAATGGTAGATGCATCTTGTGGAGATGCATTTATGAGCAAAAGTGAGGATGAAGCCTATACTTTATTTGAAACCTTGAGTGAAAATTCAATCAACCATGTTTCATTAACCTTCTACTAAAAGTGGGTAGGAATCTATGATCCAAAATCTAGTTCTAAGATTGATTTGAACCTGATAAATAAAGTAGACTTTCTTGCCTAGAAATTAGATCAACTCCTAACCTTAGGTCAATAATCTCCTATACAATACACACCACCCTTTTATTATTAGGAGATTTGTTCTATCTATGCTAGTCCAACCCATCATGTGAGTGAATGTCCTATGGCTGCACAATTTTCAGCTTTCATCCAAAAACAAGTCCAAGCTACTCAAGGCTACTTCAAGCACGTCAATGATCCATTTTTAAATTTATATAATCCAGATTGGAGTAACCACCTTAATTTTTCTTGGATACCCCAATAGATTTAGGCTCAGACCTAAATTTTACTTATTCAAAATTATCAAAATAGGTCCCAATGCTAGAACTATGCCTATAATAGTAGTCAACCTAGTCAGTTTACCCAGCCATCATATTACAATCAGTCATTATACCCACCTCCTCAACAGACCAATCTAGCTGATGATAGATTTAATCAACTACAATAAATGATTTTGACTCAACAATAATCTATCACTAGGCTAGCCAAATAGGATAATTAGCTGAGTCTAATATGAGAAGAGAACTAGGTCAATTGCTGAGCCAACTGATTTATATAAAAAACCCACCTATTGTCTAACAACCACCTAGACCAAATTATCAATCTAAAGTTTCACTTAAGAATCCCCAATTAGAGAATGCCAAAGTAATTTCTGAGCCTAAAAGTTATAGAATTCTTATAGGCCCATATCAAGATCAGGTAAGAGAGGCTAGTACTGATACTAGCCAAAATGAAAATTTAAAAGAAGAAGTTAGTACTAAAGAACCTGAGTCCAGAATTGGTACTGATGTTGGTTCTAATTTAAATGAGATAGATAAAGAGAATAAGAGAACAGATAATTTAACTAAGATCTATAAACCTAAAGTCCTATTTCCTTCAATCCTAGAAGTCGGTTCTTCTTACATAAAGCAAGAGGCATGCAGTAAAGAGCTACTAGAGTTGTTTAAACAAGATTATATTAATTTACCTTCAGAATTAAAGCCATCTTTAGTCACCCTTCTAATATCCATTACATTAAACTCAACTTCGAATCTAAAAACTCAATTCATGAGCATTTTAGAAGAACAAATAGGATAGATTCTTAATAAACATGGGTCTGAGAATGGAGTCACGAATTATATTTCCATAATTATCAATGAATATATTAATAAAGGGATCACAAACTATCTTTCTGAGATTAGCAATCCAAAATTATTAGAATTTGTCAATCCAATTTTTGATATGGGATAGGTAAGCTACCTTATGTCTGACTGAAGATGGTAAACTTAGCACTTATTGAAAGGTAATTCAATATTTAATTTTTTTACATCTAATTTATCTTTTTAGTTTATTTATTTTTAGATTATTTTGAATAAGTTGGAGGAAGAGTCAAATTTTCAAAGGCACATGCTAGACCACGAGAACATATTGAGTTAGGTATACTCTTTTCTATTCTTTAATACATTTTTTATTTTTTCTTCTTCATTAAGGATAATGTCGATTAAGTTGGAGAGGAAGAATAATTTTTTTTTTAAATTCTTAAAATTCTCAAAAAAATTAGTATTTAGCATTTAGACATTCGATTATGCTTAAGAATTGAGTTGAACTAAGCATTTTTTTTTTAAAAAAATGATGTACAGATCAGAAAATTTATAAAATATTGAGGAATTAAGTATTAAGAAAATTTAATAAAAGTTTAGATCTAAAATATAAATAATTTTTTTTGAGCACTTCTGATTTTTTCTACCAGCATCAAAGAAAAATCTACTTTTTATGGGCTTGTATAGGACAACTATATATTTCTTCATTAAAAAAATAATAAAATAAAATAGTTTTTAAATACTTTTCATTAAGTAACTAGGCCTCTTTGTCTAGGCAAGCCTTGAGTTTTGAATCAAAAGATGGAAAGGATAAAGAAGCTCATTATAAAGTTAGTCTTAACTTTTAGCCTATTTGATTCGAGCTAGTAAGCTCGAGGGATATTTTATACCTAGTGCCCTAAAGCCAACTGATTTGAAAGTCATTGATTCAAGACTCGTTACATGGATCAAATAGAAAGTTTAAGAAATTAAGACACTCAATAGTGGTATAATGTTAAAAAAAATACATTGATTTTCCACCAAGTAACTGCATCTTGTTGGCTAAGCAAGCAATGATATTCGCATCAAAAAGTGGATAATATGAATAAAAGATTCAGTAAATGAAGGGTGGAAGTAGCAATACACTTTTTCATATGAAAGTTTAGACAAATCAAAGATAAAAATAGAAATAATTTGAAAAAAAATTTAAAAAGTTGAATATTTTTTACTTAATTTTTCTATTGGTAAGTACTAATATTCTAATGATATAGCTCACTTATACTTTACTGAACATCAATAGCTATTTTAAAAATTATTTAGGTAAAATTCAAAACTCTGAAATTAAAAGATATCTAAAGCTAAATTCTTTCTTTACTCGAGGATGAGCAAAGCTTAAGTTGGAGGATGTGATAAGTATCATAAATTCACCAATAAAAATATTAATTTATTAATTTATTTATTTTTATTTTTAAAAATTAAATATTTTTATTTATTATTTTTAAGAAATATATTTATCAAAGAGAAGTGCTCATTTTTTTAGTCACAACGAAATAAGTTTGAAGTGAATTGAAGCTAAAACGAATTCGATACGAATTTTCAAAGAAAAAAATAAATAAAATTGAATCGGCTCAGTGGCGTGCTCAACCAAGCCACCATATTCGGCTCAGCTGGTGCGTCCCAGCTCAGTCGGTGCACTAGCTAGCTAGCCTAGTAAAGAAGCTAGCCCGCAAGCCCAGCCCGCACCCGAAAGAGAGCCTAGTAGCCCATTCTCCCTCCAGCGCAGATGTCAGCATGACGTCAAAATCCATGCGGTCCATAGTGGACTGCTATAGTATTCGGTCCATCATGGACCCTTAATAGGCGCATGGCAAAAAATCATGGCTCACAAGGTAAAATCATCATTTCAGGTGGCATGTCAGGTGGTGATTGGTTGAGGACTACAGAATGGTGGGTTCACAAGGTCCATATGCACAGTAAACATGCGATCTAATGGCTGTGCTTCCTCCCGATTCAGATCTAATGGTTGATGCCTTTTCTTGGTTTGATTTAGATCCAAACAATGGTTGTTGCATGATCGAACGGTCGTGCGTGCTCCAAGCAATGATCCAATGGTTGGAATTCATCCCGATGGTGATTTAAATACCCAAGCATGATATCCAATGATCGAAATTTCATCATCAAGTGTGAACGGATGGCCCACATTAATTTCAATTGGATTTGGGCTTATTAAACGTAGATTTTGATAATTTTGGGATTGTTTGATTCAGATTTAATGGCCAGAATTCATAGAACTTCATAGGATGCATCCAAAAAGAGTTTTAAGTTGATTTTCACTAGGATTTCTCCATATTTGATGATCAAAACTCTCCGTAGTCCCACATTGCTTAGCAATAAAAGATTCAGCCCTCCAACACTCTACAAATAAGTCACCAAGCAATCAAATCAAAGTGTCTTCGATCAAAGAGAGGAAAAGGTCTAGGATGGGAGCCATGTTTGGGTTAGAGGCTGCTTCAAGGCAACGAATACTGTGAAGAAGAGCTGTCTTCTATGCCATCTTCACACCGATGCCAATTCGAGATCGAGATCACATCTTTTCTAGTTTTTCTTTCTTTTCTGCTCTTTTTAAATTTTAAGTATTTAAACTTTAAATTAAATTTTAATTAATGTAAATTTTATTTTCTACTCTTTAAATTTCTATCTTTTATTTTTATTATTTTATTTTTTTGCTCTTTAAATTCCTATTCTTTAATTTTAATTGCTCTTTAATTACAAGTAGATGCTAAGATCTAACTAGTAGATCTTAGTACCAAGTTTAATTTTTTATATTATTTAATTTTTATTTTTTATTTATAATTTTATTTTCTAACTTCAATTCTATTTTAATTTTTTTTATTATAAAAATCAAAAAATTTAAAATTAAAATATTACCTTTGTTTGTGGATTCGATCCGACTCACTACTTACTACATGTTGTTAATCGATTTAGAAAGTCAGAATTAAACTGATAAATATGGTGTCCTAACGACAACATCTTACTCTTATCACTCAATATAAGGATGGATCTGGAAGAGAAGGATAAGAGTTTATTGCTGCTGTATTCGCTACTTAGGAGCTTCAATCCATTGATGACCATGCTGTTGTATGGTAAGAAGACACTAGTGTATGAGGAGATAGTGTCAGTGCTTAGGTCCAATGAGCAGCAGGAATGGATGATGAAGTGGGAGGTCTTCTGGAAGGGTCTTGCATTTTTAGAGAGGTCCAAAAAGAGAAGAAGGGTATGCAAAGGGGTAGCAAGAGGTCTAAGAGATGCTTCAAGTATGGTGAAGTAGGGCACTTCAAGCAGGAGTGTTCGCTTTGAAAGAAGTGCAAGGAAGGAAAAAAGTTAGATTTCATTGGTTCAGTCATTGAAAGTGAAGATTTGAATGAAATATTGGTGGTCTCGAAGGAGCCCACAGGATGTGGTGTATCCAAGATAGTTTCGAAGGGGTCTATGGAGTGTGGAGGATTTGAAGGGGTAGCGATAGTGTTTGAAGTGCCATAACAGGCCCTACAATGCAGCATTAGATAGTTGGCCTTGGATGACTCGGGTATAGAGTTGGCTTCTACAGTATCAGAAAGACTTCGATTTCAGATGGAGCACCAGGCAGAGATGGCTTCATAGGTAGAGGGAGATGTGATATAAGTTCAGAGCAGAGGAGTGTAGAGGAAGGAGCGATATCCTAGCACCAGCATCAGAGATGCATAGTTCTAGATGGACCAGCGTGAGTAGGAGGATAGGCATAATTCTGAGAAGATCATGTTAGGGTATGCAGTGAGTGCCAGTACGAGAATGCTGAGGGTTCTCCAGGAAAGTCCAGAATAAAAGATGCGGTTGCCAAGTAGAAGGATGCCTATAATTTTTAGAGGGGTGTAACAGAGCAAGTCAAGATCTTTAACGGTAGAGGCGGTCATCTCAAAGGCCTTAAAGAAAGCTTAGTAGTTGAAGAAAAATGGCAATGGTAATATGTGCACAAGAGGCTGTTAGGACATGCATGTACAGTGGGATCGTGCAGGAGGATATTATCAATTGTACCAAGGCTTGGGTGCACTAAGATAGAGATTGTAGATGGTGTGGTGCTCCCAAGCCTTGGAGGCCATGGGAGGAGTCAGGATGTTGGCTCTTGGGATACTAGGATAAGTATGGTTCTAGGGCTAGGACAAAAGCTGTCCTAGGGTGGAGGCGGTGTGTAGCCCTCTATGGGCTTAAGATTTAAGTGTGAGGACCTTGAGAGACTTGGTAGGTGCTCTGAAGATCTAGAACATAAGGTGGAGCAAAGGATCAGAGCTAGAAGAAGTATCAACTAAGATAAGGGGCTACATAGTCAGGCTGGTTCGGATGCGGGTCGAGTCGGCTCAGACCACAGTAGAGCCAGTCCTCTCAGACAAATACAAGATAGTGTTTAGACGAGATGTAGTTGAGCCAGCTCAACTTTTGATCGAGCTGGCTCGACAGTGACGAACAGAATAGGATAGAGTTTTCTGTTTGGTCTTAGATTAGGTTTAATCTAAAAGATTTTAAGGCCTGGTTTAATAAGGTCTTAAGGGTGGCTAATTCATATATGGATCGGATTTAAATCCAAAGGATGAAAGCATGAAAGACATGGGTGTACATAGGCTTGGTGAGTACTTTCATGCATTGGATTAGCCTAGGAAAGTTTTTTAGCTGGAGTTTGGATTTATTAGGATTCGTGTAGTGCAACAAAAATCCTAAAGTATATAAATTAAGGTATTGTAACTTTTACAAGTGTGGAATCAATCCAGAGCTTTTCTCCCTAAACTCTCTTCTCTTTGGTTCCAATGCCAAGCCCTAGGTGCCACCATTTACTTTGTTCTTCTTCATATTTCTAGATTAACACTCAGGTTCCATGCAAGAGATCGGATCTATGACTATGGCTTCGAGTAGCCATAGGCACAATAGATCAAATACCTAGAAAGACATATCCAAAGGGGGCAAATTGAGGTGCTAACTTTTGTGCGTCTCTCATATTTTTCTTGGGCATGGGTTATCATGAATTGGTGCACAATACCTTCCCTTTTTCCACTAAAAAAATTAGATCAAAATTTGATTTAATTGGTGCCATCTCATGGATAGTGTTTGGGTTTAGTCAAACTCTATCAAATAGAGTTCTAGGTCAAAATAACTTGCTTATTTTGACCCGATCAAAACTAATTTTCAAACAAGAGGAGAAGGGGTGCATGGGACTCCTTGGGGCATGAGAAACATCATGCACAACTTTAGAAAGAAGGGTGTGGGCATGGGTAGATGTGGCGCAAGAGATGAGTTAGCACAAGGAAGAGAGTCCTAGTCAAATTGGGCTCTCATGTTTTCGTAGATCAAACCAAATTTTTAGCCTAATTAAATTAAAATTGGTGCAATCTAATTCAAGATGATCCTAGTCTAACTAGAAGCCCATTAAAATTAGATTAAATTAAATTTAATTTTGATTTAAATTCTAATTTAATTAGAAATTAGGTGCACTCAAGTCCTAATAGAATAGGAATTTGATCTCTTTTACAATTGGCTTATCCTATAAACTAATTAGACTTGATCTAATCAAGTCCAAATCAAATCTAATTGAATCTCATTCAATTAGACTCAATCTCAGCCCTAATGCTTAATCAGATTGAGCTAATTAGCAATTCGATTGCTAATTAATCCTCCTACAACACTTACACTAGGTCAAACATCAATCGCATTGATTGTTTGATTTGAAAATGATTCATAATTATTGATTAACCATTCGACTAGATTGAAATCTCTAAAGTATGTGACCCCATAGGTTCGAGCCTAAATCGATAGCATAGGAGCAAATTTCTGTGTCAATCAAAATGACCATCTAGCAATGATACCCGATGGCCAGATAGGTCGAATGTATATAAAGCAACATTCTAGAACTTATGTGAATATGATTACTTTATAACTCATCCCTTTGAGCTCTATATTTAGGATGACTCAAGGTTAAACTGTCAACCCTAGAATAGTGCATCTATATTATGTTTTAAAGTAATTAGTTCTGTGACTCCTCATAAGAACTATCCTAGCCAAGATTTTGCTAAATTAAAATTATAATTATACATATCTCCTAAAATTAAGAGTGGTCAATCCCATCTTGACTCACTTATCGACATCACATGTACTTGACTATGCCTAAAAATCTTTCATCACTAAATTAAAAATTTAGGTAGTCCAGCATCAAAGTAAAGTGAGTTGCTTGCAAGTCATTGTGGTGATTTTAGGTTCGAGGGACACATACCGATATTCCATTAGAATAATTCTTGATCGCAAAATACTCCAAAGTTGGTTATGTTCAGTGATGATGTACCCCTACATCTCACCTGCATGCTATACCAGTATCTCCACTCTTCTTGGTTAAGAGGACAACCAATCTATTGGTGTAGAAAACTATGAGGACATCGGAGGCAACTGGAGTTGGAAAGATGAGGCCACCGATTGGACCTACAAAATAAAATTCTAATCGAAGGTGGGTGGCTCTAGCAGGATCCTTCGATGCTTACATCATTTTTCTAGCCAACTAGAATAGAGTGCTTAGAAAAATAGAGAAGTAGGATAACGAGAAGGGAAGGAGAGCTTAGAGAAAAATGTATCTGAAGGATTCCTTTTATAGATGGAGTGCATAACAAATTGATGGTGATAGTTATAACTATCTGATAGTGGACTGCTCGGACCATGTGGAATTTGTTATGAAGGAGTTGTCGTTTGTCACAACTTGCAAGCGATGGAGATCCCTTTGTTGAAGTATGAACATAGGTTGGAGACTTCGGTATATGCGGTGGACTTATGACCGACCGAGGTCTTTTGGAGGCGATGTCTAGTGAGTTTGGAAACCTCTTGGTTCATGCACAAGTAGGTGCCTCCTCAATTGAGATCTGAAGTACCACGATTGGCTGGAAGAAGTCCATCCTAAAAGGTATTTGAATGGAAGGACCTCAGCTGAAGAAAGCATGACTGAAAGTAGTGCATCTAGAAGGAGTCCGCCCAGAAGGAGCATGCCTGAAGGAGTTCATCTGGAAGGAGCATGACTGGAAGAGTTTATCTAGAGGGTGCATGCTCGGAGGAGTTCATCCGGAAGGAGCACGACCGAAGGAGTTCTTCTAAAAGGAGCATGCCTGGAGGAGTTCGTCCGAAAGGAGCATGACTGGTGGGGTTCATTCGGAAGGAGCATGCTTGAAGGAGTTTATCTGGAAGGAGCGTAATTGGAGGAGTTCATCCGAAAGGAGCACGACTGGAAGAGTTCGTCTGGAGGGAGCATGCCCAGAGGAGTTCATCCGAAAAGAGCACGACTGGAGGAGTTTGTTTGGAAGGAGTGCAACTGGAGGAGTTCGTCTAGAAGGAGCATGCCTAGAGGAGTTCATCCAAAAGGAGCGTGTCTGGAGGAGTTCATTTGGAAGGGGCATAATTGAAAGAGTTCATCTAGAACGAACATGCTTGGAGGAGTTTGTCCAGAAGGAGCATGCCTAGAGGAGTTCATCTAGAAGGAGCGCGATTGAAGGAGTTAATCCGGAAGGAGCGTGCCTGAAGGAGTTCGTTCGGAAGGAGCATGTTGTCTATGATATAAAACTTCAACTATCTTCAAAACTCATAACCAATCAAGATTGAGAGGATGAAACTTTGGTCCTATCATTCATTCTAAATTAAGAAGCAAGGTTAATTAAATAATGGTTCTCCTTTAATGTTTAAGATCATTCGATCGGGTTTTGTTATACCTTTGACAAGTTCTGCGGTATGAACTCATTATTGGGAGGATCAACGAATTCCTTCAGAACAGGGGTTGGCGATTAAGGACTTTGGCGGGGGTTAATTTACCCCCAACACTTATCCCCCTACTCATGAGTTTGAATTTTAAATAAAAGAAGTATAGAAAAATTACTACAGCCAAAGTTCTTCATCAGCTTCCCGCTTCTTGAAGAATGCAACTTTTTGGCTTTTTTGAATTGGCACCAAGATTTAATGCCGAATGACTTGAAAGGATAAATTTTCTTGAAGACTCATCTGGTGTGAAGCTCCATGTACGGCATAATTATTGTTTTGCCAGGTGCCAGGAATGAGTGGGACATGTGGCGGGTTGGGGTCAGCTGAAGAGGTCCTGTAATCATAACTTTCTCTGATTTTGTTATTCTATTTAAGCCCTTCTTCTTCCTTCCAACGCCCCATCTCTGTCTGCGCTTTCTCTTTCTCCTCTCTCCCTTGTTCTTCTCCATCTCAGTATCCCACCCTTTCCATCGATTCTCCAGCCATCACCAACTGATTTCTACTCTCTCGACCATCTCGCCTTATTTTCTCTCATTCGCAATCCTTTCAATTGTCGGAGTCTCTTTTGGCCGCACCTCATCCCTCCGGTCATCTTCTTAGAAATCTAGGTTAGTCCTTAGTTGCTTTCTCTCTTCTTTTCTTTTCTTTTTTAGCTTTTTAGTGTTCTATATGAGTTTTGCTATTCTTTATCCAACGTTTTACAATCTTTTTCTCATCGCTTTCTCGGAGATTTTCAAGTTTCTTTTGATTTGAATGTCTTCCAAAACTTTATGGTTGTCTGATTCTAGAAGTCCGTTCGGTCTATCTTTTCAAAATCCTAATTTTCAAGAAAAGACTGAACTTAGAGATGTACCCCGACCGAACTTCATATCTAGAACTCTTGTGTGTTCCTTATCCCTGGATGACCTTTCCTTGATTAAGATCCGATATGGAATCCCTCCTGAGTATGAATTGAAACTCCTTGGGCCAAGCAACTAGGCTTGTTCTCCTCCTTCAGGATGTTTTTTTTTATACTTAGAAGCTTCTCATTTCGGATTAAGGCTTCCTCTCCTTCTTTTATAGTTGTCCTTTTCTATTTTTTGAACATCTCCTTTACTTCCATAGTGCCGAACTCTTTTAGGTTCATTATTGGATTCATATCCTTTTGCCTTTCTGTCGAAGTTCGTCCAACCATTGTCCTACTTTGAAACTATTATACTTTTAAGTATCATCCTTTTGTGAAGAATTGGTAGTACCTCTCATCCCAGTTTGGCAAAAAAGGACTGTTAAAAGATGCCCCTTCTTCTATTCATAACTAGAAGAAGAAGTTCTTCTTTATATCCTACCCGACTTTAGAGTTAGAACTTCCTCCCTAGGGTGTTCTTAGAGAATCACTTCGTCGAGCTCCTAGTTTAGAGAGGGATAACCTTGATTCCATCGATAAACTCAGGAACTACCAGGCCCCTCCCCTCTTCGAACTTCTGAAGGACCAGACCTTGTTCAATATGGGCCTGAGTCCTCTCAATCCTGCCGGTATATCTCCGTACTTCATGAAATTCCTTCTTTTTTTTCTTTTTTTTTTCTTTCTCTATTTTTTTTGACTGTTCTCCCTTTTTTATTGTAGAGATGGATGCTTAGGTAGCTAAAATGCTTGCTAGGAGGCTCCAAGCATACAAAAAAAAAAGGGAAGGCTCCCAGTGAGGCTTCAAAGAAGATGAGGGTTGACATTCCGAGCTCTACAACTCCTACCAATGCCACTACCACTCTCGAGGTTCCTGATGATATCAAGGTCATTCCGATTATCGAGGTGGGAGCTACTGATGGGGTCGTAGTGCCCCCCACATCCTCGGGCCCTTCCATTGAAGTTGGAGTTTTGGAGCTTTTTGTAGGAGCAGAGAGAAAGAAAAGAGAAAGGAGAAATAGAAGTTGGTTACTATAAAAGTTCAGTGCAAAACTCATTCCAGTAAGTCCGATAACGACGGCAAAGACTTGGAAGAAAATTTTTTCTGCAACCAGAATATCATCAAGGATTTAGTTGACAAGTTCGCCTTACCTGAGGTGGTAGACAAGATTGTTGATTTTGACTACAAGCAGCACACTTGGGATTCCCTTGAGGTCTTTCTTAAGATAATTACCTTGTCCCTTCATTCTTCCCTCTTTCTTTTTCTTATGCATATATATGCCTAACTCAATTCACTTCTTGCAGTCGGGTCACCAATTGCTCGCTTACATAAAAATGGTTAACTGCTTGAGGTTGGAAGCATTGAAGGCTTAGGAGGACCATTCAGCCGAGGTTAGCCACCTCCAGAAAGGGAAAGCCGCTGAGGTCAATTGCCTCATAAAGAAGAAGGCTATCGAGATTGAAGCTCTTCAAGAGGCACTCAAAAAGGAGCAAACATCGATGGAACTAAAGGCCATCTTGGCCTTGGAAGGAGAGAGGAGGAAGAAAGTTGAAGCCAAGATCACCGAATTGAAGGAGCAAGTTTCGAGATAGATCTTGAAGGTGAAGACCCAGACGGTGGAGGAGTTCAAGGTCTCCTCTGAGATGAGGGATTTGAACGTCAAGTTCAGCTAGGAGGCCTTCATCAAAGGGTTCAAGCTTTGTGAGGACAGGATAGCTAGCAAGTTTCTCAAGCTCGACCTTGGCTTCCTTGTGGAAGGGGCTCCTAATGAAGAAGTGGGACCATATGCTACCACCACCGATCTTCTCCCCGTCAAGCTTGCCATTGAAGAGCTGGGGCTGACCGATGTTGTATCGAACTCTTTGACTATTGATAGGAATGCGATGTTGTCATTAAAACACCGTGTTTATCAGTTTAATCCGACTTCTTAAAATAATTAAAAATTTATAGATAGTAGTGAGTCAGGTCGAATCCATAGGGAAGGTAGTGTTTTTATATTTGAAATCTTTGATTTTTTAAAAAAAAAGAAAAGAAAAGAGTTTTGAAATCAAAAGTGAAGTTGGAAAATAAAAAGAAAAAATTAAAAGATGCAGAAATTTAAACTTGGTACTAAGATCTACTAGTTAGATCTTAGCATTTACTTATAATAAAATAAAAAGCAATAATTTAAAGTGCAAAAATTAAATTATAATAAAAATAAAAAAATATGAAATTAAAGAGCATAAAAATAAATATTATATTAAAAATTTCATAATTTAAATACATAAAATTAAAAAAATAAAATAGCCTGATCTCTGATCTTGGATCGGCATTGGCAGAAAGATGGTGTAGAAGCTCGGCTCTTCTTCTTGGCACCCGTTGCTTGAAGCAGCCTTTAACCCATAGCCTGACTTCATCCTGTACCAAAGCTTCACCTTGATCGGAGATGTTAATTTTTGAAGGCCTAGGTCCTTTTTATAGAGCTAGGAGGGCTGGATATTTTTTTCTAAGAGGCAATGTGGGACTAAGGGTTGAACTTTGTAATCATCAAAATAAGAAGAAATCTGAGTGAAATTTGGATTAAAATAGCCTCTGATTGAGTTCTTTTAAATCTGATAAAATCCAGCCATTGGATGGTGATCCAATGCTTTCCAAAAATCATCAAAAATAGACGTGTAATGGCCCAGATCAAGTCGGATTAAATTTCTGGACCATTGGATCACGCTTGATGGAGGAAATTTGGCCTGTTGATCACATGCGCCTTGAGAGTTTGATCACCGTCGGGAAGCCTTCTGGACCATCGGATCTAAGCTGGAATCAAGCGCTGCCGTCCGATGGTGATCCGGGTGAAATCAGCAACCAAAAAAATGCTGATCGTCCGATCTCGATTGCAAACAACCACCACCACACGATTGCACGTTTACTATTCTCATGGACCGCATGGACCGGCTACATCATGCACCATAACCAATCAGCGCTTTCTATTGATAGATAAAAAGACCAAAATGCCCTATGAGCCTGCGATAAATTTTCTGTAGACCCTTTTAGGGGTCTAGGTCCACCACGTGGCAGGCTCTGATTCACCGGTGTCTGCTGAGCTGGCGGTCCATACTGTTTTGTAGACTGGCTGATGGCTTCTAGGCTTGAGTCGGCTAGCTTGGATGGCTTGGCACATCAGCTTGGTTGGCTTGGCTTGGTGCGTTTGAATGCGCCGGCTGTTGCGGTGTGGCGGCTTGAACAATTGTTATTTTTTCATTTAAATTTTTTTTTATTTATTTAGAAATTTATATTTTTTTTATTTTAGCTCCGTTTTACTTGAAATTTATTTTGTTATGATCAAAAAAATGAGCTCTTTTCATTGATAATAAAATTTTATTTTTTAATTTTTATTATTTTTTAATTAATTTTTTAATTAATAAAAATATGAATTTTTCAAAAATTATATATAAATTGATTAATAATTTTTAAAAATTAATATAAATTAATTAATAAATTAATACTTTTATTGGTGAATTTATGATGCTTATCACACCCCCCAACTTAAGCTTTGCTCGTCCTCGAGTAAAGAAAGAATTTAGTTTTAAATACCTTTTAACTTTAGAGTTTCGAATTTTACCTAAGCAATTTTCAAAATGGCCATTGATATTCAGTAGAGCTTAAATGAGACATATCATTTGGGTATTAATACTTATCAATAGAAAAATTAAGTAAAGAACATTAAATTTTTCAGAACTTTTTTCTAAATTATTCCACTTTTATCTCTGATTTGTCTAAACTTTCATATAGGCAGGTGTATTGCTACTTCCATCCTTCATTTATTAATTTTTATTTTTACATTGCCCACTTTTTGATGCGAATATCATTGCTTACTTAGGCAACGGGACCCGGTTACTCGGTGGGAAAATCAATTTTTTTTTTTTTTTTTTTTTTTTAACGTTGTACCACTATTGAGTGTCTTAACTCCTTAAGCTTTCTATTTGATCCATGTAGCGAGTCTTGGGCCAATGACTTCCCCCAACCAGTTGGCTTTAGGGCACTAGGTATAGAATACCCCTCGGGCTTACTAGCTCGAATCAAATAGGCTACGAGTTAAGACTAGCTTTACAACGAGCTTCTTTGCCCTTCCCACCTTTTGACGCGAAACTCAATGCTTGCTTAGGCAAAGAGGCCCGGTTACTCAGTGAGAAGTACTTGGAAAACTATTTTATTAAAATAAATTTTTATATGAAGAAACGTATAGTTACCCTACACAAGCCTATAAAAAGTAGACTTTTCTTTGATGCTAGTAGAAATAATTAGAAATGCTCCAAGAAAAATTTTTTTATGTTCTAGACTTAACTCTTTATTGAATTTTCTTAATACTTGATTCCTCAATATCTCATAGATTCTCTGATCTGTGCATCAATTTTCTTTTTAAAATGCTTAGTTTAATTCGATTCTTAAGCATAATCAAGTATCTAAATACTAAATACTAACTTTTTTGAGGACTTAAAATTTTAAAATTTTTATTTTTCTCTCCCCCCAACTTAATCGACATTGTCCTCAATGGAGAAGAAGAAAAAATAAAGGATGTAATAAAAAGAAATGAAAGAATACACCTAACTCAGTATTTATTTATTTATTTATTTTTTTTTGGTCCAGCACATGCCTTTAAAAATTTGAGCTCTCCCTCCAACTTATTCAAATTATCCTAAAAAAAATAAACTAAAAAGATAAATTAGATAAAAACTAAATATTGGGTTGCCTCCCAACAAGCGCTAAGTTTACCGTCTTCAGCCAGACACAATGCAGCTCACTATCCTGTGTCGAATATTGGATTGACAAATTTCAATGGTTTTGGATTGCCAATCTCAGAAAGTTGATTTTTAATCCCATTATTGATATATTCACTGTTAATTTTAGGGATATAATTTATGATTCCATTCTCAGACCCATGTTTATTAAGAATTTCTCCTATTTGTTTTTCTAAAATGCTCATGAATGGAGTTTTAGGAGTTAAGTTTGATTCAATGGGTGCTGGAATGGTGACTAAAGGCGGTTTTAATTCTGGAGGTAAATTAATGTGATCCTTGCTTAAACAACTCCATTGACATTTCATTACATGCCTTTTGATTTTTATAAGAAGAACCAGCTTCTAGGGTTGAAGGGAATAGGACATTAGGTTTATAAGTCTCGGGTAAATCATCTATTCTCTTTTTTCCCTTATTTCTATCTCATTTAAACTGGAACTAGCATCAGTACTAATTTCTGGCTTGGGTTCTTCTATGTGGTTAGTCTCAGTACTAACCAGTTCCTCTAAATTTTTATTTTGGCTAGCATCAGTACTAGCCTCTCTCACCTGGTCTTGGTATGGGTCCATAAGAATCCTATAGCTTTTAAGTTCAGGAATTACTTTGGTATTCTCAAATTGGAAGATTCTTAAGTGAGACATTAAATTGATAACTTGGTAATCCAGGTGGATTGGTGGACATTAGGATGGGTTGTTTGAAATTGGTAGGTTCGATAGTTGATCTAGTTCTCTCCTCATGTTAGACTCAACTAATTATCCTATTTGAGCTTCTAGTCTGGCGATAGATTGCTGTTGAGTTCAGAATTCAATTGTTGAAGTTGGTTAAATCTATCATCAGCTAGATTGGTCTGTTGAGGAGGTGGGTATGAAGGGCTGATTATAATATGATGGCTGAATAAACTGACTAGGCTGACCATTATTATAGGCATAATTTTGATATTGGGATCTATTTTGATAATTTTGCTCAAGTGAAATTTGGGTCTGAGCCTGAGTCTGTTGGGACATGTCCAAGAAAAATTAAAGTTACTCCAATGTTGAATTATATGAATTTGAAAATGGGTCATTAATCAATTTGGAGTATCCTTGAGTAGCTTGAACTTGTTCTTGGATAAAATGTGGAAACTGTGCAGTCATAGGACATTCACTCACATGATGGGTTGGGCTAGCACAGATTGAATAATCTCCTGATAATTAGAAGATGATGTGAATTGTGCAGGAGATTGTTGACCTTAGGATTGACTTGTGTCTATGACTAGATGCATGGAATTGGAAACAGCATGATAAGGTATAAATGAATGCACCTTGCACTATATTGATTATGATAGAGCTTGTTGGACTAGCTTAACAGAGATTGAATGATGTGAACCTCATGTACAGGTAATTAGAATTGATTGTTGAGCTAGATAAGAAAAATAAAATTAGTCTAAGGCATCATTAGTTAAATTTTGAATTTCACCGTAGAGCAAATTTTTAAGAATTCATCCAGATGTTCTAAGGATCTTCATTGGTGTTCCCATAAAAAGATGGAAGCATCTATTGTAGTCGATTTGATCTCATAGTGATAGCATGAATTTAGGTAATTGGATACAAGTCGATGGGTTATAGATGAATGAATAAAATATTCCTTCATTTGCTTAGGTGGTTCTCTAAAATTTTCAGCCATTTGATTATCATGTTTAATATGAATTCAACCATTTAATTATTGAGTTCAACTAAATCAGAAAAAGCGATTTCCTACCATGCATGTATTAGTGTAACCCTAATGTATGGTTCAAAAAAAAAATTTAGAATATTTTTTTATATTTTTTTTATTTTATTATATTAATTAATTAATTATTTTTATTTATTAATTTAATTTAATTATTATTTTTAATATTTTTTTAGTTAGTTTAATTTAATTTTTATTTTATTTTATTTTTAGAGGAGAAAGAAGAAGAAAGAAAGAAGAGTTCTAAAGAAGAGGTCCTAAGGAGTCCTAGAACTAAGAAGAAGAAAGAGAAGAATTAGGTTTAATTAGGATTTGATGTTGGTTAGCAATCAAGTTGGTCAATCAATCCTGACTAAGGGTTGTCCTAGATCTAGACAGCTCCTAACTGCCAAGGTCACCTTCAAGCCCTCCAAGTGTAGGATTAGCCAATCAACTAGCCAGGTAAGTGTAAGGATCGGTGGGAGTCCCCCCGTTGCTTGCCTTAGACACCAATTGTGCTTGGCCAGGTAAGCGAACGGAACCAATTAGAAACCACCTTCCTTCGGGCCCAATCGTCCTTGAACCACTTTCCTAGACACCAGTCAAATTGACTTATCCTAACCTGGTTCAACTCTTAGGATTCCTTATCCTATTGAGCTCGAGTTCCTAGGGTTGATGTCTAATTGATTTTAAAATTAAAGGCTTAGGTCAATGCAGGATGCTGGTTGGTTGTTTGTGGGCTAAGGAAGGGTGATCAAATTCCCCACCTTATCTTGTTTAATTGGGTTGTGCCCTTAATTTGATTTAATATGAATATGCACGAAAAAAAAAAATTCAATCAAAGGGTTTTATGCAATTTAAACTAGATGCATGCAACTAATTGAATTCTGAAAGGCTTACCTTGCCTCCAGCAATCACCAAAAAAAATAAAAATAAAAATAAAACTAATATGATGCATGCTCTAAACAGTTAGGGTTTCTAATCTTATCATGAGGCTTTTAATTAGGTTTAAATAAATATTTTTTTAAAATTAATTTAAAAAAAAAATAAAATAAATAAATAAATAAATAAAAAGAAAAGAGAATTAGGGTTAGGATTGATCTCACCAAGCAAAACTTCTGATTCTTTTTATTCTTTAATCTCTTTCTCTACAAAATAATAAAAAAAAATTAGTAAACAATATTTATAAGAAAGTAGAAATTTTATTTATAATTTATTATAAAGAAAAATCAAAGAGATAAAAAATTTAATATTCTATTCCTTCCCCGGCAACGGCGCCAAAAACTTGGTGCGTTATGCCGAAATTATTTTTAATTTATTTAAAATAAATCAAAGAAATCAAAATCAAAAATCAAAAACCTTCTCCGGCAACGGTGCCAAAAACTTGATAGGAACGCGATGTTGTCGTTAAGACACCGTGTTTATCAGTTTAATCCTGACTTCTTAAAATCATTGAAAATGCGTAGATAGTAGTGAGTCGGGTCGAATCCACAGGGAAGGTAGTATTTTTAGATTTGAAATCTTTGATTTTTAAAAAAAAAGAAAAAAAAAAGAGTTTTAGGATCAAAAGTGAAGTCGGAAAATAAAAAGTGAAAATTAAAAGGTGCAGGAATTTAAACTTGGTACTAAGATCTACTAGTTAGATCTTAGCATCTACTTGCAATAAAATAAAAAATAATAATTTAAAGTGCAGAAATTAAATTATAATAAAAATAAAAAGCAAGAAATTAAAATGCAAAAAAATAAAATTTTTATTAATTAAAATTTCAAAATTTAAATACATAAAATTTAAAAAAAAATAAAATAAAATAGCCTGATCTCTGATCTTGGATCGGCATTGGCAGAAAGATGGTGTAGAAGCTCGGCTCTTCTTCTCGGCACCCGTTGCTTCGAAGCAGCCTTTAACCCATAGCCTGGCTTCGCCCTGTACCAAAGCTTCACCTTGATCGGAGAGATGTTGATTTCTGGAGGCCTAGGGTCCTTTTTATAGAGCTAGGAGGGCTGGATATTTTTTTCTAAAGGCAATGTGGGACTAATGAAGCCTTTTGTAATCATCAAAATTTAAAGAAATTTGATAAAATTTAATTAAAATAGCTCTGATATGATCTCTGATAAATCTGATAAAATCCAGCCATTCAATAGGAATCCAACGGTCCAAAAATCATCAAAATCGGATGCAGATAATCAGCTCAGATCGGGTCGGATTAAATTCTGGCCGTTGGATCGCACTTGATCGAGGAAATTTCTGGCCGCAAATCATGCGCCTGAGAGTTTGATCACCATCGGGAGCTTTCTGGACCGTCGGATCATCGCCTGGATCGAGCGCTGCCGTCCGATGGTGATCCGCGCGTGATGTCTGTAGCTGAATAAAATCCGGAAGCAACCACAGCCGTCCGATCCTGACCGCAAACAACCACATCCGTCCGATCGCGCAATCACTGTTCCCATGGACCGCGTGGACCGGCCGCACCGTGCACCAGCAACCAATCAGCGCTTTCCTGTTGCCAGAGCAAAAAGACTAAATTACCCTTGTGAGCCACGATAAATTTTCTGTAGACCCTTTAGGGGTCTAGGTCCACCACGTGGCAAGCTCTGATTCGCCGGATTTTGCTGAGCTGGCGGTCCACGCCTGGATCGTAGACCGGCTGATGGCTTCAATGGCTGAGTCGGCTAGCTTGGATGGCTTGGCTTGGCTTGGTGGCTCGGCTTCGGCGTTTGGACTCGGCTGCTGCGGGTGGCGGCTTGAGCCATTTGAGCCGTTTTCTTTTTTATTTAATTTTTATTTATTTTATATTTTTAAAAATTCATATCTTTTTCATTTTAGCTCTATTTTACTTGAAATTTATTTCGTTGTGATCAAAAAAATGAGCTCTTTCTATTGATAATAAAATTTTATTTTTTAATTTTTATTATTTTTTAATTTTTTAATTAAAAAAAATATAAATTTTTCAAAAATTATATATAAATTTATCATTAATTCTTAAAAATTAATATAAATTAATTAATAAATTAATACTTTTATTGGTGAATTTATGATACTTATCAACTACTCTCCAAGAGGTCTGAGACCTCTAAATTTGTATGTTCTCTTTTCACCTATCTCTTTTCTTGTATTCGAGAAATATTTTGGTTAATGAAAATAAATTTACTTTAAGTTTGTATCATGGTGTGCATATTTTTTAGAACCCTTCTAATAAAGATAACCATGCTTTGACTCCCCCTACCGATGCTGCCCCATTGCCCTAGGGCCTTCCTTTGCGATTTGTCATTAAGAATCTAAAGAGAGAGGTTCACCAAATTAAGAGAAAACTGAAGAAAGCAGAGGACGAGCTTCAGAAGTTGAAGAAGCATTATTCGGAAGCTATAATTGAAGTCACTCATCTTCATCAAGTCCATAAAAAGAATGCTATGGACTATATCAATAAGAAGCACCATCTAACAGAGAAGTTGGAATGAGTGAAGAAGCTTGGTAGCGATAAGGCATGGATTGTAACAGTCAAAGCAAGCTCTCTAGAGGTCGAGTTAAAGGCTGTGCAAGAAAGGATTCGGTTACTTAAAGGAAGCTTGATGTGGTCAATCAATCAGGAGAAATATGGCTGGGACTGGACAAAAAAATTCTTCGAGCTCCAAAATCAATTACAAGCAATTGAGGACTCTCATAATGAATACAAACATGACTGGTGTGGTTAAGTCGCCGACCTTGAGGAAAAACTTTAAAGGGTTGATAATGAGATCGCTCGTCTTCAATGATAATTGTCTGAAGTGGCCCAAGCTAGTTTGAGTAAGGACTCGATGGAGGTTCTATCTTTACGGAGCTCTCTAGAGAGCTTGTCTACTTTGTATGAGAACAGCCATATGAAAATGCGGGAGTTGAAGATGCAGATGGTCTACCAATAGGATGCTGTGAAGGATGCGGAGGCCGAGTCGGTTGTGCTAAGAAAGAAGCTGAGGGAAGTTAAGGATGACTCATGGAGGCATAAGAAGTTGTTGAGTGAAAGCCTGATGGTTCGGTGGGAGCTCGAAGAGAAGATTAAAAACTTGAAGTTGTCCTTGGTATTGGCCGATGTTGGCAGTCCGAAGTCCAACTTTGAATTGGACTTCGACATCTTTTTCTTCTTTTTTTTTTGGTAATTGGTCTCACAGACCTCCCCATGTATTGAACTTTTTATTTTAGTGGAAACATTATTTTGATGGCTTGATCTCAATCATATGCTCGCATAGTTTTTCACTCTCCTCTCCTCTTGTCTTAAACAATCAAAGATTTTCATTCATGTCAGGACAAGATTCTCCTCCTGTTCCTGACATGGTTAGCATTTTACCCTAGTTAGGACGAGGTTCTCCTCTTGTTCCTAATAAGATCATTAGAACATGAAAGGGCCGTTGGGAGAGCCTCTCTCCTTTGACCCATGTCAGGATGAGATTCTCCTCCTATTCCTGACAAGGTTGGCTATAACCTTTGTTAGGACGAGATCCTCCTCCTATTTCTAATAAAGTCATTGGGGTACAAAAGGACCATTGAAAGAATCTTTTTCCTTCTTCCATTTTAAATAATCAGAGGTCCTCATCCGTATCAGGATAAGGTTCTCCTCCTGTTTCTGATATGGTTAGCCTTTATTCTTATTAGGATGAGATTCTCCTTCTGTTCCTAATAAGAACATCGAGATATGAAAGGGCCATTGAGAAGGCCTCTCTCCTTTGACCCATGTCAGGATGAGATTCTTCTTCTATTTCTAATATGGTTGGCTTTCACCTTTGTTAGGATAAGGTCCTCCTCCTATCCCTAACAAAGTCATTGGAGCACAAAAGGATCGTTGAAAGGGCCTTTTCCCTTCTTCTATCTTAAACAATCGGAGGTCTTCATCTATATCAGGATGAGGTTCTTCTTCTATTCCTGATACGGTTAGCCTTTATCCTAATTAGGATGAGGTTCTCCTTCTATTTTTAATAAGGTCATCGGAGCATGAAAGGATTGTTGAGAGAGTCTCTCTTCTTTGACCTATGTTAGGATGAGGTTCTCCTCCTATTCTTGACATGGTTGGCTTTTACCTTTATTAGGATGAGGTCCTTCTTCTATCCCTAACAAAGTTATTGGAGCATAAAAGAACTGTTGAAATGGCCTCTCCCCTCCTCCCATCTTAAATAACTAGAGATCTTTGTCTGTGTTAGGATGAGGTTCTCCTCTTGTTCCTAACATGGTTAGCCTTTACCCTTATTAGGATGAGGTTTTGCTCTTATTCCTAGCAAGATCATCGAGGCATGAAAGGACCGTTGAGAGGATCTCTCTCCTTTGATCTGTGTCAGGATAAGATTCTCCTCTTGTTCCTAACATGGTTGGCTTTTACATTTGTTAGGATGAGGTCCTCCTTCTATCCCTAACAAAATTATTGGGACACAAAAAAGCCGTTGAAAGGGCCTCTCCCCTCCTCCTATCTTAAATAATCGGAGGTCTTCATTCATGTCAAGATGAGGTTCTTCACCTATTTCTGACATGGTTAGCCTTTATCCTTATTAGGATGAGGTTCTCCTCCTGTTCCTAATAAGATCATTGAGGCACGAAAGGACTATTGAGAGGGCTTCTCCCCTTTGACACGTGTCAGGATGAGGTTCTCCTCCTATTCCTGACATGGTTGGCTTTCACCTTCGTTAGGACGAGGTCCTCCTCCTATTCTTAACAAAGTTATTGGGCATAAAAAGGATCGTTGAAAAGACCTCTTTTCTCCTATTTTAAACAGTCGGAGATCTTCATCCGTGTCAGGATGAGGTTATCCTCCTATTCCTGATATGGTTAGCCTTTATCCTTGTTAGGATGAGGTTCTCCTTCTGTTTCTGCAAGATCATCAGGGCACGAAAGGGCCATTGAGAAGACCTCTCTTCTTTGACCCATGTCAGGATGAGATTCTCCTCTTGTTCTCATCCTCCTATTTCTGCAAGATCATCGGGGCACGAAAGGGCCATTGAGAAGACCTCTCTCCTTTGACCCATGTCAGGACGAGATTCTCCTCTTGTTCCTGACACAATTGGCTTTAACCTTTGTTAGGATAGGGTCCTCTTTCTATTCCTAACAAAGTTATTAGGACACAAAAAAGCCATTGAAAGGACCTCTCCCCTCCTCCTGTCTTAAATAACCTGAGATCTTCTACTTGGCTTAAGAACGGAGCTCAGTCAAGCTGATTCCTGCCATCATATAGTTTTGTGCCAAGGAACAACAATATTAAAATGAGAATTTTATTGAAGCAAGATTATTGATAATACATTCACAAGTTCTTCGAGTTCCAAGGTCGTTGGAGTGTTAATCCTTCGAGCTTCTTTAGGTAATATGTTCCTGGTTGGACAACTTTCACGACCTTATAGGAATCTTTCTAGTTCAGGATGAGCTTTTCTTGATTTTGAGATTGTAAAACATTTGCTCGCCCAAGCACCAAATCTCCTACTCTGAATACCTTGCTTCTGACCCTAGAGTTATAGTAGCGGGCTACTTTTTGCTTATAGGCTGCCATTCGGATTTGAACATTCTCTTGCTTTTCCTCCAATAGATCGAGATTTGCCTTGAGATCCTATGAGTTATTCGCCTCACTAAAAGCTTCAACTCATGCTGAATGAAGTTCAAGCTCGACTGGGATGACTGCCTTTATCTCAAAAGCCAATGTGAAAGGGGTTTCTCTAGTTGTCAACCTTTGAGTGGTTCTGTAAGCCAAGAGCATGTGATAAAGTTCATCCACCCAGATTTCTTTTGCTTTCTCAAGTCTGGCCTTTATCCCTTGAAGCAAAGTTCTATTAGTTACGTCAGCCTCATCATTCATCTATGGATGAGCTACTGATGTGAAGTGGTGAGAAATATTCAAGTTTTCATAGAATTCAACAAACTTTGCTTCTGCAAATTGGCATCCATTATCAATAATTAATATTTGTGGTAGACCAAATCTATAAACTATCGACTTTTAGATGAAGTCCTATACTTTAGCTTCAGTGATCTTCGCCAGAGATTTGGCCTCAACCCACTTAGTAAAATAATCTATGGCCACCAGCAGGAACTTACGTTGCCCAGGCGCTATGGAAAAAGACCCAAGCATGTCCATCCCCCATTGCACAAATGGCTAAGAGCACTTAACAGTGTGAGCTATGAAGCTGATTATTTTTGAATGTTTGCATTTCTCTGACACCTATCGCACTTCCTTATATAATCCATTGCATCTTAGTACATCGTTGGCCAATAGTATCCCTATCGAAATAATTTATATGATAAGGATCTCGTCTCCAGATGATTTTTGCATATTCTTTTATGAACTTCCCTTAAGGCATAATCAATTTTAGAAGATCTGAGACATTTGAGAAGTGGTAATGAGTACGACCTCTTGTACAACTTATTTTCATATAGAACGTAGCAGAAAGCCTGATTTCTTAACTTTCGAGCTTCTTTGTAGTCCTTGGGAAGAACTTTGTCTCTGAGATAAGAGATCAATGGATTGATTCAGTTGGGCTCATGTTCGACTTGCATTACTACCAGGCATTCTTTTGGACTTGGCCGCTACAGAACTTCATAGAGGACTTCTCTCAACAGTTCCTTTGGGGCTAAGGTGGCCAACTTAGAGAGGAGATTGGCTCTGATATTTTTTACCCTAAAGATCTGTTAGATATCAAACTGACAAAGACCAAATTTAAACTCTTCACTCTTTTTAGGCACTTCTTCATACTTTCCTCTCGAATTTCAAAGGTGTTACTGATAAAGAAACCAGATCTAGGATTTCAGGGCTAGATCTTGAGACTTTTTCAAGATCAGATAGTGAAAGACTAAAATAATTAAAATTTATTTATAAAAAATAAAAAACTTCTAGATCTAAGATCTTATTATATGATTATAGCATGAGATTAAATTAAAAATTAAAAATATTAGAAAAAAAATATGTTGATCATATCAACATGCATCTACACTACATCTAATGCATGTATGAAATAATAGATCAGATCTATATTATCTATGCAAGTTAGACATTCTAACTTGCTGATCGAGGCTAAAGGATGAAGCTTCAAGTTGCACATGCATCCAGCCTCTAAGAAATATCCTCACGAGCCCACGAACCTCGATCAGAAGTCCGATGCAAGAAATCAGCATAGTATGCTAGAACTGTGCTGATCCTTCTTCGATGGTTGATCTAGTGCTTTCTTCTTCAAGACTTGGATACTTCAAAAAATCAAAAGGAAGGGAAGAGACTTTCAATCTAAAACAACACTTGAGAAACTCTATGAAAGAGGAGGAGAAAGGAAGAGCAAAAGAATCCTATAAGAAGACCCTCTTCTTCTTCTCTTTTCTCTCACCTAGACACCTATACTGGTGTCTATGAAATCCCCATGCTCCAAAGGTCTCTCTCTCTAATTTTCACATGCCTAAGAGTCCTTTTAATGATCTAGAATTAGTGTAAAATTCAGCCCAAAAAGACCTCCTTATAAAGAGATATGGAAGAGTCTTCGTTGGGTCAAATTCCTACACAAGGTAAGAGCACATATGACAAGTAGTTGGGGCACCCAACACTTGGGCGTCCCCTCCTTTATTTTAGGTGTGGACCACCAGGGTAGGCACACAAAAATTTCTCCTTTTAACCATGAAAATCAAAGAAAAAATTAGGATGGGATGGCACACATGGGAAGAGGCCAAGTTTGTTGGGATTTTATCATATAGAGTCTAACAAACTTCAACAACTTCCCATCTATTGACCTGGTCCACAACCTAATGCCATATAGAAAATAGAGGAGAAGGGTGGGCATGCATGATGATCAGGGAGAGAGGAGATTTGTCATCAAAAATAAGAGAGAAAGGGCATGGTGGGCGTGGGATATAGGTGGCGCAAGCAAGATGGATCCTAGTTTTACTAGGATTCCATATTTAACTTGATCAAATATGGTTTCTCAAACCAAATCAAACCAGAAGTAACTCAATCCAATTAAATTAGACCCTAATCTAATTAAAAAATTAATTAAATTAGATTTAATTTTTTAATCAAATTAAAAAATTGGGTTGATCCAAGTCCTAGTTGAACTAGGACTAGTTCTTTCTTGCACTTGGCTTATCCAATAAACTAATTGGACTTGATCCAATCAAGCTCAAATCAAATCTAATTAAATTATATTTAATTAGACTTAATCTCATCCCTCTAAATTAATCAAATTAAGTCAATTAGTAATCAAATTGCTAATCAATCCTCCTACAATATTTACACTAGGTTAAACATCAATCGTATTGATTGTTTAACTTTAGAACGATTCTCCATCATTGATCAACCATCTGATCAGATCGTAAGCTATAATGTGTGTGACCCCATAGGTCCAAACCTAAGTTAGTAGCATAGAAATATATTTTTGTACCTATCGAAGTGATCATCTAGCAATGGTACTCGACGGTCGGATAGGTTGAATGTTTAGAATAACATCCTTAAAATCCATGTGGATATAGTTTCCATATAATTCATTCTCTTGACCAAAATGCTCGTAGGATATCTTAGAGTTAAACTATCAACTCTGATCAGGCTATTCACATTATATTTCAAAATACTAAATTCATCTCATGGATAAACCTGGCTATGATTTTTCTATATTGAAATATAGTGATACATTCTTCTCCAACTCTTGGAGTGGTCAATTTCAACTTGATCACACACCGACTCATAAGTACTTGACTATGCCCAGAAGCTTTTCGTTACTAAATTAGAAATTTAATTAGTCTGATATCAAAGCACAGTGAGTTGCTTGCAAGCTACTGAGGTGATCTCAGGTCTAAGGGACATTTATACCTATATCCCATCAGAGATATTCTCGATAGTAGAATGCTTTGGAGTTGGTCATGTTCAGTGATGATGTATCCCTACATCTCACCTATATGCTATACCAGTGTCTCTATACTCCTTGGTTAAGAGGATAACTAACCTATATGGCATACAACGATCTATGCTTGATAGATGCTGTCATCCATATTAACAGTCTATCATTTGGTCGTGAAAAGTTTTAAGAACTAATCGATAAATCCTCTCTTTATAGAACCTAAATAGTCTTAAGGACTTCATCACAACAATGGAGTTCATTAGAAGATAAAAACTTATGATGAAAAATATCAAAAATATATTTTATTAATTAATAAATTAATTATGATTATAATATAGCTCAACTGTAAATAGGCTGATGATTGGCTTTAGGACTCATTTTTCAATAACTCCCACTTATCCTAAAGCCACTCGGCACGGTATCTAATACCCATCTTCAACTTGTGGTTGTCGAACTCCTTTATTGCCAGGGCTTTAATAAAAGGGTCCACTGGATTCTCCTTTCTATAGCTCTTCTAAAGGTCGACGTTACCTTGATCCATGATCTCTTAGACTAGGTAGAAGTGGTGCAGAATGTGCTTCATTCGTTGATGTGCCTTTGGTTTCTTTGCCTGAGCTATGGCACCATTGCTATCGTAGTAGAGCAGGATCAGACCATCAATGAAGGGTGCTACTACGAGCTTGGTGATGAACTTCCTCAGCCACATAGCTTCCTTCGTGGCATCTGATGCTGTAATGTACTCTATTTCGCAAATAGAGTCTGCTACAATATGCTGCTTAGAACTCTTCTAGTAGATAGCTCCACCATTCAGAGTAAAGATATAACTCGACACACTTCTATTGTCATCATAGTCAGATTGAAAGCTGGAGTCTATAAATCCCATAAGTTTTAGATTTGACTCGCCATAAATCAACCATTAGTCTTTAGTATTTCTCAAATACTTAAGGATGGCTTTAACCACTTTCCAAAGATTTTCTCTAGGATCAGATTGGTATCTACTCACTACTCCTAATGAGTATGCCACGTCTGGTCTCGTATATATCATGGCGTATATGATAGATCCCACTGTCGAAGCATATGGGACTTTACTCATATGCTCTCTCTCTTCAAGAGTTGTCGGACAATCCTTCTTAGAAAGAGAAATTCCATGGTCTATCGAGAGATAGCCCTTTTTGGAATTCTTCATACTAAACCTCTTCAGCATAATATCTATATACGTGGACTGGGATAATCCAAGCATCCTTTTAGATCTATCTCTATAGATCTTCATCTCTAAGATGTAGGATGCTTCACCTAAGTCCTTCATGGAGAACTAAGATGACAACCAAATTTTTGTTTCCTAAGTGCGGAGATGTCATTCATGATTAAGAAAATATCATCTACGTACAAGATAAGAAATACCATTGCTGGATCATTTGTCCATTTGTAAATGTAGGGCTCTTCTCCGTTCTTAAAGAAGCCATACGTTTTGATCACTTTATCAAAATACATGTTTCAACTCTGAGATATCTACTTCAATCCATAAATGGATCTCTGAAGCTTGCACACCTTGGACTCATCTGTGAATGTGAACCTTTTAGATTGTATCATATACACCTCTTCGATCAGCTCTCCATTCAGAAAAGCTATTTTCACATCCATCTGCCAAATCTCATAATTCAAATGGGCAGCTATCGCAAGCATTATCCAAATGGATTTGAGCATTGCCATAGAGAAGAACATCTCATCATAGTCAAAATACCATAATATTGATGATACCTCTTGGCAACCAGACAGATTTAATAGATCTCTATCTTTTTGTCTGTGCCCCTCTTCCTTTTGAAGATCCACTTACACCCAATGGGTTTAACCCTTTTGGATGGATCAATCAATGTCCACACATCGTTGACCTTCATGGACTTTATTTCGGATTTCATGGCCTCAAGCTATTTCTTGGAATCAAATCTCTGCATAGCATCCATATAGATGATCGGATCCTCATCATTCTCATCGAGTTTGATGGGATCACCGTCCCTGACTAAAAAATCATAGTATCCATCTGGATGATGCGATACTTTATCGGATCGTCTTAATAGTGCAGGTACACTAAGCTCTGGATATGATCTAATCAAATCCAACTCAGGTTTAGCTATAGGTGTCAGTCTTTCTATCTATTGAACTTCATCAAATTTAATCTTAGAGGCAACAGTTCCTTCACCAAGAAACTTTTTTTCTAAAAAGATTGCCTTAAGATTGATGAACACCTTTTGTTCTTCAACATGGTTGAAATAGTAATCCTTACTTTCTTTGGGACATCCTATAAACATACACTTATTTGACATAGACTGGACATTCCCAAACCCGTAGCTGAGAGAGTGTAGGCCTATGTTCAGTTCATATCTCATATGGAGTTTTTGCGATAGATTTACTTGGTACATTGTTCAATAAATAACATGCAGTCTCAAGAGCATAACCTCAAAATGAAATAAGTAGACTAGCAAACCCCATCATGGATCGAACCATGTCTAACAAGGTTTGATTTCTCCATTCTGATACACCATTATGCGGTGGTGCTTCTGGAGGAGTCCACTATGAGAGAATCTCATTCTCTTCTAGATATGTCAAAAATTCACTAGATAGATATTCACCTCCTCGATCTGATCAAAAAGTTTTAATACTCTTCCTAATTTATTTTTCTACTTTACTTCAGAATCTTTTGAACATTTTAAATGAATTCGACTTATGTTTCATCAGATAGACATATCCATACCTAGATAGATCATCTGTGAAAGTGATGAAGTAGAAATATCCATCTCTGGTATTTGTGCTCATTGATCCACATACATCAGTATATACAAGACCTAAGAGCTTAGTGGCTCTCTCACCTTTTTCAGTAAAAGGTGACTTGATTATTTTTCCAAGAAGATAGAACTCATAGATTGGAAGTGATTCACAATCACTGACTTCAAGGATTCCCTCTTGGGTCGACTTGTTTATCCTATTCTTGTTAATGTGACCTAGCCTATAGTGCCATAGGTAGATATCAGAGATA
Source organism: Cocos nucifera (assembly GCA_006176705.1). Taxonomy (NCBI): domain Eukaryota; kingdom Viridiplantae; phylum Streptophyta; class Magnoliopsida; order Arecales; family Arecaceae; genus Cocos; species Cocos nucifera. Next base: position 902,195 of record QRFJ01000117.1, on the reverse strand, counting down.
TTATCTAATCTAGGGTATTTTCTAGAAGTGTACATTACACTCACAAGCTGTGATAAAATGTAAATATTAACTTTTTATTATCCTTACATTATTGTAACATCTTTTATAATGATCTTTCTTTATAGATAAATGATAATCATCTTTGGCCAAAAGGCTAACAGAGATTATATTCATAAAAAAAGAAGGACAATAATAACATTCATTTAAATAAATGATATTAGTGTTGAGAATAAGTTGAACTATTCTCATAGCTAGAATTGGAATAGACCTTCCATCTCCAACATTCAGAAATCGCTTATTATTTTCAAATCTTCTATTAATTTGAAGTCCTTGCAATATATTACAAATATGAACTGGACTTCCCGGATCTAATACCTAAGTAGAAGTATCATAAATAGAGAATTATAAGGTGTTATCATATAACATCCCTGATCAGCAACTACTTGCTTATCTCTCTTTTTCATCCCGTTGGGGTCATGAAAATCAAGATACTGAGGATAGCTCCTCTTCCAATGCCCCTGCTTCTTACAGTTGAAGCATTCTACATAATCTAGGTTATTCTTGAACCTTATGTTTAAACTAGGCATAGAGGCCCGAGCATGAACTACTTTATGTTGCTGAACAACATTCAACTTTCGATACTTATTATCAAAGTTGGATCCCATAAATTTATCACTGTCTAATAGTAAATGGAGCAACTATGATTTGGATTTAACTACATAAAGGAGAACCAAAAGTCTAATTAGTAATTGATTCATTAAACCTAAAGATTTGGACTTTAATCAAAAGGTTCTTCCATAATTTTATTTGAACTGGTAGCCTCTACCTCAAATTCGAGAAATTATCCTAACTCTTTAGGGGGTACTAGAATCCACAAAGACTGCACACAAGCCCAACTATGGTTAGTTAACCCATGTATATCTAAGGATAGGTTCATAACCAATTATTTCTCCAAATAATTTTTAGTAATTTAATTTTATCCCAGGTATCTTTTCAGTAGGCTAGGGCTTCCATTGAAAGTTTTGGTTAGGTCCAACCATTAACATGATCATACTTGGTCAATCTAACTAATGAATGATTAAGCCCAACTGTGGTTGGTTAATCTAATCACCATTTAGAGAGACACGGCCAAGAAATCATATTATGAATGATAATTCGATTAGTGGATAAGCACCAGGCCTATGGGCCTCTAATGATTATCCAACTAATGGACCTATTATCATCTACTTAATGGGAGGCTATGATCTAGTTATCATCATAACTATTTTTTTTTAAGAACCTAATAATTTTAAAAGATTTTAATTTAAGAAAGAGAGAAGATCAGATGAATCAGCTTGTCATGATCCTCCCACTAGCTTCACCAAGTCAGCTTAAGGGAGACCAATAATAAGCTGGTCTAGGAGCACCAAAATCAGTTACACTGATTTACCTAACTGACATGGGTCAACTTGAATATTTAAGTGATCTAATCAAAACATAATTTCGTCAAAAGATTAGGTAAGTTCGATCAGTGGGAGGATCTACCAAAGCTTTCCTTAGACACCATAAAAAATGGCCAGATAAGCAGGCTGCCAATTAAAGATCACTGATCTGGTTTATCTTAGACACCAATTAGTTTAATTAGTCTTAATTAGATCAATCTAATAGTTTGTGCTAGACCATAGCTAAGAATCAAGTCCATCTTGGGTCACATTAAAGACATGGACTTGACCAACTATAACTATTGTAATTGATTTAGAGAATCCTTGATCTAATCTAAGACAATAATTGATTAAATTTAGTTAATTCTCTAATTAAGTCCATTCTTTAATCTAACCCTAAGTTTAACTCAATTAATGGATTTAATTTTCACTAACTCATTTAACCCAATGTGTTATGATTTGTGTCTGAGGATCTTCAATTCATAATCCTAGATCCTATCAAATAACTTCTTAATTCTTAATTAAGTTTTGGGCTAAGAGTTGGGATTTGACTTTTCGAAAATGATTTTCATATTCATAAAATATTTTTATAATATGGTTCTACCAACCAAGTTGCATATTTGATTTATAATCAATATGCAAATAAGATAAGCATGAAACTACTTTAGATATAATTTAAATAAGTTCATTTAATTAAAATAGTTTCAACTCCAATCAATCATAAATTATTTTAGATCAAATCTAATACATTTATGATGATTAAAATTAGATTAAAATATTTTTATCAGATCATAAAATTTTTTAGATCTAATCTAAAATTTTATGATCAATATTTTAGATCAGCACATACTAGAATAACCTCTTCACTATAAGGGGTAAACCTTACAAAAGGACAATCTTATAATTAATCCATATAATTTAAAATTTACATCTATTTTTTTTTAAATCTAATAAATTATAAATAAAATTAGATCATATCTAATAAATTTATGATAAAAAATAGATCTATATGAACTAGGGCAACCTCTCCACTGTAAGGGGTAAATCTTACAGTAGGATAACCTTATAATCAGTTTGTATGATCATAATTTTTAATTTTAAATTTCATAATCAGATTATAAATTAGATCTAATCTAAGAAATAATCTAAATATATAAAAGTAATTATGTAATAATCAACCTAGGCTCTGATACCAATTGAAGGAACTAGATCTAGTGTTTCAAGGCTAGATCTTGAAATTTTTTCAAGATTAGGTAGCAGAAGACTAAAATAAATTAAAATTTATTCAAAAAAAGTAGAGAACCCCTAGATCAAAAATTCTATTACATGATTATAGCATGAGATTAAATTAAAAATTAAAATTATTAGAAAGAAAAATATGTTGATCATATCAACATGCATCTACACTACATCTAATGTAGGTATAAAATAATAGATCAAATTTATGTAACCTATGTAAGTTAGACATTCTAACTTGCTGATCTAGGTTGAAGAATGATGCTCTGAGCCACACATACATCCAACCTCTAAGAGATGTCCACACAAGCCCACAAATTTTGATTAGAAGTCTGATGTAGGAAATTAGCATAGTATGCTACTACTGTACTGATCCTTATTCGACGATCGATATGGAAGAGCAAAATAATCCTAGAAGAAGATCCTCTTTTTCTTCTCTTTCCTCTCACCTAGACACCTATATTGGTATCTATGAAATCCCCATGCCCCAAGGGTCTCTCTCTCTAATTTTCACACACCCAAGAGCCCTCTTAATAATCTAAAATTAGTATAAAATTCAGCCCAAAAAGACCTCCTTATAATGAGATATGGAAGAGTCTTCGTTGGGTCAAATTCTGACACAAGGTTAGAACACTTATGGCAAGTCGTTGGGGCGCCCAACACTTGGGTGCCCCCTCCTTTGTTTTAGACATGGACCATCAGGGCAGGTGCACAAAAATTTATCCTTTTAATTATGAAAATTAGAGGAAAAATTAGGGTGGGATGGCACACATGGGAAGAGACCAAGTTTGTTGGGATTCTATTATATAGAGTCCAACAAATTTCAACAACTTTCCATCTATTGACCTGGTCTACAACTTAATGCCATATAGAAAATAGAGGAGAAGGGTGGGCATGGATGATGATCAAGAAGAGAGAAGATTTATTGCCAAAAATAAGAGAGAAAGGGCATGGGATATAGGTGGTGCAAGTAAGTTAGATCCTAGTCTTACTAGGATTCCATATTTGACTTGGTCAAATATGGTTTCTCAAATCAAATCAAATCAGAAGTAACTCAACCCAATTAAATTAGACCCTAATCTAATTAAAAATTTAATATAATTAGATTAAATTAGATTTAATTTTAATTTAATATTTTAATTAAATTAGAAAATTGGGTTGACCTAAGTCCTAGTTGAACTAGGACTAGTTCTTCCTTGCACTTGGCTTATCTAATAAATCAATTGGACTTGATCCAATCAAGCCCAAACTAAATTTAACTAAATTTTATTTAATTAGACTTAATCTCAGCTCTCTGGCTTAATCAAATTAAGTTAATTAGTAATTAAATTGCTAATCAATCCTCTAGCAACATTTGCACTAGGTTAAACATCAATCATATTGATCGTTTAACTTTAGAATGATTCTCAATCATTGATCAACCATCCGATCAGATGATGAGCTCTAATATATGTGACCCCATAGGTCTGAATCTAAGCTGATAGCATAAAAATAAATTTTTATATCAGTCAAAATGATCAGCTAGCAATGGTATCCGATGACTGGATAGGTCAAATGTGTAGAACAACATCCTTAGAATCTATGTGGATATAATTTTCATATAATTCATTTTCTTGATCAAAATACTCATAGGATACCTCAGAGTTAAACTATTAACTCTGATCAAGCTATCCACATTATATTTCAAAATATCAAATCCGTCTCATGGATTATCTTGGCCAAGATTTTTCTATATTAAAATAGAGTGATACATTCTTCTCCAACTCCTTGAGCGGTCAGTTCTATCTTGTTCACACATAGACTTTGCAAGTACTTGACTGTGCCCAGAAGTCTTCCATTATTGAATTAGAAATTTAGTTAGTTCGATACCAAAGCACAGTGTGTGAGCTTAGAAGTAGCACTCCCAAGTCTTGGGAACATGAGGAGACATGTCATGGAAAGACGAAAGTGAGCCAAAAGAAAAACCAGCTCTCCTAGCAAAGTTTAGAAACTGGACTAGCTTACCCTGAGATTGAGTCGGCTAAGTTAGAAACTGGGTCGGCTCAGTCCAGGATTGGGTCGGCTAGATTTCAAAAAAAAATCCAGATAGAGAGTAGTATTTTTGGGATTGCAGGCATGGTATGCAACTGGATTGGGACTGATTGCAAGCATGGTATGCAACTGGATCGGCTCAGTCCCAGTTTGGGACTGAGTCGATCTAGTTGCAGGTTAGCCGACTCAGTCTGAAACTAGATCGACTCAATTTTTATGGGTTATTATTTTATGTACGTGGATTATTTGGATTTAGAGAGTTTTTCTATGAGCTTGGGCATGATCCTTTGTAAGGTATATATACTGAAAATAGATCAAGATTGTAGAGACTGAAATATACTTAATAAAAACTCTTTTCTTCTGAAAATTTTTTCTTCTCTTCTTCTCTATTTCTTGAATTATTTGATCCTGCTTCTGCAGTAATCTCTAAGAGATTCTTCCTTGTTGCTTGGCTGATCACTAGTGGCCACGTCGATCCATGTGGAAAGAGCGCATATTTTCAATAATTAGTATCAAAGCGGTATTGCATGGAAAGAAGGAAGACACCTAGAATTTACTACATCCAGGATCTGTTACACCAGGTTTTATCCTAAAACTTCTAGTTTGCTTCATGGTTGTTTCTAGATTAAGGTGGAGATTGTTTACACAGAGGAATGGTGATACAGAAGTTTGGAAAGAGGATTTAGGGCTAGTTAGATCTTCTTTGAAGGATAATTTTGCTGGTGTGTGTGATCGTGAAGGATGTTAGGAATTTGTTCTTGACTTATTTGAAGTCATGGAATCAAGTGAATTCAAGGTAGATTTTGAAAAGTTCGACGATAAGGAAAACTTTATCCTATGGCAGTAAAGAGTAAAGGACTTATTGGTTCAGCAGAGGATCTACAAGGTCTTGACAAAAGAAAGGATAGAAAAGATTAGTGCTGAGGATTGGAAAGAGTTGGAGGAAATTACTTCTAGCACAATCCAGATGTGCTTGGTCAATTAGGTTTTGCTCGAGATTTGCATAGAGACTGAAGAACACATACATGGGGAAGAACATGACCAATAAATTATGGTTGAAGAAACAACTGTATAGTTTGAAGATATTCAAAGGCAGAGATCTTGTTGCACATATCCAAAGGTTCAATCAGGTGTGTTCTAAGGTGATGAGTTTGGATGTGAAGATCAATGAGGAGGATCAAGCATTGCTGCTATAATGTTTTCTCCCAAGTTCGTATGATGGTCTCATAACAACTTTAGTTTATGGAAAGAAGATCCAAAACTATGAAGAGATTATTGGTGTGCTCAGATCAAATGAGCAAAGAAAAAGATCTATAAGGGAGATCCTAAGTCTAAGATCTTGGATGTGCACGAAAGATAGGAAAGATCAAAGGACAAGGCAAGAGAAAAATCCAAGGGTAGGTCAAAGTCTATGGATCAGAGGAAGATGACATTGAAATGTTATAAATATCATCAGCCTAGACATCTGAGGAAAGATTGTCTCCTTTTGAGATCAAAAAAAGAAAAGGCCAGCAAGAAAGATGATATAGCTTCTATGAGCAGTGGAGTAGACTTGTTAGTTGTATCAGATGAATCCATAGAGTATGATACTATGTGGATATTAGATTCAGCATGCTCGCACCACTATACTTCTCATAGAAAGTGGTTTGCTACCTATCAGAAGGTCGATGGTGGAAGTGTCAGCCTTGGAGATGATCATCCATGCAAAGTAGTTGAAGTTGGCTCTATCAGGATGAGGATGTACGATGGGATCATTCATACATTATCAAACGTCAGGCATATACTAGAGTTGAAAAAGAATTTGATCTTTTTGGGCTACTTGGAGGAGCAGGATTATGCTTTTAGTAGCCAGGCTGGGAGTGGATGTCTAAAAATTTTCAAGAAAGCTTTGGTGGTGATGAGAGGTAGAAGAATGAGCAACAATCTTTATAGAATGGAAGGCTCAATAGTGAATGATAGTGCAGAGGTGCTAGCAGTGGCATAGGAGGAGTAGATTTTATATCAACTATGGCACTATCGGATGGGTTATATGAGTGACCACAGAACTAAGCAGAAGAGGTATGATCCCAGCCCTGAAGAAAGAGGGCACAGATCTTTGTGAGCTATACATCTTTGGCAAACAACATAGGATGAAGTTTGCCAGAAGTACCAAGTACAGCAAGAGAGTGCTGGATTTAGTGCACTTGGATGTGTGGGGACCAGCTCCTGTATCAGCTAGACGTGAGGCAAAATACTTTATCACTTTTATTGATGATTTCTCAAGAAAGGTGTGTGTTTATTTGATAAAAAAAATTAGAGGTGTTTGCTTGGTTCAGAGCCTGGAGAGCTGAGGTAGAGAAAGAGTTAGGAAGATAGGTGAAGTGTCTGAGATCGAACAATGGAGGGGATTATACAAGCCTGAAGTTTAGGAGGTACTATGAAGAAAATGGCATCAAATGCCATTACATGATGAAGATGACTCTCCAGTAGAATAGTGTTGTGAAAAGAATGAACCAAACACTGACTGAGAGGGCACGGAGTTTGAGGCAGTAGACATCACTCCTAAAGTTCTTTTGGGGTGATGCTCTAATTTTTTCTTATTTTTTTGTGAATTGGTCACCTCATCGTAAGTTGAATGGAGGTATTCTAGAGAAGGTCTGGAGTGGAAAGAACGTGGAGCCTGGCTACCTAAAAATCTTCGATTGCACAGCCTATGCACATATGGAGGCAATTGAGAGGAGCAAATTGGACCCAAAATTTCAAAAGATGACATTCATAGGATATCCACAAGAAGTCAAGGGGTACCTACTGTAGGACTCAGAAGTCAGTGATCAGCAGGGATATTATCTTTGATGAGAAGAGCATCTTGAGGAGATTTGGGATAGATGGAACTAGAAAAATAAAGGTAAACAACAGTGGCCAGTCAGAGAATGATGGCATATAGGCTACATCCACTTATAGGAGTGTTCCTATTGAGGTGGAGCTGGGAAAAAAAGTATTGTCTCAAATTAAAAATTAGCATTGAGGGCCGGTAGTTCAGATAGATGTGCAAGAGTAGCCACAAACATCAGATAGAGATATGCTAGTGGGAGTGGCTTTGCACAAGCCCCAGCATACAATTAGGAGGTCGGTCAGATATGGCATTAATGAGGTTATCTCCTATGCATTCATCACTACTAATGGAGATCCAAAGAATTATGTAGAGACTATGAAGAGTGAGGATCATGATTCATGGATGTAGGCCATGATGGAGGAGATGAAATCACTTGAGAAGAATCAGACATGGTAGTTGGTGGATCTTTTAGAGAGTGCTCGACCTATTGGCTCAAAGTGGGTGTTCACAAGGAAAGATGTAGCTTCAGAATAAGGTGGAGTCAGATTCAAAGCAAGATTGGTAGCAAAAGGATACTCACAAAGGCAAGGGATTGACTACATAAAATTTTTTTTTCTTGTGGTGCATGATACATCTATTCGAGTTTTACTGTCAGTGGTGGCATAGCATAACATAAAATTGAAATAGATGGACGTGAAGACGGCCTTCCTTCATGGAACTTTGGAGAAAAAATCTACATGATGCAGCTAGATGGTTTCATGGAGATGGGATAGGAAGAAAATGTGTGTTTACTCAGGAAGTCTTTGTATGGCTTAAAACAATCCCCTCGTCAGTGGTATCAAAGGTTTGATAGCTTTATCTTGAGCCTAGGTTTTAGTAGATGTGAACATGATTGCTGTGTCTACGTCAAGGATGTAGATGAGGAGGATGCTTTGTACCTATTACTGTATGTAAATGATATGCTCATGGCCAGTAGAAGCATGGATGTTGTGAAAAGGTTGAAAAGGGCATTATTATTTGAGTTTGGGATGAAGGATTTGGGTCCAACTGAGAAAATCCTTGGAATGGAGATTTGAAAAGGTAGGTGCAAAGGAGTGCTCCATTTGTCATAAGAAAAGTATGTCCAGAAAATTCTGAAGAGGTTTGGAATGGAGAAGGCCAAACCTATAGAGATGCCATTACCGAGCCATATATCTCTCTCCAAGTTACAAAGCTCCCAATCAGAAGAGAAGAGAGAGTACATGGAATGAGTCTCTTATGCAAATGCTGTAGGCAGTGTGATGTACACTATGGTGTGCTATAGACTAGATATAACATATGCAGTAAGCACGGTTAGTAAATACATGGCTAACCCTAGAAAGGAATACTAAAAAGCATTGAAATTGATATTGAGATATCTGCATGGAACAATGGATTATGGTTTGGTATTTGGTGGGCAACCAAAAGAATTTGGAGAATAATCTATGAAGATGTGTGAAGGTTCAAATCCTTTGGAAGGATTTGTTGATGCAAATTATGCTGGTGATCTTGATACAAGGAGATCTATTACTGGATACCTCTTCTGCATATATGATGGATCGGTGTCTTGGAGATCAGTCCTTCAGCCAATCACGGCCTTGTCTATCATAAAGGCCAAGTACATTGGGATAACTGAGGTTGCAAAAAAAGTTCTTTGACTTAGGAGGCTAATTGATGAGTTGGGGGTAGAGCAGAGTAAGGTTACATTGTTCAGTGATGGTCAAAGTGCTCTATAGTTTGCATAGAATCCAGTCTATCATACACGCACAAAGCATATAGACATAAGGTACAATAGGATCAGAGAGCTAATGGAGGAAGGTGAAGTAGAACTGATGAAGGTCCATTCTAAGGAGAATCAATCTGATGCACTCACGAAGGTACTCTCTATAGATAGCTTTCAGAGATGTGTGGTACGAATGGATCTATTGAGAAGAGATAAGTTCACAAGGACTTGAAAGCACCAAGGTGGAGAATGTGAACTCAGAAGTGGCACTCCTAAGTCTTGAAAATATGATGAGACAGATCATGGAAAGATGAGAGTGAGTCGGAAGAAAAATCAGCTCTCCTAGTAAAGTTTAGAAACTGGACCGGCTCATCCTAAGACTGAGCTGGCTAAGTTGAAAACTAGGCCGGCTCAGTCCAAAACGGGTCGACTAGGTCTTAGAGAAAAATTTAGATAGAGAGTAGTATTTTCGAGATTGTAGGTATGGTACGTAACTGGATTGACTCAGTCCCAATCGTAGATTAGTCGACTCAGTCTGAAACTAGGTCGACTCAGTTTTCACAGGTTATTATTTTGTGTACGTGGATTGTTTGGATTTGGAAAATTTTTCTATGAGCTTGGGCTTGACCCTTTGTAAAGTATATATACTAGAAACATGTCAAGATTGTAGAGGTTGAAATATACCTAATAAAAAGCTTTTTTCTTTCGAAAATTTCTTCTTCTCTATTTCTTGAATTATTTGATCGTGCTTCTGTAGTAATCTTTGAGAGGTTCTTTCTTGTTGCTTGACTGATCACCAGCAGTGACGTCGATCCATGTGAAAAGAGCGCGTATTCCCAACATAGTGAGTTGCTTGCAAGCCACTGTGGTGATCTCAGGTCTAAGGGACACTTATACCTATATCCCATCAGAGACATTTTGGACAGTAGAATGCTTTGGAGTTGGTCATGTTCAGTGATGATGTACTCCTATATCTCACCTGTATACCATACCAGTGTCTCCATACTCTTTGGTTAAAAGGATAACAAACCTATATGGCATACAGCCACCTATGCTCGATAGATGTTGTCGTCCTTATTAACAACCTATCATTTAGTTGTGAACAGTTTTAAGGATTAATCGATAAATTCTTTTTTTATCGAACCTAAATAGTCATAAGGACCTCATTACAATAATGAAGTTCGTTAGAAGATGAAAACTTATGATAAAAAAATCAAAAATATATTTTATTAATTAATAAATTAATTATAATTATAATATAGCTCAACCGTCAATAGGCTGGCGATTGGCTTTGTTACACATTTTTTCAACAACTCCCACTTATCCCACCACCAGTTGAGAATCACTATAAATCTTCAAATATTTTGCTCTCAATTCTTTGGCTATTCTCAGTTCCACAATCAATGCTTTGTACTCTGCTCCATTGTTGGTAGTGGAAAACTTGAAGCACAAAGTATATTCGGCTATAACTCCTTCCGGATTAATGAGAATTAAACCCGCACTTACCCCAGAAGCATTAGATGAACCATCCACATATAGTGCCTAGAAGTTTTTAGAGAGATCAGCATTCTCTTCAGGGGAGCTAGGGATAAGAACTTTTTGATGTTTTGGTTTGATTGCGTCCGAAATGGTGCACTCCACTATAAAATTGATCAGTATTTGAGCTTTAATGGATGACCAAGGTTGAAAATGAATGTCAAATTTAGTTAACTCAATCGTCCATTTTGCCACTCTTTTGGAAGTATCAGGTTGGTGAAGAACTACCTTGATGGATTGATTAGTAAGGAGAGTAATAGTGTGTCTCTGAAAATAAGGTCAGAGCTTTCGGACTATAATCAATAAGATATAAGTTAGTTTTTCTAATTTAGTGTATCTTATTTCTGTATCCCTCAAGACTCTACTTATATAATAGATCAGCTTTTGAACTTTGGCTTCTTCTCTGACCAGGATGGCTCCAATAGCTACGGGGGACACATCAACGTACAAGAGTAGCTCTTCTCTAAGTTCAGGCTTGGATAGGAGTGGAGGTGAACTGAGATAGTTCTTCAATTCTTCAAAGGCTTGCTGGCACTCGGAGTCTAGTTGAAGTTCTTGGGCTATTTGAGTACTTGAAAGAAGGGCATGCAATGCTTTGTTGATCTTGAAATGAAGCAATTCAGGGCCGTTATCATGTTTGTGAGGCACTAAACTTCTTTTATTATTTTTAGGATGGTCATCTCTTGGATGAATTTGATCTTTTCTGGGTTGGCTTCAATGCCACGCCTCGACACCATGAATCCCAAGAACTTTTTCGAGGTTACTTTGAAAGAATATTTTGTAGGGTTCAACTTCATCTTGTACTTTTGGAGGGTACTGAAGATTTTCTCAAGATCGACAATGTGATTTGATGAAGATCAACTTTTAACCAGCATGTCATCTACATAGACCTCCATGTTTCGATCGATCTACTCCTTTAAGATCTTATTTACTAGGCACTGATAAGTTGCTCCTGCATTTTTAAGTCCAAAGGGCATGATCCTGTAGCAATAAAGACCACGGTCATGTATCCTCTAGTTGATCATCCCGATGCCTTTGATCGCACAGCTCGATCCATTCGGTAGATGAATAGTACTGTCACTACTCTCTAGGAAGTCAAACTATTCCTCTCTACAATAAACATGATAGGTACATGTAGAATCTAAAATTCACTATTGAAAAGAAGTAGATATCTTATCAGATATCAATAGGACATTATCCTCTGACTCGCTATTGGTCATCGCTGTAGTAGCCCTCGTCCGATCTTTGAGTTGAGGGCAATCTTTGACATGATGCCTTAACTCATTACAATAGCACCTGATCTTATTGGGATCTCTCATCTTGGATCTAGATTGTCCTCCTCGTGATCCTCTGCCATTCTATTTATTGTCATTTGGTCCTTTAAAAATCGTCAAAGCTAAGCTATTACCATTAGAGCTCGAAGCTGGGTTCTCCCTCTTGAGAATCTCATTCTAAAAAATTGCCATAGTGACCTCATCCATCTCGATGGTGCCCTTTTCCACTAGAAGAGCAGTCACCAAGAACTCATATGAAGGGAGAAGCGATGCTAACAAGACCAATGTCCTGATCTTCTTCTCAACCTTCTCACCTACACTGAGAAGATCAATTAAAATCTTTTGAAAGTGGCGGAGATGATCCTTCACACTCTATCCTTCGGTCATCCACATTGGTAGAACTATCTCCAAAGGAAGAGAGTGCTGATAAGAAATTTTGCCATGTACAACTCTTTGAGCTTTGACCACATCGTCATTGAAAAAGTCTCATTAAGTATATGAATCACCATCTCATCTATCAGGTATGTATGGATGGTACTCACCATTTGTATTTGTAGCCACTCCCAGGTCCTCTCCTCTATGGTGTTCGGCTTCTTTTCATTCAAGAGAGTATTGATCAATCTATGTTGGATGAGCATATCCTTCATCCTCACTTGTCATAAGAAGAAATTGCTCTGATCTCCATCTTGATTGTGCATGTGTTCTCATTTTCTAATCTCGATCAACACCACCTCTATCTAGTTTGCCTGATACCACTTATCCATGGTAATCAGGCTCTGATACCACTATTGTAGTATTACCAAGCTTTGATACCACTTGTTGGGGTAGATTCCTCAATTATAAAATATGGATTATCCACTCAAGATCACAATAATGATGAAAAATGGATGTTGATACCACACAAGAAAAGAAAGAAGAAAGAGCAATAGACAAATACAATAAAATATACATGGATTTGGCCTTAAGCCTACCTCCATGGGGTGTGCTAAATTCACTATGAGAGAAATAAAATCAAACAAATATAAGAGAAACTTACCACTACACTTTTATATAAGAGTCTCTCAGCTAGAAGTTCCAAAATCCTTATAAAAGCTCTGTGAAATCTTTTAAGAACCTCTCAGCACCTCTAGAACGTCATCAGCTCTCCAATGCAATAAATGATTTATCAATTAGAGTTGTATGGAAACCCCAAAATATTGTTCAATAGAAAACCCAGTCCTAAATACACTGAGAACCATTCTAGACCATCCAATCATGACTGGCTCAAACTAGAGCTATCTGATCACGCAAAACATGTCCAAATCAAGCTTAGACTGTTCGATTGCAATCGGCTCACTTCTGAGCCATCGGATCTTCATGCAGTTTGTGAAAAGTCTCATAAACCATGTGAAAGCATAGGGAAACATCTCACCAATCCATGTGGACCGTGCAAAACCACTTAGGAAATAGCTTTCGGTCCATATTGCGCGTGTGGACCGCATGATGGGCTCGGGCACCCGTTGGGCTTGCGCGCACTCACATGGCTCGTGTGTGCCCATGTGTTCCATGCATGTGCCTGGGCCAGCCCAGCATGTGGCTGGCCTAGTGCCGCATGCTGTCGGGCCTAGCCTACACCACCGCTAGCCTGCGTCGGCCTGTGGACCGTAACACTCGCTTTTGACGCTCCCTCATGCATACTTTTTTCATTTGGATTTTATTTGGGCTATTCTTAAGCTCATTGGATTCCATTTATTATTCTAGACCTTGTTCTAGGCTTATTATTGACTGAATCTTAAGGCAATTTTCTAAACAAAAAAGACATTGATATACGAGGAGATCATATTAGTGCTTAGATCCAACGAGCAATAGGAGTGGATGACGAAGAGAGAGGTCTTCTAGGAGGGTCTTGCAGTTTTAGAGAGGCCCAAGAAAGGAAAGAAGAAGGATGAGTAGAAGGGTAGTAAGGAGTCCAGAAGATGCTTCAAGTGTGGTGAAGTAGGGCACTTTAAGCGGAAGTGTCTATTTTGAAAGAAGTGCAAGGGAGGAGAAAAGATGGAATCCATTAGCTCAGTCGCTAAAGGAGAAGAGTTGGATGAGCTTTTGATAGTTTTGGAGGAGCACATGGGCTGTGGTGTATCCAAAATGGCTTCGAAGGGATCCATGGAGTGCAAAGGGCTCGAAGAGATAGCAGCAGTGTTCGAGGTGCAGCGGCAGGCCCAGCAGTACAGCATTGGATGGTTGATCTTAGATGACTTGGGTATAGAGTCAACTTCTATGGCATTAGAAAGACTTAAGTTTTAGGTGGAGCACCAGATAGAGGTGGCTTTGCAGGTAGAGAGATGTGGCACGAGTTTAGAGTGGATGGGTGCAAGGGAAGGACCTATATCTCAGCATTAATGCCGCACATGCATAATTTTAGGTGGAGCGGCATGTGCAGATGGATAAGTGTAGTTTTAAAGAAACTATATCAAGGTATGCTGTTAGTGCTGGTATAGGAACACCATAGTTACTCTAGGAAAGTCCAAGGCAAGTGGTGCAGCTACCAAGTAGAAGGAATTCTACAATTTTTAGGGTGTTGCAAAGGAGCAAGCCAAGGTCTTCAGTGGTGGAGATGGTCATCCTAAAGGCCTCCAAGAAAGTTTAGTAGCTGAAGAGGATTGGTCATGGCAAGATGAGCATAAGGGGCTGTCAAGGCATCCATCGATAACGAAATCATGCAGGAGGATATTGCTAGGTGTGCCAAGGCTTGGACACACCAAGATAGAGATTGTAGGAGTTGGTGTGGTGCTCTCAAGTCTTAGAAGACCACAGAAGGAGTTAGGGTGTTGGCTTCAGGAGACTAGGATAGGTATGGTCCTAGGGCTAGGACAGGAGTAGTCCTAGGGTGAAGGCGGCATGTAGCTTTCTATGGGCTTGAGGTCAAGTATTGAGGATCTTGAGGAGCTTGGTTGGTGCTCGGAGACTTGAGGACACAAGATGGAGCAAGAAACTAAAGCCAAAGATGAAGATTGCAGTGAAGAAGCAGTTTTAGGGTCTTAGTTGTCTCAGATTGAGACTGGATCGACTAAGTTGAAGGTGAGTTGACCCAATCTCAAAAGTGGGTTGACTATGTCTTAGAAAAAAGTCAAACAGAAAGGAGTGTTTTCAGGTCTACTGGCATGGTATGCAATTGAGTCGACTCAGTGCTTTTGTGAGTCGACTCAGTTCTAGATGAGTTGACTTAGTCGGAGACTAGGTCGACTCGGTGCATGGGCAGAGCTACACGGGATATCTATTTGGGCTAGGATCAGGTTTGATCCTAGCGGTCTAAAAGCTTGGTTAAAGATGTCTTAAGGGATCTAATTCATGTAAGGATCGGATTTGGGTCCATGGAGATGAGAGCATGTAAACCATGCGTGTATATGGGTTTGGATGAGTGCTTTCATGTATTAGATTAGTCAGGTGAATTTTTGGTCAGGCCTATTGGCTATGTATTTATACATAGGTTGTAAGAGGTTTTTGAAATAGTGGAATCAATTGATCTTTTATCTTTAACTCTCTCTCTCTCTCTCTCTCTCTCTCTCTCTCTCTTTCTCTTTTCTCTCTGGTTCTAATGCCTAATCCTAGCTTACCGTCGCCTTTCTTTGTTTTTCTTTAGTTTTCTGGATTAACACCCAGGTTCTACACAAGAGATCGATCCATAACTATAGTTTTGAGCAGCCATTGGCATAACAGATCATACCTCTACTATTTTGATTTTGTTCCAATCTAATCATAGGTGGATTAGGAGGCATTAAAAGAGGCTATTGCACAGAAATCTGTAGATGCCTATACAATTTTTAGCAACCAATTTTTAATTTGATTTTAGTGATCAAGAGTCCCTCTTCTCTTGGTTTCTGAGTAATTCTAGATCTCCATGCATGTGAAAAGGTCCTCAACACAATCTTTCATCTCCATGGTAGTTGGATGAGCACATCCTTCACCCTTGTTGGATGAGCACATCCTTCACCCTCGTTTGCCATGGAGAGAAATTGCTCGTTCCATCATACCAGTTGATCTCTATCTTAGTTGAGCTTGGCTTCTCCATTTCTTCAATCTAGATCAGTACCACCATAATCTGAAAAATCTAGCACTCTGATACCACTTGTTGTGAGGATCCCTCACGAGTGCAGAATTTGGATCCTTGTCCAAGATCGTAACTCCGATAACGATGTCAATACTGTAATAGAAAGAAAAAGAGATATAAGAAAGACACAATCAAATACATGGATTAGTCCAAGACTCATCTCGATGGGACATGCAAGCTTCACTATGAGTAAAACTAAATACAAGAGAAAATCATACCTTTTCAACTCTCATACATCAATCCCTCTTTCAATAAAAAGCATAAATCCCTTACAAAGTTCTCTAAAAATCCTAAGGAGGACCCTCTACCACTACTCGATGCTCTACTTTGCTACCTAACCCTTTGTCGGTGCTCTCGCTATGCCCCTAGCTCCACAGGCCATCAGGCCTTTTTAAAGGCTTTAAATCTGAGTCCAAATTGATAACAGAACTCCCATTAAAACTCAAAGAGGTATCTTGGCCATTAGATCAAACCCGCACGCTCTCTGGACCATCCGATCATGCAGTCTCATGTGATAGACTACATAAAACAAGCCTAGACTACTAATAGGTCCACACCTCATGCGTGGACCATGTGAAGATGACATAGGCACATGTGAACTACACATGGATCGTGCCTGGTCCGTGCATCACCCCCTGGACCACGCACTTGTGCATGGCATGGTGGATTGTGTGTGGACCGCATGGTCATGCATCTTGGGCCATGCCCGTGTGCCTAGGCTGCATGCACCTGTAAGCCATGCCCGCTTGCGGGCCATGCTCTCCTGCAGGCTATGGGCTTCTCTATTGTTGTTGTGGGCTTTGTTGCTGTGGATTAAGTTCAAGATGCCAAAAGCCAACACAGTCCTCAACAAGATTTGAGGACTCCCGAGGGCCATCCTCGACAAGATCCAAGGATGTTCGAGAACCATTTTCGACAGGATCTGAGGACCTTGAGAAGCCTCTGCAATGGATCTGGCACATTGATGTAACCTCAAACACACAAGGATTCAGAGCCGGACTCATCCTTGCTAGCTCAAAAGAAGTCATGATGAAGTACATCCTCTAGCTCAATTTCAAGGCCTCTAATAATAAAGCTGAGTATGAAGTCCTAATCATCAGGCTCCACCTCACCAAGGAGCTTGGGGTATGAGTCATCAAAGTCTTCACCAATTTGTAGCTCATTATTGGATAGGTCTAGGGTGAGAACGAGGCCTGAGGGCCAATGATGATGAGGTACCCATAGTGGGTAAAGAAGATCTCAACAACCTTCCAAACATTGGAAGTATAGCAAATACATAGATCGACGAATGCCTAAGCTAATGCCCTTTCTTATCTTGCTACCTCAGGCACTACCAACCACAATAGGAGGGACTTCATTGAGCACCTCCAGACATAGAGCATCGAGGAACTTGCATGCTACGGATTAAGCACGAGCTAAGTTGGATAGATTCGATTATCGATTACTTGGTCAAAGGGGAGCTACCCCTTGACCCCATCCAAGCTTGTGTGGTCAAATAGAAAACACCGTGGTATGTAATCCTCGATGGGAAGCTTTACAAAAAATCCTTTTTTTTGCCATTACTCTGATGTCTGCAACACTCCAAAGCCTACTATGCTCTTCAAGAGGTGAACGAAGGCATTTGTGAAAATTACTTGGAGGATAGATCGCTGGCATATAAGCTCCTCAGATAAGGGTACTACTAGTCGACCATGCAAGTGGAAGCCATCAAGCTTGTCAAGTGGTGCGAGCAGTGCCAAAGGTATGCCAACATCCAGGGGAGAATAGTGATTGAACTTACATCTCTATTGGCTCCTTATCCATTCGCCATGTGGGAAATTGACATCCTTAGATCATTCTCGCAAGCAACTGGACAACGGAAGTTCTTATTGACAATCGACTATTTCACCAAATGGGTCGAAGCCAAACCCCTACGTGACAATCGAGGCTAAGGTTTAGGACTTTATTTGGAAGTTGACCAATGCTGATTTAGACTTCCCTGGGCTATCATCATAAATAATGGATGCCAATTTGACAACCAAAGATTCAAGGACTTCTATTTGGAGCTCCACATTGACCACATGCTCACTTCAATTGCATACCTGTAGTCTAATGGTGAGGCCAAAGTGACTAATCGCACGATCCACTTAGGGTTAAAGACTAGGCTCAGCCAAATGAAGGGGCTCTAGACGGAGGAGCTCTACAATGTCTTATAGGAGTACAGGATGACTCCTTGGACTACAATAGGAGAAACCTGTAGGTGGTGTGGTGCTCCCAAGCCTTGGGAGGCCATGGGTGGAGCCAAGATGAGGGCTCCGGGGAGGCTAGAACAGGTGTGGTCCTAGGGCTAGGATAGGAGTTGTCCTAGGGTGGAGGCGGCATGTAACTCTCCATGGACTTGAGGTTCGGATATTGACGGCCTTAAGGGACTTGGTTGGCGCTTCGGAGACCTAAAATTCAAGGTGGAGCAAGAAACTAAAGTCGAAGAATCAAGACTGCAGAAAGAAGATTTTTTGTAGGTTAGCCGGCTCAGTCCAAAACTGGATTGGCTAAGTCTCAAAGCACAGGAAAAATAGAAAGGTCGAGTTTCGAGACTGCAAGTACCGCACAGAACTAGGTTGGCTCAATTTTAGACTGAGCCGACCTAGTGGAACTTAGTCGGCTCAGTGCTGAGACTGAGCCGACTCAGTGCATGGGTAGAGTTATGCGAGGGTCTATTTTAGGCTAGGATCTTGGTTGATCCTAGGGGTCTTAAGGCCTGATTTGAGAGGTCTTAAGGGGGCTAATTCATGTATGGATTGGGATTAGATCCAAGGGATGAGAGCATGCGAGACTTGGGCTTGGTGAGTGCTTTCATGTGTTGGGTTAGCCTAAGGGAGTTTTTGAGCTAGGGTTTATTAGATTTATATGGGAACTCTAGGGTATATAAATCAGGGCATTATAACTTTTACAATAGGAAGGGAATACAATTGAGCTTTTCTTCCTAATTCTCTTCTCTCTTTTCTTTGGTTCTAACACCAAAACTCTAGCTTCTCTCATCTTTCTTAGATCTTCCTCAGTTTGCTGGATTAACACCCAGGTTCATGCAAGAGATCGAATCTACGGCTGTGGTTTCGAGCAGCCGTAGGAACAATAATTAGTATCAGAGCTAGGTTGAGCATGAAAGAGGAAGAAGATTAGTTTTTAGCAGAGATCAGCAGCAAGATTTAGATCTAAAAACTTTCTCCAAGCTTCATGAGAAAGAAAGAGATCACAGGGCTGCTGTCCACCATTCCTAGTTAAGGTATTTTTTAGATCTATCTATTTGCTGTTATTTGATTTGGTTTGATCATGGAGAATAGCGGGTTGAAGGTAGGATTAGAGAAGTTTGATGAAAAGAAAAGTTTCATGATGTGGATGATAAGGGTGGAGGATCTGCTGGTTTAGATGAGGTTGGATTCGGCCTTGAAAGATAGTCCGGAGGAGATCACAGACAAGGAATGGGTGTCCTTGGAGAAAACGGCATGTGTCACGATTAGGGCTTGTTTGGCGAATGAAGTTTTGTATGGTGTGTTGGAGGAGAGAACACCCAAGAAATTATGGTCGAGGTTGTAGTAGTTGTATATAGGAAAGAACATGCACAATAAGTTGATGCTGAAGAAGCAACTGTATAGCCTTCGGATGCAGGAGGGCAAGGATATTGTGGGGCATATTCAGTGGTTCGATCGAATGAGCATGGACTTGCTCAATATAGAGATGGATTTAGAAGAGGAGGACAAGAGTCTATTGTTGCTATATTCGCTATTTGGGAGCTTTGATTTGTTGGTGATAACTTTGCTGTATGGTAAGGAGACACTGGTGTACGAGGAGATCGTATTAGTGCTCAGATCCAACGAGCAGTGGAAATAGATGACGAAGAGGGAGATCTTTTAGGAGAGTCTTGTGGTTTCAGAGAAGCACAGGAAAGGAAAGAAGAAGGGCGAACAGAGGGGTAGCAAATACTTTTGGCCAGATTTTGATATTTTTTGGACCGTTTGATCCATATCTTTTGGCCAGATTTCATCTAGAGCAACAGAATTCATCCAGGACTCCTTTTTAATCTGATTTTCACACGAATTCCTCCATATTTTGATGATTAAAGACCTTCTTAGTCCTATATTGCCTCCAGAAAAAGTCTCCAGTCCTTCTAACTCTATAAAATAGACCCCTACCTTCCAGAATAGAGAATCTAGGGTCAAGGTGAAGCTTTGGTACAGGATGAAGCCAGGCTTTGAATTAGAGGCTGCTTCAAAGCAATGGGTGTCGAGAAGAAGAGCTGGACCAATGCTGATCCAAGATCAGAGATTCAGCCTATTTTTAATTTCTTTTTTTTTATATATTTAAATTTTAAATTTTTTAATTAATGTAATTTTTATTTTCATGTTCTTTAATTTCATGCTCTTTATTTTTTTTTGTAATTTAATTTTTGCACTTTAATTATTATCTTTTATTTTATTGCAAGTAGATGCTAAGATCTAACTAGTAGATCTTAGTACCAAGTTTAAATTTCTACACCTTTTAATTTTCGTCTTTTATTTTCTGACTTCACTTTTGATTTCAAAACTCTTTCTAATTTTTTTTTAAAAAAAATCAAAGATTTCAAAACTAAAATACTACCTTCCCTATGGATTCGATCCGACTTACTGCTAACTATGTATTTTTATTTATTTTAAGAAGTTAGATTAAACTGATAAACATGATGTCTTAACGACAATAATACGATCTTATCAAGTTTTTGGCATCATTGCTGAAAAAGGTACGGACATTAAATTTTTGATCTCTTTGATTTTTTTGTAAATAAATTATAAATAAAATTTTTATTTTTTTATAAATATTACTTACTAATTTTTTTTTTAATTTTGCAAAAAAAGAGGTTAAAGAACAAAAAGAGCCGGGGCAAGGAACAAATCATTTAGTTTTGCTTGGTGAGATCAATCCTAACCCTAGTCCTCTTTCCTTTTTATTTATTTATTTATTTTATTTTTAAATTAATTTAAAAAAATCCATTTAAACCTAATTAAAAGCTTCATGATAAGATTAAAAATCCTAACTATTTAGAGCATGCATCATATTAATTTTAATTTTATTTTTTCTGATGATTGCTGGAGGCAAGATAATCCTTTCAGAATTCAATTAGTTGCATGCATCTAGTTTAAATTGCATAGAATCCCTTATCTAAATTTTTTTTCTTTTTTTTGCATATCATATTAAATCAAATTAAGGACAACATCCAATTAAACAAGATAAGATGGAGATTTGATCACCTTTCCTTGGCCCATAAATAACTAACTAGCATCCTACATTGATCTAAGTCTTTAATTTTAAAATCAATTAGACATCAGCCCTAGGAGCTCGAGCTCAATAGGACAAGAAACCCTAAGAGTTGAATCATGTTAGGGTTAGTCAATTTGACTGATGTCTAGGAAAGTGGTTCAGGAACAACTAGGTCCGAAGAAAGGTGGTTTCTAATTGATTCCGTTAGCTTACTTGGTCAAGCACAATTGGTGCCTAAGATAAGCAACGAGGGGACTCTCATCGACCTTATACTTACCTGGCTAGTTGATTGGCTGATCCTACACTTGGAGTGCTCGAAGGCTGACTTAGAATAGTTAGGAGCTGTCTAGGTCTAGGCTGATCTTAGGTTAGGATTAATTTGTTTGAAACTTATTTAAAAATAAAAAATTTTACTTTAGGTATTTTCAATCTCTATTGCCCTGACATAAGGTTGCCCTGGCATAAAGGGAAGTTATGTTGCATGGTTGTCCTAGGATATGAAAAGGTTGAATTAACTTAGAACTTAAAAAAGAAAGTTAAAATAAAATAAAATAAAATAAGAAAAAAGGATCAAGGACATTGAGAATATAGTGAATTCTCCAACACCCGTGTGGAGAAGGATTCAGATTGACTAGTCAAAATAGATTTAGTTCCTATTTCAGATCCTACGACCTCAACATCCACAATGGATTTAGCAAATCAGGCTCAGCCTCAAATCCTTAAGGACTTATGTTATCCAGTTGGTTCCATCCAACCCTCTTGCATTAGGTTGCCCCAACCCATAGCAAACAACTTTGAAATTAAACCTCAAATCATTAACATGCTTCTAAAATTTATGGGAACAGAGGATGCATATATATTCATTAGAGAATTTGAAAAGATTTGTGCAACCATGAAACTACAATAATTGTCAGAGAACGAAATCAAACTGAGATTAATCAATTTTACCCTTAAGGATAATGCCAAAAAGTGGCTTTATAGTCTTCCAAATCAATCTATCATGACCTGGGACGGCTTTGTGAGAATATTCTTAAAAAAATATTTTTCTTATCATAAAATAGCTAGAATTAGAAATGAAATAAACTAATTTTATCAACTAGCTAGTGAATCATTTTGGAAATACTTTGATCGATTGAAGAACCTCTTGACCCAATGCCCACACTATGGAATAGAAACTTGGAGGCTATGCCAAATAATTTATGAAGGGTTAGATTCAAATTTTCGAACAATGCTAGAGTCTATGTGTTAGAAATAATTTATGTACAAAGAACCAAATGAAGCCTAGCAATTTCTAGAAGACCTAGCTGAGAAAAGTTTACAATGAAAAACAACTAGGAAACCAGAAAAATCCACACCTTCAAGAGGTGAAATATACCAAATTCAAACCTCCCTAACTGCAGAAGCCAAAATTGCAACTTTGATATGTAGGTTAGAGGCCTTAGAACTTTAGAGACCAGCCAGTATGAACCAAGTGTCTGCATCCATGTGCAATGGATGCAATGCATCAGACCATGTCCTTGAGAAATTTCCCCTCCCAATGAACCAATTAAATAATGGATGTGCACAAGTGAATGCCATATATCAGAGACCGTTGAACAATCCCTATGCACCCACTTATAACCCAGGTTGGAGGAATCATCCAAATTTTTCATGATCACAAAATTCAAATGTAGGCAGTCCAAGTTTCAATCAGTAGAACCCAAGACCTAATCCTGTGATAAACACCCTGCCACCACCAGGCTTTAATATTAATGAAAAGAAACTTAGTTCTTTAGAGAAAAGCCTGGAAGCACTAGCTAAATCTAATGCTGACACCAATGCCACCTTAAGCAATTGCATGCAAACCATGGGCCAAATTCTAAATTCAAATTCTCAAGCCATAGCCCGCCTGGAAATACAAGTGAGTCAGCTAGCATCTACCATAAGTGAACGTGAATAAGATAGGCTACCTACCTAACCTGAGTCCAACCCAAGGAATCAAAATGGACCATCCCAAGGAAATCAGGTTAATCAAGTTAATGCTATTCATTCCTTTAGATCAAGAAAACAAGTGGATAATAAGGTAAATACACCCGACACTAGAGAAGACTTGAGTGCTGAGTCTATTGAGCCACCCAATGAGCAATTTACCTTACAAACTCAAGCTCTTGAAATTGATAGTGCACCAAACCAGATGCCCACAATCTCTAGAGTTCTTTTCTCGAATCGATTAAGGTCTAATAAATAATCAAAATATTTAGACAAAATGTTAGTAGTATTTAAGCAAGTACAAGTAAATATTCTTCTACTAGACATGATCCAATAAGTTTTGATTTATGCCAAATTCTTAAAAGATCTTTGCACCAAGAAAAAGATGACTAATGTACCAAAGAGAGCTTTCTTAGCAGCAAGTGTGAGTTCATATTTGTTAAGTCATATGCCTATAAAGTACAAGGACCCAGGGTCTCTAATAATTTCATGTGTCATAGGAGAAACCCACATTGAGAAGGTGTTACTTGATTTAGGGGCTAGTGTAAATATTTTGCCCTATTCAGTTTATGAGCAATTAGGATTAGAAAAGCTTCAGCAAATAAGGATCACATTACAATTAGCAGACCGATCCCAAGAGAATGGTAGAAGATGTTTTGATTAAGATTGAAAATTTTATCTTTTCAGTTGATTTTGTCATTTTGGAGACTGAGCCAATATCAAATCCTAAGGATCAAATCCTAGTGATTTTAGGAAGACCATTCCTAATTACTGCTAATGCTAAAATCAATTGTCAGAATGGACTTATGAAACTATCTTTTGGAAACATGACTATCGAGCTGAATATTTTCAATTTGGAACAGGAATCTACCAAGCATGCTAATGTAAGTATAGTCCAAGATGAAATTTATGAACCCATAGACATTAGCGATGAGAAAGTCGATCTTGAATTTAGTATCTAGCCAACCCATGAATATGAGAACCTAGATAAAATACTTGGAGATAATAAAAATGGCCAGAGATGGGAGCCTCCCACTGAACCACTCATAGAAATGACTAAACCATCACCTGAGTTATCAAAAGAAGAGGCACCCAAAGTAGAGTTGAAACCCCTCCTTGAGCACCTCAAGTATGTATATTTAGGTCCAGAGAAAATCTTGCCTATAATTATTGCATCAGACCTGAATCTTAACTAAGAGAAGGAATTATTAGCGATCTTAAGAGAAAATCGAGAAGCAATAGGCTGGACCATGACAGACATTAAAGAAATAAGCCCTTCTATAGTTCAACGTAGGATACACCTAGAAGAAGAGGCTAAACCAACTCAAGATGCCCAAAGAAGATTGAAGCCAGCCATGAAGGATGTAGTCAAAAAGGAAATTATGAAGTTATTAGATAATGAAATTATTTACCCCATTTTTGATAGTTCATCGGTAAGCCCTGTATAAGTGGTATCGAAGAAATCTGGTAACAGTAGTCCAGAATGAAGCTAATGAACTTATCCCAACTAGGACCCAAACGGGGTGGAGGGTCTGTATAGATTATAGAAAATTGAATGCAGCTACAAGAAAAGATCACTTTTCTTTATCATTTATTGATAAAATGTTGGAAAAGTTAGCTGGACAAGAATTTTACTATTTTTTAGATGAATACTCTGGTTATAATCAGATCCCCATGGCCCCTGAAGATCAGGAAAAGACCATATTCACCTGCCCATTTGGAACCTTTGCTTATAGGCATATGCCCTTTGGACTATGTAATGCTCAAGCAACCTTCCAGAGATGTATGATCAGCATGTTTTCTGATATGATTGAATGATTTCTAGAAATTTTTATGGATGACATTTCTGTCTTTGGACCTAGCTTCTTTGAATGCTTAAACCATCTAAGACTTATTCTAGAAAGATGTAAGAAGAAGCATTTAGTTCTTAATTAGGAAAAATGTCAATTCATGGTCAGAGAAGGTATAGTTCTTGGCCATGTAATTTCGAAGAAAGAAATAGAAGTTGACAAGGCCAAAGATGACCTGATTGCAAGTCTTCCACCACCTAAGACTGTTAAAGAAATTCATTCATTTTTAGGACATGCTGGATTTTATAAAAGGTTCATTCCCGATTTTAGCAAAGTGGCTCGCCCTTTGATGAACTTGTTAACAAAAGAAGTGAAATTTGAGTTTACTTCTAAGTGCCTTGAGTCTTTTGAATTTCTTAAAAAGGTACTCATTTCAGTCCCCATCATTCATCCACCTATCTAGATCGAACCTTTTAAGCTCATGTGCGATGCATCTGATCATGCTGTAGGTGCAGTCTTAGGTCAAAAAATCAACAAGCTATCGAGAGTTATTTAATATGCAAGCAAAACATTAAATGATGCACGGCTTAATTACACCACCACGGAGAAGAAATTCTTAGCTATTGTTTTTGCCCTAGAAAAATTCAGATCTTATTTGGTTGGATCTCATGTTATTGTCTATACTGATCACTCAGCCATTAGACATCTCCTAGCAAGGAAAGATGCTAAGGCATGTTTAATTCGATGGATCTTGCTCCTTCAAGAATTTGACATAAAAATTAAGGACAAGAAAGGGATAGAGAATGCAGTTGCTGATCACTTATCCCGAATCATAGTTGCGCCATCTAACGAACCACCTATCAATGAGTATTTTCCAGATGAACAACTCATGTCAGTGTCCACTGAACCTTGGTATGCAGATATTGTGAATTATTTAGCCATTGGTAAAGTGCCTTCTCATTAGACTAGTCAGGGTAAACACAAATTTTTTTTCCAAGTAAAGTATTTCATTTGGGATGATCCATATCTATTTAAACAGTATCCTGATCAGATCATTAGGAGATGTATCCCTGATAATGGGGTTAAAAGTATTTTGTTATTTTGTCATGACCAAGCATGTGGTGGTCATTTTGCATCTAAGAAGACTGCTGCCAAAGTACTTCAATGTGAATTTTATTGGCCTAATTTATTTAAGGATGCACATGTGTACTGTAAAAGTTGTGATCGATGCCAACAAATGGGTCGGATTACAAAGAGAGATGTGATGCCACTCAATCCAATCTTGGTAGTTAAAATTTTTAATGTATGGGGAGTTGATTTTATGCGACCATTTTCGAATTTCTTCGAAAATGAGTATATCTTAGTGGCTGTTGATTATGTTTTCAAGTGGATAGAAGCTATTCCATGTAAGTCCAATGATAGCAAAGTGGTCATTAAATTTCTTAAGAAAAATATTCTCTCTCATTTTGGTACTCCTAAAGCAATCATTAGTGATCGGAGAACATATTTTTGCAATCAACCCTTTACCGCATTAATGAAGAAATATAATGTCACCCATAAGTTATCCACACCATATCATCCTCAGACTGGTGGGCAAGTTGAAGTGTCGAATAGACAAATCAAACAAATCTTGGAGAAAACTATTAATGCCAATAGGAAGGATTGGTCTGTGAAATTAGTTGATGCACTTTAGGCTTACCGCACTGCTTACAAGACCAACCTAGGAATGTCTTCTTATAGGATTGTGTTTGAAAAATTATGTCACTCGTCTGTTGAGTTAGAACATAAAGCCATGAGGGCAATAAAAAAATTAAATATGGATCTAGACATAGCCGAAAACCATAGGAAGCTTCAGATCAATGAATTAGAAGAACTGAGAAATGAAGCTTACGAGAATGCTAAGGTATATAAGAAATGGATGAAAGTATTTCATGATCAAGTAATTCATAGAAAATCTTTTACTCCTGGATAAAATGTTCTTTTGTATAATTCAAGGTTATATCTTTTTCGTGGAAAGCTTAGGTCTAGATGGATAGGACCTTTCTTTGTTAAAGAAGTTTTCCCATACGGGGTTGTAGAGATTGAAAACTCAAGCAATGGTGTTGTTTCTAAAGTTAATGGCCAACGATTGAAACCATTCTTGGAATTACCCATAGAATCTATGGAGGAAGCCATGGTTCTTTATGAACCAACATATCTTGGTTAGTCTGTTATCACTATTGTGTCTGACTGAAGATGGTAAACTTAGCGCTTGATGGGAGGCAACCCAATATTTAATTTTTTTCATCTAATTTATCTTTTTAGTTTATTTTTTTTAGGATAATTTGAATAAGTTGGAGGAAGAGCCCAAATTTTTAAAGATATATGCTGGACCAAAAATATAGTCAGGTATATTCTTTCATGTTCTTTATTACATCCTTTATTTTTTCTTCTCCATTAAGGACAATATCGATTAAGTTGGAGGGGAGAAAAATAAAAATTTTAAAATTTTAAATCCTTAAAAAAGTTAGTATTTAGTATTTAGATACCCGATTATGCTTAAGAATCAAATTAAACTAATCATTTTTAAAAGAAAATTGATGCATGGATCAGAGAATCTGTGAGATATTGAGGAATCAAGTATTAAGAAAATTCAATAAAGAGTTAAGTCTAATATATAAAAAGTTTTTCTTTTGAGTATTTCTAATTTTTTCTACTAGCATCAAAGAAAAGTCTACTTTTTATAGTTTTTGTGTAGGATAACTATACGTTTCTTCATATAAATTTTTTTTTAAAATAGTTTTCAAGTACTTCTCACTGAGTAATCGAGCCTCTTTGCCTAAGCAAGCATTGAGTTTCGCATCAAAAGGTTGGAAGGGCAAAGAAGCTCATTGTAAAGCTAGTCTTAACTCGTAGCCTATTTGATTCGAGCTAGTAAGCTCAAGGGATATTCTATACCTAGTGCCCTAAAGCCAACTGGTTTGGAAATCATTGGCCCAAGACTTGCTACATGGATCAAATAGAAATCTTAAGGGGTTAAGACACTCAATAGTGATACAACGTTAAAAAAAAAAATATTGATTTTCCACCGAGTAATCGGATCCTATTGCCTAAGTAAGAAATGATATTTGCATCAAAAAGTGGATAATGTAAAAATAAAAATTAATTAATGAAGGATGGAAGTAGCAATACACTTGTCTATATGAAAATTTAGATAAATCAGAGATAAAGGTAGGATAATTTAGAAAAAATTTAAAAAAATTTAATATTTTTTACTTAATTTTTCTATTGATAAGTATTAATATCCTAATGATATACCTCACTTATACTCTACTGAATATCAATGGCCATTTTGAAAACTACTTAGGTAAAATTCAAAACTCTAAAATTAAAAGGTATTTAAAACTAAATTCTTTTTTTACTTGAGGACGAGCAAAGCTTAAGTTGGAGGGTGTGATAAGTACCATAAATTTATCAATAAAAATATTAATTTATCAATTAATTCATATTAATTTTTAAGAATTAATGATCAATTTATATATATTTTTAAAAAATTAATATTTTTATTAATTAAAAAATTAATTAAAAATAATAAAAATTAAAAAATAAAATTTTATTATCAATAGAAAGAGCACATTTCTTTGATCATAATAAAATAAATTTTGATCAAAATAAAAAAAAATATGAATTTTTAAAGAAATAAAATAAATAAAAAATAAGTAAAAAATAACATACGACTCAGCCGACTCAAGCCATCGCACCATATTAGCCAGCATGTCTAAATGCGTCGAGCCAAGCCAACAAAGCTAGCACACCAAGCCTTTCATGCTAGTTGACTCAGCCACGAAAGTCGTCAGTCGATCCATGATCCAGGCATGGACCGCTAGCTCAGCAAAAATCGATGAATCACGGAGCAACACGTGGTGGACCTAGATCCTTAAAGAGTTCACAGAAAATCTATCATGGTTCATAGGACATTTTGAACTTTTCACTCGATGATAAGAGGTGCTGATTCATTGCGGTGTGTGGTGCAGCCGGTCCATGCGGTCCATAGGAACAGTAATTGCATGATCATGCAGCTCTAGTTGCTTACGGTCAAGATCAGATGGTGGAGAGAATTTCCTACTTCAGGCTTCATGTGGATCGCCATCCAATGACAGCACTCGATCCAGGGGATGATCCGACGATGGAGAGAGCACCTGACGGTGATCAAGACTCCCAACGTGCGATCAACGATCGAATTTTCTCCATCAACGTGCGATCAACGGCTAAAATTTAATCCAACTTGATCTGGGCCGATACACATTCAATTTTGACATTTTTGGACCGTTTGATCCATATCTGATGGTCAGATTTCATCCAAAGCAACAAAATTCATCCAGGACTCCTTTTTAAACCAATTTTCACTCGAATTCATTCATATTTTGACGATCAAAGACCTCCTTAGTCCCATATTGCCTCTAGAAAAAGTCTCCAGTCCTCCTAACTCTATAAATAAGACCCCAGCCTTCTAGAATAGAGAATCTGGGGTCAAGGTGAAGCTTTGGTACAGGATGAAATCAGGCTTTGAATTAGAGGCTGCTTCAAAGCAACGGATGCTGAGAAGAAGAGCTGGGCCAATGCCGATCCAAGATCAGAGATTCAGCCTATTTTAATTTTTTTTTTATGTATTTAAATTATGAATTTTTTAATTAATATAATATTTATTTTCATGTTCTTTAATTTCATGATCTTTATTTTTTTTTGTAATTTAATTTCTATACTTTAATTATTGCTTTTTATTTTATTGCAAGTAGATGCTAAGATCTAACTAGTAGATCTAAGTACCAAGTTTATATTCTACATCTTTTAATTTTTGTCTTTTATTTTCTGACTTTACTTTTGATTTCAAAACTCATTTCAAATTTTTTCTTTAAAAAAATTAAAGATTTCAAAACTAAAACACTACCTTCTCTGTGGATTCGATCTGACGCACTGCTAGCTACATATTTTTAATTATTTTAAGAAATTAGATTAAACTGATAAACACGGTGTCTTAACAACAACAACGCGATCTTATCATCGGTCAATCCTAAATTTTAAGATGACTCAGACTTGGTTTCTTACTATGCCATATCTCATATGGTGTGGTAGGAACGATCTTAGAGGAAACCCTATTCAGTAAATATATAGCAGTCATCAGATCCTAAAAGAAACTCAAGAAGGTCCATAAAACTCATCATGGATCGGATCATATCTAATAGGATCCAATTTCTCCATTCTGAAATCCCATTGAGTTGAGGCATTCCAGGTGGAGTCCATTGAGAGACTATGCCATTATCCTTAAGATAGTCTAGAAATTTTTGATTAAGGTATTCGCTTTCTCGATCTGATTGAAGAATCTTAATGGATTTTCTTGTTTATTTTTTACTTCAACTCTGAATTTCTTGAACTTTTTAAAGGCTTCAGATTTATGTTGCATCAAATACACATACCCGTACTGAGATAAGTCATCGGTAAAGATGATGAAGTAGACATAACTGCTCCTGACCGGCACATCAAATGGGCCACATACATCAGTATGTACTAGGACAAGTCGGTTTGTGGCCCTTTCCCCATATCCTATAAAAGGAAGATTGGTCATCATGCCATGAAGGCATGATTCATAAATCGGATATGACTCAAAACTCAACGAACTGAATAGCCTAAATTTTTTCAATTTGTTAATCCTGTTTTCAGCTATATGACCTAACCTAAGGTGCTAAAGATACCTATCATTTAGACTATCTCTAGATCATTTTGATCCTATGTCATTCACATTTTGCTTGATATTAAAAATAAAAATATTAATATGTAACTGATAGAGACCATTTATAAGAAAATCATTTGCAATTTTATTTCTTTCATAAAAAATATTACAATGGTCCTTAAGAAAACTAATTACATAGCCTTCTTATGCTAAACATGAAACGTAAATCAAATTCTTGCTTGCTGTAGGCACATAAAAATAGTCCTTAAAAACTAAATCTAATCCTGATGGTAATCATAGAGCATAGGCTTCCATGGCTACAGTAGCTACTCTTACTCCATTTTTGATGCGTAGGATCATCTCATCATCCTCCAGCCTTCTGCTATTCTTAAGATCCTATATAGAAGTGCATAAGTGAGTACTAGAACTAGAGTCAAGCACCCAACTGGATGTAGAAGAAATCATAAGATTAGATTCTATAATGAGCATATCTCCAAAAGGATCTGCCTTCTTCTTGTTCTTCAGGCTGGCCAGGTACAAAGGATAGTTCCACTTTCAATGGCTGTCATTATTGCAATGGAAATATTTTTCTTTGTCAGTGGCATTCTTCTTCAATTCTGTCTTATTCTTCTTCCCACCATCCATCTTCTGCTTTCATGAACTTCTTCTTCTTTCCAAAAGACTTTCTCTTAGAAGAAGTTCACTCCACAGTAAGTACTGAGCCTTTAGAATATTTCATAGAAAGCTCAGCTGTAACCAGCACGTTCATGAGCTCAACCAAGGTATTCTAAAGTTTATGCATATGGTAGTTCATGATGAACTGCCCATACGCATCAGTTAAGGACTGTAGAATTATATCAATTTGTAGATTCTAATCTAACTTGACATCGAGCTTCTTAACTTCTTCTAAGTCCTTGATCATCATCAGATAATGATCTTGGACTGACTGCCCATCACGCATCTGAGCCTTAAATAGTCTCTTAGTGACTTGATATTTGGCTGTGAGACTCTATTCACCAAACAACTCTTGCAGGTGAGCCAATATTTAGCAGCTAGTCTTAAAGTCTTCATGTTGGCATTGGAGCTCATTAGACATCGACCCAACATGTAATATCTAGCTTTGTTATTTTCATCCGTCCACTTCTCAAGAGATGCTCTCTGATCAGCGGATGGATGGGCTGGTAAGGTGGAAGGATCCTGTTTCAATACATGAGTCAACTTCTTAAAATCCAAAATAATTTTAAAGTTCTAGAGCCAATTCTTGTAATTGGGTTTGATCAGTCTATGGGTGTCCAGGATATGGGCTAGTGGGTTAGACGCAGACATCTTTCTAAAGAGAATCAAAATTTTTAGTTAGATTTTGTAATTAGACTTAATTAATTTATTTAGAAATTTTATTTTTAAATAAATTAGGCTCTCATTATTTTTTTGGGTCCCTACACTCTCTTGGTAGATATGCAAAAATCTCAATAATTATTGATTTTTAGTGGGTGGTGTGGTTCCATCGACTAGCTCATCACCTCACCTAATAGTTATTGATGATGGGTCAATCGATGAGTGGATAACTCTTGTCCAATGATTCTCTAATCATGGTGCACCCAAACTTGATCTCTAATTCATGAATCTCATCATGTCCGAAATATTGATCCACTCCTTAGTTAAGTCAAACCTACCATTTTTATGAATTAGATTCTTGATTGGATCTCTCACCGTATCCAAAATATTAAGCCCAACCCATCCTCTAATCCGTAGCATCCAATGCCTAATAGACATGGTTATGTCTTTCTAGTGCAACTGAACCATTATATCCAGCTGAGAGCAATCAACCTTGGAAAGGGCCTGCACATCTATAATGGTGGAAGACCTTAGACTTAATATTTTTTTAGAAAGATTTAATTTAGATCTCCTTAAACTTGACTTGACTTAGTCATAATAATTATGACTAACCTTATGGCATGGTGATAAGAATGCGATGTTGTCGTTAAGACACCATGTTTATCAATTTAATTCGACTTTTTAAAATAATTAAGAATACGTAGATAGCAGTGAGTTGGATCAAATCTATGGGGTAGTATTTTTAGATTTGAAATCTTTGATTTTACAAAAGAAAAAGAAAAGAAAAGAGTTTTGAAATCAAAATTGAAGTCAAAAAATTAAAAAGCAAAAATTAAAAGGTGCACAAATTTAAACTTGGTACTAAGTTCTACTAGTTAGATCTTAGCATGTACTTGCAATAAAATAAAAAAAATAATAATTAAAGTATAAAAATTAAATTATAATAAAAATAAAGAGTATAAAAATAAATATTATAATAATTAAAATTTTAGGATTTAAATATATAAAATTTTAAAAAAAAATAAAATAAAATAGCCTGATCTCTGATCTTGAATCGACATTGGTAGAAAGATGGTGTAGAAGTCCAGCTCTTCTTCTCAGCATCTATTGCTTTGAAGCAACCTCTAATCCAAAAGCCTGGCTCTATCCTATATCAAAGCTTCACCTTGACTGAAGATTATGAATTTTGGAGGTCTGGGGTCTTATTTATAGGTGTTGGAAGATTGGAGAGTTTTTCTGTAGGCAATGTGGGACTAAAGATATTTTAATCATCCAAATAGGAAGAAATTTGAGTGAAATTCGAATTAAAAAGAGTCCTAGATGAATTTTGTTGAAGTTTGGTGAAATCTAGCCATTTAATAGGAATCCAATGAACCAAAAATCATCAAAATTAGATATGTATCGATCCAGATTAGGTCAGATTAAATTCTGGCTATTGATCGCATGTTAATGGAGAAAATCAAACCGTTGATTGTGCGTTGGGAGTTCTGATCACTATCGGGAGCATTTTGGACCATTGGATCTGAGTCAGATATGAGTGTTGCCATCCGATGGTGATCCACATGAAGTCTAAAATAGAAAATTTTCTCCACCATTCGATCTTGACCACAATCAATCGGATCTGTTCGATTGCACAATTACTGTTCTCATGGACCGCGTGGATCAACTGCACCGCACATCGCAACGAATCAGCACCTCCTATTACTGAGTGAAAAGTCTAAAATATCCTATGAGCCATGATAGATTTTTTGTAAATCCTTTAAGGGTCTAGGTCCACCACGTATCGCTCCATGATTTATCGATTTTTGCTGAGTTGGCGATCCACGCCTGGATTGTGGATCGACTGACGGCTTCTGTGGTTGAGTCGGCTAGCGTGGCTGACTTGATGCATTGGCTTTGTCGGCTTGGCTCAATATGTTTGGACGCATCGACTGATATGGCATGGCGGCTTGAGCCGACTGAGCCGTATGTTATTTTTTATTTATTTTATTTCTTTAAAAAATCATATCTTCTCTATTTTAGCTCTATTTTGCTCAAAACTTATTTCATTATGATAAAAAAAATAAGATCTTTCCATTTATTATAAAATTTTAATTTTTAATTTTTATTTTTTTTAATTAATAAAAATATTAATTTTTTAAAAATATATATAAATTGATCATTAATTTTTAAAAATTAATATGAATTAATTAATAAATTAATATTTTTATTGATGAATTTATGATACTTATCACACCCCCCAACTTAAGCTTTGCTCATCTTCGAGTAAAGAAAGAATTTAGTTTTAAATATCTTTTAATCTTAGAGTTTCGAATTCTACCTAAGCAGTTTTCAAAATGACCATTGATATTCAGTAGAGCTTAAGTGAGATATATCATTGGGATATTAATATTTATCAATAAAAAAATTAAGAACATTAAATTTTTTTTAAACTTTTTCTTAATTATCCTACCTTTATCTCTGATTTGTCTAAACTTTCATATAGGCAAGTGTATTGCTACTTTTGCCCTTCATTTATTGATTTTTATTTTCATATTGTCCACTTTTTGATGCGAATATCATTGCTTACTTAGGCAAGGGGACCTGGTTACTCGATGAAAAACCAATATTTTTTTTTTAATATTGTACCACTATTGAGTGTCTTAACCCCTTAAGCTTTCTATTTGATCCATGTAGTAAGTCTTGGGCCAATGACTTCCAAATCAGTTGGCTTTTGGATACTAGATATAGAATATCCCTCGAGCTTACTAGCTCGAATCAAATAGACTACGAGTTAAGACTAGCTTTACAATGAGCTTCTTTATCCTTTCCATCTTTTGATGCGAAACTCAATGCTTGCTTGGGCAAAGAGGTTCGGTTACTCAGTGAGAAGTACTTGGAAACTATTTTATTTTAATTTTTTATATAAAAAAATATATAGTTATGATATAGAAGCCTATAAAAAGTAAACTTTTCTTTGATGCTAGTAGAAAAATTAGAAATGCTCAAAGAAAAAACTTTTTATGTTCTAGACTTAACTCTTTATTGGATTTTCTTAATACTTGATTCGTCAATATCTTACAGATTCTCTGATCTGGGCATTAATTTTTTTTAAAAAATGCTTAGTTTAATTTGATTCTTAAGCATAATCAGGTGTCTAAATACTAAATACTAACTTTTTTAAGGACTTAAAATTTTTATTTTTCTCCCTCCCCACTTAATCGACATTGTCCTCAATAGGGAAGAAAAAATAAAGGGTATAATAAAGAAAGAATATACCTGACTCAGTATATTTTTGGTCCAATACATGCCTTTGAGATTTTGGGCTCTCCCTCCAACTTATTCAACATGTTCTAAAAAGAAAATAAACTAAAAAGATAAATTAGATGAAAAAAATTAAATATTGGGTTGTCTCCCAACAAGTGTTAAGTTTACCACCTTCAGCCAGATACATTAGGTTGCCTTCCAATAAGTGCTAAGTTTACCATCTTCAGCCAGACACAATGCAGCTTACTATCCTATGTCAAATACTGGATTGACAAATTTCAATGGTTTTGGATTGCCAATCTCAGGAAGATAATTTTTTATCCTTTTATTGATATAATTATTATTAATTTTAGGGACATAATTTGTGACCCCATTCTCAAACCCATGTTTATTAAGAATTTCTCCTATTTGTTCTTCTAAAATACTTATGAATGGAGTTTCTGTATTAGGAGTTAAGTTTAATACATCGGATACTAGAAGGATGTCTAAAGATGGGTTTAATTCTTGAGATAAATTAATGTGATCTTGCTTAAATAACTTCATTGACAATTCATTACATGCCTCTTAATTTTTGTAAGAAGAATCGACTTCTAAGGTTGAAGGGGATAGGACATTAGGTTTATAAGTCTCGGGTAAATCATCTATTCTCTTTTTTCCTATATCTATCTCATTTAAACTGAAACCAGCATCAGTACTAGTTCTGAGCTTAGATTCTTCTATGTAGTTAGTCTTAGTACTAACATGTTCTTCTAAATTTTTATTTTGGCTAGCATCAGTACTAGCCTCTCTCACTTAGTCTTGGTATGGGTCCATAAGAATCCTATAGCTTTTAAGTTCAGGAATTACTTTGGCATTCTCAAATTGGGGATTCTTAAGTGAGACATTAAATTGATAACTTGATCCAGATGGTTGGTGGACATTAGGTAAGT
The DNA here is from genome assembly GCA_006176705.1 of Cocos nucifera. Classification (NCBI taxonomy): domain Eukaryota; kingdom Viridiplantae; phylum Streptophyta; class Magnoliopsida; order Arecales; family Arecaceae; genus Cocos; species Cocos nucifera. The sequence continues at coordinate 865,814 of QRFJ01000117.1, read as the reverse complement.
TGTTTGAAATTGGTAGGCTTGATAGTTGATCTAATTCTCTCCTTGTGTTAGACTCAATTAGTTATCCTATTTGAGCTTCTAGCTTGGCGATAGATTCTTATTGAGTCAAGATCGATTGTTGTTGATTCAAAATTAATTATTGAAGTTGGTTAAATCTATCGTCAGCTAGATTAGTCTGTTAAGGAGGTGGGTATGATAGCTGATTGTTATATGATGGTCGGATAAACTGACTAGGTTGACCATTATTATAGACATAGTTTTGGTATTGGAGCCTATTTTGATAGTTTTGGATAGATAGAATTTGGGTCTGAGCCTGAGTTTGTTGGAATGTCCAAAAAAAATTATGGTGGTTGCTCCAATCTGGATTATATAAATTTGAAAGGAGATTATTAACCGACTTGGAGTAGCCTTGAGTAGTTTGGACTTGTTTTTGGATAAAAGATGAAAATTGTGCAGTCGTAGGACATTCATTTACATGATGGGTTGGGCTGGCACAAATTAAATAATTTTTTTGATAATTAGAAGGTGATGTAAATTGTACAGAAGATTGTTGATCTGGATTTAGGAATTGATCTAGTTTTTGGGCAAAAAGATTGATTTTATCTAATTTCTGAGCTAATTGGTTCAAGTCAGCCTTAGAACTAGAGTCTGGATCATAAATCCTTGCCCACTTTTGGTAGAAAGATAACGAAGCATGGTTGATCAAATTTTTACTTAGAGTTTCAAATAAGGCAAAGGCTTCATCCTCATTTTTATTCATGAATGGACCTCCATAAGATGCATCTACCATCTATTTATATTGGTCTCCTAAACCTTCATAGAAAGCTTGTACGATTTGCCACTTAGATAGATCATAGTGTGGGCATTTTCTAAAAGATTTCTTAAGTCTCTCCCATGACTCATGAATTTGTTTCCCTGAAAGCTGAGCAAATCCAGTGATAGCTCGCCTCATAATGTTGGTTCGGCCTATGGGATAAATTTTTTTAAGAAATTCACTTTGCAATTTAGCCCAAGTTTTAATTGGTCTCCCTATTGTGCCAAACCAATACTTGGTTTTGTCTTTTAATGATAAGAGAAATAAAATTAATCTAAGGGTATCATTAATTAAATTTTAAATTTTTATCATAGAGCAGATTTCTAAAAGTTTATCTAGATGCTTATAAGGATCTTCATTGGTGTTTCCGTAGAAGGATGGGAGCATCTGGATTATGGTCGGCTTGATCTCATAGTGGATAGCATGAATTTCAGGTAATTGGATACAAATTGATGGATTATAGATGGAAGAAATAAAGTATTCCTTCATTTGCTTAGGTGGTTTTCTAAAATTTTCAGCCATTTGATTATCGGATTTAATACGATTGAGCCTTTCAATTTTATGGTTGGATTCAACTAGATTAGGTAAAGCGATTTCTTACCGTGCATGCCCTGGTGCAATCCTAATGTATTATTCAAAAGTTTTTTAGATTTTTTTAAAAAATTTTTAATATATTTTTTATTATTTTATTATATTATTATTTTTTTAAAAAAATATTTTTAAAAATTATTTTAATTATTTTTAATTTAATTTAATTTAATTATTATTTTTAATATTTTTTAGTTAGTTTAATTTAATTTAATTTTTAAAGAAGAAAGAAGAAGAAAGAAAGAAGAGTTCTAAAGAAGAGGTCCTAAGGAGTCCTAGAACTAAGAAGAGAGAGAAGAGTTAGGTTTAATTAGGTTTGATATTGGTTAGCAATCAAGTTGGTCAATCAATTCTGACTAATGATTATTCTAGATCTAGATAGCTCCTAACTGCCAAGGTCACCTTCAAGCCCTTCAAGTATAAAATCAGTCAATCAACTGGCTAGAAAAGTATTAGGTCGGTGGGAGTCTCCCCATTGCTTGCCTTAGACACCAATTATGCTTTGTCAGATAAGCTAATAAAACCAATTAGAAACCATCTTCCTTCGGGTCCAGCCGTTTCTGAACCACTTTTCTAGACACTAGTCAAATTGACTAATCCTAACCTGGTTTAACTCTTAGGATTTCTTGTCCTATTGAGCTCGAGCTCCTAAGGCTGATGTCTAATTTATTTTAAAATTAAAGGCTTAAGTCAATGTGGGATGCTGGTTGGTTGTTTATGGGCCAAGGAAGGATGATCAAATCCCCATCTTATCTTGTTTAATGGATTATGCCCTTAAATTGATTCAATATGATATGCATATTCAAATTTTCAAGCAAGGGGTTCTATGCAATTAAATTAAATGCATGTAATTAATTGAATTTTGAAAAACTCACCTTGCCTCTAGCAATCATCAAAAATAAAACTAATATGATGCATGCTCTAAGCAGTTAGGATTTCTAATCTTATCATAAGATCTTTAATTAGTTTTAAGTGAATATTTTTTTAACTTAATTTAAAAATAAAATAAATAATAAAAAGAAAAGAGGACTAGGGTTAGGATTGATCTCACCAAGATTAGATGCTTTCTTCATTTTCTTTCTTTTTTTCTCTTTTCTCTTTTTTTTTCTATAAAATAAATAAATAAAAAGTTAGTAAGCAATATTTAAATAAATATTTATAATTAATATATAAAAAAATTAAATAAATTAAAAAAATAATATTTATTCCTTCCCCGGCAATGATGCCAAAAATTTGATAAGAAGACGATGTTGTTGTTAAGCCACCGTATTTATTAGTTTAATCCAACTTCTTAAAATAATTAAGAATACGTAGATGGCAGTTAGTTGGGTTGAATCTATAGAAAAGATAGTATTTTTAGATTTAAAATCTTTGATTTTATAGAAGAAAAGAAAAGAAAAGAAAAGAATTTTGAAATCAAAAGTAAAGTCAAAAAATTAAAAGGTGCAGAAATTTAAACTTGGTATCAAGATCTACTAGTTGGATCTTAGCATCTACTTGCAATAAAATAAAAAGAATAATAATTAAAGTATAGAAATTAAATTATAATAAAAATAAAGAGTATGAAATTAAAGAGCATAAAAATAAATATTATATTAATTAAAATTTTAAGATTTAAATATATAAAATTTAAAAAGAAAAAATAAAATAAAATAGCCTAATCTCTGATCTTGGATCGGCATTGGCAAAAAGATGGTGTAGAAGTCCAGCTCTTGTTCTCAGCATTCGTTGCTTTGAAGTAGCCTCTAATCCAAAAGCCTGGCTCTACCCTATACCAAAACTTCACCTTAACTGAAGATTATGAATTTTGAAGGCCTGGGGTCTTATTTATTGGTGTTGGAAGGCTGGAGAGTTTTTCTATAGGCAATGTGAGACTAAAGACATTTTAATCATCAAAATAAGAAGAAATTCGAGTGAAATTTGAATTAAAAAGAGTCTCGGATGAATTCTGTTGAAGTCCGGTTAAATCTAGCCATTCAATAGAAATCCAACGGATCAAAAATCATCAAAATCAGATGTGTATCGATCTAGATTAGGTCAGATTATATTCTGGCAGTTGATCGCATGTTGATGGAAAAAATCTGGCCGCTGATCGCGCGTCGGGAGTCCTGATCACCACTAGGAGCATTCTGGACCGTTGGATCTAAGTTAGATGTGAGCGCTGCCGTTCGATGGTGATCTGCATGAAATCTAAAGTAGGAAATTTTCTCCACCATTCGATCTTGACCGCAATCAACTGGATCTATCCAATCGAGCAATTACTATTCTCGTGGACTGCGTGGACCGACTGCACCATACACCATAATGAATCAGCACCTCTTGTCATTGAGTGAAAAGTCCAAAATGCCCTATGAGCTGTGATAGATTTTTTGTAAACCCTTTAAGGGTCTAGATCCACCACGTGTTGCTCCTTGATTCGCCGATTTCTACTGAGCTGGCGGTCCACGTCTGGATCGTGGATTGACTGACGGCTTCCACGGTCGAGTCGGCTAGCATGGCTGGCTTGGCATACTAGTTTTGTTGGCTTGGCTCGACGTGTTTGGATGCGCCGGCTAATATGGCGCAGCAGCTTGAGCCGATTGAGCCGTATGTTATTTTTTATTTAATTTTTATTTATTTTATTTCTTTAAAAATTCATATCTTTTCTATTTTAGCTCCATTTTGCTCAAAACTTATTTTATTATGATTAAAAAAATAATCTCTTTCCATTAATTATATAATTTTATTTTTTATTTTTTTTTATTTTTTAATTAATTTTTCTAATTAAAAAAAATATTAATTTTTTAAAAATATATATAAATTGATCATTAATTCTTAAAAATTTATATGAATTAATTGATAAATTAATACTTTTATTGATGATATTATGGTACTTATCACATGGGTTAGCTCGAATTGTTAGCCACTTCAAATCAGAACTAGATCAACACAAATGGTTAGGTAAGTGAGACCGGTAGAAGGGATATGCCATTAACTCAACAAGAATATATTTAGGTCAAGTAGCTTCCAATTAAAAATAAGTTGATCATATCTGCCAGACTTACCTTAGACACCAAATTATCGAATCAGAACCAATTGGATTAGCCTACAATCCAGGCTCGAACCGTGCAACCAAATTAGGTCTTGACTTGATCGAGTCATATCTCAATATGATTCAATCTTGACCTAGACTTAATCCTATTAGGTCGGTCAAAACTAAACTTTCTTTGATCCCACCTAACCAATTCTTGATTCGATTTGATCATCCGCTAGACCTAATTGAGCTACCCAAGTCCGAACCCAATTTTATGAATATATCTTAAATCTAAAAATTCATAATTTTTAGATCTAATTAATTTTATAATCTTAATTCTTAATTAAGTTTTGAGTTCATGAACAAAATATGTAATAAAATCTTAGAATTTTCAGATTCAGGATTTTGCAGAAAAATAAGTTTTAATTTTTGATTAAGAATGAACGTGCAGCACCCCTACACATCATAAGAATACTTCATTAAATGAGAGGAGAGGGCTTTTAAATCCTACTTTATTTTTATGATCGGATGGCCAAGGGGAATGTCTTAATTAGAAATATAATTTCTACTACAAAACTAGTTAGATCTAAATCATATATCGCATATACAATTAATGATCTAACTTATACATATTTTGCATACATCTCATGTATCATAAGTCAATCAATCATGCATACTTTCAGATCTGAAATATTATATATTAAATCTAAAAAATAAAATTTTAAATTTGATCATATCAAAAATAAAATTATTCTAGATATTTTATAGAACTATTCTATAACTAGTCTAAGTATGCATCTTTCATATCTCATATAAATAAAATAAAATTAAAAATTTTATTTTTTATTTTTTAGATCTGATTACAATAATTATAATATTAAAAAAAAAGAAATAGATTAGATCTAAAATTATATTTTAATTAATTTAACAATATGATTATACTAGACTACACATAGAACTATTCTATTCCTAGTCTAGTGATGCATCTCATACATTATAGATCTAAATCATAAAATTTTTAATTTTTTGATTTTAGACCTAATTATATCTGATGTGACATCTAAAATTTTTTAATATCAGATCATAAATAAAAATTAAATTAGATTTAAAATAGATATGATGAACTGCCAAACTGGCTCTAATACCAGTTGAAGGAAAAATCCTATTTTTCTGGCACAGGATCATTCAGATCTGATTGGATTTGAAGAAATATTTTAAAATTTTTTTCTATGATCCTAATCAGATTTGAGATATCTCGAATCTGATCTTAAAGATCTGATATTAAAAATAAAAATAAAAATAAAATTAAAATTAATTTAATTTTATATATTTATTTTGGGTAATCAGATTATCTTGTGATGATCCTGATTGATCCTGAGGTTCTGGAAGGAGCCATGTACGCGCCTTCCTTCTACTGGTGTCCACTTAGGCAGGATCTAGAGGTCTTCTCCTTTTGAATCATTTCTTGAAAAATCAAGTCTAGATCTGATCTTGAAGTTCTTCAAAACTTCTTTGAAGAAGCAGCGATTATCTCTTTTAGCAGTGCAGCCTTCTTCCTAATCTGGGTGCCTTTCTTCCTTAGATTGCACTTGAACCCGTGCCCAACTCCTATGGGCATGGAGAGGAGAGATAGAGGATCAGAAGGAGGCATGGAATAGAAGAGGGTAGCCTTGCGGCATGGTGAAAAGGAAAAGCTCTCTAACCCTAGGCGTATATAGGGTTTAAATAGACCCTGCTGTGCCATGCAGTGCCACATCATCCCGGCCATCAGAGGCCTTCATTTAATTAGATCTAAATTTGATTGGTGGGATGATATCATCTGATCCAATCAGATGAGAGTCTCTCAAAAATCCACATAGATGGCACCAAGACTGGATAAAGCAAGAGTCTTTGGCGCCTGGGTGTTTGACCATATCAAAATACCCTGTAGTCCCATCTGTATGGGACTTCCCTTATCCATATGGGGTGCATGCCTAGGATGGCATGCACCCTCTCTATTGCCTCTTTTATCAGGGGGACAAGAGCCCCAGGTCCTCTCCTTTAAGTACATGACACATGGCCCTATGTCCAAGTGTTCAGGGTCAACTGTTGACCTATATCCAGAAACAGGAATTAGCAGGTGATAGGAATTGGCAGATGTTGTTTTAAATCCATCTAATGAATTAAGATAATCCATTTCTGATTTAGACAAGCTCTAGTTAGACTAAGACAAAGTTCTTGAGTGAGTCCAAATAAATTTGGCTCAGTCGAGATGAACCAAAATGATTACGAAAGGAGAATATTAGGCTCAATCGTGTGCTAGCACGATTTTCTTGAACCTAATTGGATCTAATCCAAATCAATTAAACTGGGTTAGTCCAATTGATAACATCTAGACCCAAATCCTTATTTGTGTGATCTAGTTAGGTTCAATTTCATATGGTAATGAGACATGTCATGATCTCTATCATCGATATCATCGAAACATCTTTTGGTGGATTAGAATTTTTCTGATTCATACAATTAGAATGATCGATCATCTAAATCATTCTAATTGCTCCCAAAATCTACCAATGATACCTAGCAGTATATGATGGCAACCCATTAGAATCAAAAGCAAACCTCTCGATGCAGCTACCTATGTGATTGGATTCTTGTATCTTGAGCCCCGACTGGATTAGGGTTAAGGTGAACTTGTCAAACCCAATATCCATCATATGAATTAATCATTCCATTCAAGTCCAATGTGAAACTCTAATAGAAACTCTTTCTATCATCTTCACTCTACCATGGCCATGGGCTTAAGAACTCAATCTCATGATTATCATAGGACTGCTTCTCATCTACCGAGGTAGATAGATTCCCTATTGGTGCAATCCAATTCCTATAATGAACATGCTATAGCCAACATACACCTTAGGATTCTGAATGGCTAGGAGATCGAGTTATATGTAGTCAAACTATAACACCCTCAAGGTGAACTGTCGATGTACCTCAGGTCAAAGAATCAGACACACCACTGTAGCATCGAGCCAGTCATCGTCAAGAAGGTAGACTTCTTTATGACTACTCGAGATGGTCACGCTCAGTGCCTTCATTCTCTAACAAGTATCTATACTCTCGCTACGGTGTCTCCACACTGTAGACTCAAGATACATCTATCCTAAGAAGATGATCGTACACCAATCTTCCATATCGATCATCATCCTCATGATAATCCTATGGTCGGGAGCTGTTTATGAGTTAATTATAAAAATTAATGTCTCAAATTTCAACTCTTGAAAATATGAATTATCATTACCATTAATTCAAATGATATACCACAAATACTTTAAATACATACTATGATAGAAAATAATTTATTTATTAATTTATAATTAAAATTATAAAATTGCTTTTAGAAGTGTATTACAAGTGTCAATCAATCTGGCTTCTAAGGCACACATCTAACAAGATCCCACTACCAAAGCATATGGGATTTTACTCACATGCTCTCTCTTCAGGAATTGTCAGACAATCCTTCTTAGAGAGAGAAATTTCATGGCCCATCAAAGATAGCCCTTCTTATAACTTTTCAAGCTGAACCACTTTAGCATAGTTTCTATATATGTGGATTGGAATAATCCAAGCATCCTCTTAGATCTATCCCTATAGATCTTCATCCCTAGGATGTAGGATGCTTCATCAAGTCCTTCATGGAGAATTGAGATGACAGCCATACTTTTATTTCTTGTAGTGTGGGGACATCATTCTCGATTAAGAGATTGTCATCTTCGTATAGAACAAGGAATACAACTACTGGACCAATTGCCTACTTGTAAATGTAAGAATTTTCTTCATTCTTAATGAAGCAATATGTTTTGATCACCTTATCAAAATGCATGGTCCAACTCCGAGATGGCTGCTTCAATCTATAAGTGGATCTCTGAAGCTTGCATATCTTGGACTCGTTTATGGATGTGAACCCTTTAGGTTATATCATATACACCTCTTCTGATAGCTCTTCATTTAGAAAAGCTATCTTCATATCCATCTACCAGATCTCATAGTCTAGATGGGCAGCTATCACAAGCATAATTTGAATGAATTTGAGTATTGCCAGAGGAGAGAAAGTCTCGTTATAGTCAATACCATAATATCGATGATATCTCTTGGCAACCAGATAGTCTTTATAGATCTTTACTTTTCCGTCTGCACTCCTCTTCCTTTTAAAGATCCACTTATATCCAATAGATTTAATTCTTTCAGGTGGGTCAACCAATATCTATACATCATTGATCTTCATGGATTCCATTTTGAATTTTATGATCTTAAGCCATTTCTTGGAATTAGGTCTCTACATCGCATCCATGTAGGTGATCGGATCCTCATCATTCTCATCGAGTTTGATAGGATCACCATCTTGGATCAAGAAACTGTAGTATCTATCCAACTAATATGGTATTCTACTGGATCACTTTAATAGTGTAGGTACATTGAGCTTCGAATTTGATCTAATCAAATCCAGTTCTGGTTCAGCTACTAGCATCGATTTTTTTACTTATCGAACTTATTCAAGTTCAACCTTAGAGGCAACAATTCCTTCACCAAGGAACTCTTTTTCTAAAGGAATTGCCCTATTACCGATGAACACTTTTTGTTTTTTAGCATGGTAGAAATAGTAACCCCTAATTTTCTTGGGATATCCTATAAACACACATTTGTCAGATCAGGATTCAAGTTTATCTGTATGCAAACATTTAATATAAGCTGGATAACTCCAAATCCGACGGTGAGAGAGTGTAGGTCTATGCCCAGTCCATATCTTATATGAAGTTTTTGCAACAGATTTACTCGGTACATTATTAAAAATAAAATATACAGTCTTAAGAGCATAACCTCAAAAAAAAATAGATAGATAAGCAAACCCCATCATGGATCGAACCATGTCTAACAAGGTTCAATTCCTCTTTTCTAATACACCATAATGTTATGGTATCCTTGGAGGAGTTCACTGTGAGAAAATTCTATTCTCTCCTAGATATGTTAAGAACTCATTGGATAGGTATTCATCTTTTCGATCTGATCGAAGAGTTTTAATATCTTTTCTAGTTTATTTTTCTACTTCATTACAAAATTATTTGAATATTTCAAACGATTCAGATTTATGCTTCATAAGATAGACGTACCCATACCTAAATAGGTCATTGGTAAACATAATGAAATAGTGATATCAACCTTTGGTACTAGAGCTCATAGATCCACATACATCAGTATGTACTAGACTTAAAAGCTTAGTGGCTCTCTCACCTTTTCTAGTAAAAGATGATTTTGTCATCTTTCCAAGAAGACAGAATTTATAGGTTGGCAATGATTCATAATCATCGACATTGAGGATTCCCTGTTTGGCTAATTTGTTTATCTTGTTCCTATTAATATGACCTAGCCTGCAATGCCAAAGGTAGGCAGCAATGACATTATCTAATTTAGGGTGTTTATTAGATATGTACATTATACTCACAAGCTGTGATAAAATGTAGATGTCATTTCTTTGCTGTCTAGAAATTATTGTAATATCATTTATAATGATATCATAATAATCTTTCTTTATCGATAAATAATAACCAGCTTTGGCCAAAAGGCCAATATAGATTATATTCATAAAAAAGGAGGGACAATAATAACAATCATCTAAAGAAATGATATTACCATTGAAAATAAGTTGAACTATTTCTAAAGTTAGAACTGAAATAGATCTTCCATCTCCAACATTTAGGAATCGCTCATTATTCTTAAATTTTCTACTAACTTGAAGTCCTTGCAACGAACTACAAATATGAACTAGACTTTCGGTATCCAATACCTAGGTAGCAATATCATAAATAGAGAAATTATAAGGTATTATCATATAACATCCTTGATAAGTATCTCCTTGCTCTTTTCTTTTGTTCAACCTATTAGGATCATAGGAAGCAAGGTATTGAGGACAGTTTCTCTTTCAGTACCCCTACTTCTTATAGTAGAAGCACTCTGTCTGATTTGGGTCAGTCTTAGACTTTTTGTTTAGACTAGGCATAGAAGCCCTAGCATGAACCTCTTTGTGCTGTTGAACAATATTAAACTTCCGATGCTCATTATCGAAGTTGGGTCCCATAAGTATGTCACAGTCTAATAGTGAATGGAGCAACAAAGGTTTGGTCTTAATTGCACAAAGGAGAACTAAAAGTTTAATTAGTAAATAATTTATTAAGTCTTAAGATTTGGACTTTAATGGAAATATTCTTCCACTATTTTATACAAATTGTTAGCCTCTACCTTTAATTTGAGGAATTATCCTAATTTCTTAGTGGGTATTAGAATCCATATAGACTGCATATGGGTCCAAGAAAAGCTCTGGCTAATCCATATGCATCTATGGATAGATTCTTAATCAATTATTTTTCTAAACAATTTTTAATATTAGATTTTGCCCCAGGTATCTTTTCAGTAGGCTGTTGAAGAAAAAATCCTATTTTTCGGATCAGGTTCATTCAGATCTGATTGGATCAAGAGGGATATTTCTAAAATTTTTTCTCTTAGATCCAAATTAGATATGAGACTCTTCAGATTTGATCTTATTAATCTAATAAAATAAAATAAAAATAAATTAAATCTAATTTAATTATACCTGTATTTTGGGTAATTTAATTATCCTATGATGATCCCGATGTTTGCCTGAGGTTTTGGATATAGCCACGCAAGCACCGGATCTCTACCGATATCCACTCAGGCAGGATCTAGAGATCTTCTTCTTCTCAATCTATGCTCCAAAAATTAGACCTGGATCTATTCTTGAAGATCTTCAACATGGCTTTTGAAGATCAGCCATTGTCTCTTGCAGCAGTGCTGCCTTCTTCCTTTCCTATCGCCTTTCTCTTGCTTGGATCGCATCAAACGCAAGCCCAAGAACTCTTGGACATGGATAGAAGAAAGAGGACCTAAAGGTGGCATGGAGAAGGAGAGAGAAAAGCTTTGTGGCATGGGCAAAGGGCAGAAGTTCATAATTCTAAGTGCAGATAGGGTTTATATAGATCCTACTGCGCCATGCAGTGCCACATCATCCTGGCCAATCACGGCTCTTTATGCAATCAGATCTAAATCTGATTGATGGGATGACATCATCTAATCCAATTAGATTAGATTCTCTCATAAACCTCCTTAGGTGGCGCCAAGACTGGTCAAACAGGACTCCTTGGTGCCATCTAATTTGAAATCATGAAGCAACTTGGAGTCCCATCTGTATGGAACTCCAGGCATGATCCTCATGGGGCACACGCCTCCCTAGGCCTACACCCCCTTCCTTTCTACTTTTTAGCAGTGGGACAAAGCCCCATATTCTCTCCTATGGGTGCATGACACATGGGCAGATATCTAAGTGTTAAAGGTCATTTGACCAAAGTCCAAAGACAAGATTTAGCAGGTGATGGAAAATGGCAGGTGTTATCTCAAATTTATCTCATAAATTAAGACAACCCTTTTCTAACCTAGAAAAGCTTTAGTCAGACCAAGTAAAGGTTTCTGAGTGAGCCCAAACACATTTGGCTCAGTCAAGACAAGCTTTAAAGATTGTTGAAGGAGAACATTAGGCTCAATTGTGTGCTAGCACGATTTTCTTGAACCTAATTGAATCTTATTCAAATCAATTGAACCGGGTTAGTCCAATTGATGATATTCAGATCCAAACCCTTATTTGTGTGATCTATTTAGGTTTAGTTTCATTTGGTAATGGGATATGTCACGATCTTTATCATCGACATCGTCGAAATACCTTCCGATGGATCAGAACTTTTTTGATTCAGACAACTAGTATGATCGATCATCCAAATCATTCTAATTGCTCCCAGAATCTACCAGTGACACCTAGCAGCATATGGAGACAACCCATCAGAACTGAAAATGAATCTTTTGGTATAGTTACCTATGGGATTAAGTTTTTCTATCTTGAGCCTCGATCGGATTAGGGTTAAGGTGATCTCGTCAAACCTTAATTTTCGTCATATGAATTAATCATTCGATTCAAGTCTAATATGAAAACTCTAATAGAAACTCTTTCTATTATTTCACTCTGCCATGGCCAAGGGCTTATGGACTTGATTCTCATGATCATCATAGGGCTGCTCCTTATCTACCGAGGTAGATAGATCTCCTATCGGTGCAATCCAATTTCTACAATGAACATGCTATAGCCAACATACACCTCAGGGTTCCGCATGGCTAGGAGGAAACCGAGTTTAAGTGTAGTCACACTATAATACCCTCAAGATGAACTACCGATGCATCTCAAATCAAAAAACCAAACACACCATTGCAGCTTTGAGCCAGTCATTGACGAGAAGGTAGACTTCCTCATGACTGCTCGAGGTGGTCATGCTCAGTGCCCTCATTCTCTAACGAGTACCTATACTCTCACTCCGATGTCTCTACACCATAGACTCAAGACTCATCTATCCTAAAGAAGCTATCATATACTAATCTTTTGAATCAATCACCATCCTCATGATGATCCTATGGTCGAGAGCATTTTATGAGTTAATAATAAAAATTTCATGTCATAAATTTTTAACTCTTGAAAATATGAACCATCATTACCATTAACTCAAGGGATGTATCACAGATACTTTCAAATACACATTGTGATAGAAAATAATCCATTTTATTGTTTATAGTCAAAATTATAATTTTGTCCTTAGATATGTATTTCAAGTGTTAGCCAATTCTAGCTTCTAAGGCATACATATCTAACAAACTTCCACTTGATCTAAAGCCAATTGGCTATAAATTTAAGTCCCATCTGCTCAAGGTAGATTTCAATCTTCTGCTGGCCCAACGGCTTTGTGAGTGGGTTTGCCGCATTGTTTACGGAGTTGACTCTCTTGACCTCGACATAATATTTTTCGAGGTAATCGTGCATGAGGTGATATCGCCGCTTGATGTGCTTAGATTTTTGGTGAGACCTCGATTCCTTAGCAAGGGTTATGGTGCCATTGTTGTCGTAGTACAGAGGAATGGCATCGATGGCATCACTCCAATCTCTACAGTAAATTTCTTATACCAGAATGCCTCCTTCGTAGCTTCTGATGCAGTGATGTATTCTACTTCCATGGTGGAATTTATTATCACTGTCTGCTTGGAACTCTTCCAACTGACAGCACCACCATTACACACAAATAGACTCTCAGATGTCGACTTTTGATCATCTATATCGGATATAAAATCTGAGTCTGTATACCCCTAGACTTGGAGTTCTCCATTACCAAAAATCAACAATATATCCTTAGTTCTTCTCAAGTACTTAAGGATACATTTCACAGAAGTCCAGTGTTCTTCACCTGGATTTGACTGATATCTGCTTGTGACACTCACAGCATGGGCTATATCAGGTCGTGTACATAGCATGGCATACATGAGGCTCCCTATTGCAGAAGCATAAGGGATCTTGCTCATGCATTCTATTTCCTCAGGTGTGCTTGGGGCACATCTTCTTGGAAAGATGAATACCATGTCTGAAGGGTATTAATCCCCTCTTAGAGTTTTCCATACTAAACCTCTTTAGTACTTTCCTCTATGTACATCTTTCTGTGAAAGTCCTAGCATCCTATTCGGTCTATCCCTATAGACCTTAATTCCTAGAATAAAGGATGCTTCACCTAGGTCTTTCATGGAGAATTCCTTTGGACAACCATATTTTGACTATGTCAACATGGGAATATCATTCCCAATAAGGAGGATGTCATCCACGTACAATACGAGGAAGACAACAGCGCTCCCACTGACCTTTTTGAAAACACATGGTTCCTCTTCATTTTTGATGAAACCAAATATTTTGATCACATCATTGAAATGAGTGTTCCAGCTCCGAGATGCTTGCTTAAGTCCATATATGGACCTTTGCAGCTTGCAAACCTTGTGATCAGTATCACTGGATGTGAAACCTAGCGGCTGTTCCATATAGATATCTTCCTCAAGATATCCATTTAAGAATGCCATTTTCACGTCCATTTGCCATATTTCATAATCGAAATAGGCTGCAATGGCAAGCAATGTGCGGATGGATTTTAGCATAGCCACTGGGAAAAGGTATCCTGATAGTCAATGCCTTCACGTTGACTATAACCTTTTGCCACTAGTCTAGCCTTGAATGTCTCCACATTTCCATCTGCACCAATCTTTCTCTTGAAGATCCATTTACACCCAATAGGTACTATACCTTCTGGTGGATCTACCAAGGTCCAGACTTGGTTTGAGTGCATCGAGTCAATTTCTGACTGCATTGCCTCTAGCCATTTCTCGGAGTCGATATCTGATATCGCCTCGTTGTAGGTTTTGGGATCACCACCATGAGCACCATTACCTATGAGGAACATTTTCCTCTACTTTCCTCTGAAATAATACCTAAGTATCTTCTCAGGGGGATGGAAAACTCTTTTCCGATCTACGAGGTGGAGGAGGTAGTGTTCTTATTGGCTCAACCTGATTTGGTTCCAATTGGTCCTTAGCTCGTTGTACTTGTGAGACTTTCTCATCAAGCTTGATCTGCTTTCCAATGCCGCTATCTTGAATAAACTATTTTTCAAGAAAGATGGCATGTCGACTCACAATCACATTGTGGTCTTCTGGAATGTAGAAATAGTATCCTAATGACTCTTTAGGATATCCTATGAATCGAGCTCTAAAGGACCTAAACTCTAACTTGTCCGCTTGTTGTCTTTTGACATGAGCCGGACAACCCCAAATTCTGAGATGACTCAGACTTGGTTTCTTACCGTGCCATATCTCATACGGTGTGGTAGGAACGGTTTTAGAGGGAACCCTATTCAGTAAATAGATTGAAGTTAACAATGATGTCCCCAAAGAAAATCAGGGAGGTCTGTGAAGCTCATCATGGATCGAACCATATCCAATAGGAGTCCGATTTCTCCATTCTGAAACCCCGTTGAGTTGAGGTGTTCCTGGTGGAGTCCATTGAGAGACTATGCCATTTTCCTTGAGATAGTCTAGGAATTTTCGGCTAAGGTATTCACCTCCTCGATCTGATCGAAGAACCTTAATGGAATTTTTCCAGTTTGTTTTTCTACTTCATGTCTGAATTCTTTGAACTTTTCAAAAGCTTCAGACTTGTGTCTCATAAGATACACATACCCATACCTAGACAGATCATCGATAAAGGTAATGAAGTAGACAAAATTGCCTCTAGCCGGCACATCAAATGGGCCGCACACATCAGTATGTACTAGGGCAAGGAGATCTGTGGCCCTCTCCCCATGTCCAACAAAAGGGAGTTTAGTCATTTTGCCTTGAAGACAAGATTCACAAGTTGGATATGACTCGAAAGTCAATGGACTCAATAGCCCATTTTTCTCCAATTTTGTTAATCCTATCTTCTGCTATATGACCTAATCTCAGGTGCCATAGATATCTATCGTTTGGACTATCCCTAGGTCATTTTTTGGCATTCACGTTTTGCTCGATAGTTAAAGATAGGTACATCAATATGTAACTGATAAAGACCATTAATAAGGAAACCATTTGCAATTTTATTTCTTTCATAAAGAATGTTACAATGGTCCTTAAAGAAGGTAATCACATAACCTTCTTGTGCTAAGCATGAAATAGAAATCAAATTCCTGCTAGCTGCAGGCACATAATAACAGTCTTTCAAAGTACTAAGTCTAAACCAGATGGTAATCGAAGAGGGTATGATTTCCCATGACCTACTGCAGCAACTCTTGCTCCATTTTTCAATGCGTAGGATCATGTCTCCATCCCTCAGCCTCCTGCTATCCTCAAGACCCTGCATAGAAGTGCACAGATGAGCACTAGAACCAGAGTCAAGCACCCAACTGGATGCAGAAGAAACTATAAGGTTAGACTCAATAACGAGCATACCTCCAGAAGGACCTTCTTCTTCTTGTTCTTTAGGGTGGCCAGGTAAGTAGGGCAGTTCCGCTTCCAATGGCCGTCAGCTGTTGCAATGGAAATACTTTTCTTTGTCAGCGGCCTTCTTCTTCAGCTCTTCTTCTTTTTCTTTCCACCTTTCCACCTTCTACCATTTTCACAGACTTCTTTTTCTTTCATAAGACTTTCTTTTGGAAAGAAGTTTATTCCATAGCAAGAACTGAGCCTTTAGAACCTTTCATAGAAAGCTCAGCGGTAACCAGCATATTCATTAAGTTTCGGCCAAGGAATTTTGAAGTTTATGCATGTGGTAATTCATGATGAATTGCCCATATGCATCAGTCAAGGATTGCAGAATAATATCATTCTGCAGATCCAAGTCTAACTTCACACCGAGCTTCTCAAGCTCTTCCATGTCCTTGATCATTCATCAGACAGTGATCTTGGACTGACTGCCCATCACACGCATCTTAGCCTTAAAAAGTTGTTTAGTGACTTGATATTTGGCTGCGCATGACTTCTGTTCACCAAACATCTCCTTGCAGGTGAGCCAACATTTGGCGAGCAGTCCTTGATATCTTCATGTTGGCGCTGGAGCTCATCAGACATCGAGCCCAACATATAAGTATCTGGCCTTATTATCTTCGTCTATCCATTTTTTCAGAGATGCTCTCTGTTCAATGGATGGACGGGCTGGTAAGGTGGGAGGGTCCTGGTCCAATACATGAGTTAACTTCTCTCAAAACCCAAAATAATTTTATAGTTTTGAGCCAATCTTTATAATTGGGATCCAGTCAGTCTATGTGTGTCCAGGATACGTGCTAAGTGGATTGGACGCAGATATTTTTTTTTTTTTCTTGTAGAGAGTCAAAGATTCTAGTTAGATTTTATAATTATGACTTGACCAATTTATTTAGGAAATTTTATTTTTAAATAAATTAGCTTCCCACTATTTTCTTTCGGATCCCTACACTCCCTCTGTAAAGAGATGCGAAAATCTTCCATGATTAATGATTTCTAGTGGGATGGTGCGGTCTCACCAACTGACTCATCACCTCACCTAACAGTTATTGGTGATGGGTTAGCCAATGAGTGAACAACTCTTGTTCAATGATTCTCTAATCATGGTGCACCCAAACTTGGTCTCTAATTCATGAATCTCACCGTATTGGAATATTGATCCACTCCTTAGTTAAGTCAGACCCACCATTTGCATAGACTGGATTCCTAATTGGAGTCTCTCACCGTATCTAAAATATTGAGCCCAACTCATCCTCCTAGCCCATAGCATCCAATGCCTAATAGACATGGTTGCATCTTTACGGTGCAACTGAGCCACTATGTATCCAGCCGAGAACAATCAACCCTTAAAAAGGGCCCGCACATCTACAATGGTGGAAGACCTTCAGACTTAATCTTTTCTTAGGAAAGAATTTGATTTAGGTCTCATTTAAACTAGACTTGACATAGTCATAACAATTATGACTAACCTAGTGGCATGGGTTAGCTTGGATTATTGACCACCTTAGATCAGAACTGAGTTGACAAATATGGCCAGGTAAGTGAGATCGGATGGAAGGGATATGCCATTAACTCAACAAGAATGCATTCAAAGGTCGAGTAGCTTTCCAATTAAAAATCAGTCAATCATATCGTATGTGCCAAACTTACCTTAGACACCAAATTATTGAGCCAGAACCAATTGGGTTAGCCTACAATCCAGACTCTAACCTCTGAGCCTAATTAGGTCTTAACTTGATCGATCACTCATGTGACTCGACCTTAATCCAAACTTAATCCTATTAGGCTAATCAATTTAAGCACTCTTGATCCCATCTAACCAACTCTTGATTCGGTTTGATCAATCACTAGACCTAATTGAGCTATCCCGAACTCAATTTTATGAATATGTCTTAGATATAAAAATTTTCAATTTTAGACCTAATATATATCATAATCTTAATTCTTAATTAAGTTTAGGGTTCATAAACAAAATATATAAATAAAATCCTAGGATTTCAAGATCTAGGATTTTATAGAAAATAAGTTTTTGATTTCTGATTAAGGACGAATGCACAGCACCCTTACACATCATAAGAACATCCCATCGAATGGAAGAAGAAGGCCTTTAAATCCTTCTTTATTCTTATGATCAGATGACCAAGGGGAATGCCTAAATCACAAACATGATAAATCTACAAAACTAGTTAGATCTATATATATATCACATATATAAAAATTAATCTAACTTAAAAATATATTTTGCATACATCTCATATATCATATCATGCATGTTTTTAGATCTAAATTATCTCATAAATATCTCAAAAATAAAATTTAAATTTGATCATATCAAATTAAATTTATTCAAGATAACTTTGTAGAACTATTCTACAGCTAGTCTAAACATGCATCTATCATATCTCATATGAATAAAATTAAATAAATTTATTTTCTATTTTTTAGATCTACTTATAATATTTATAATATCAAAAATAATAAATAAATAAATTTAAAAATCATAATAAATTAAATTAAAATTATGATTATGCTAGACTATACATAGAATAATTTTATTCCTAGTTTAGTTATGCATCTCATACATCTTAGATCTAGATTATTTAATTTTTTTTAATTTCTAATTTTAGATTTAATCACATATAATGTGATATCTAAAATTATCTAATTATTAGATAAAAAATATATTAAAATTAGATCTAATTAATTATGAAACCTGGCTCTGATACCAGTTGAAGGAAAAATTCTATTTTTTGGATCAGGTTCGTTTAGATCTGATTGGACAAGAGGGATATTTTAAAATTTTTTTCTCTTAGATCCAAATTAGATCTAAGACTCTTCAAATCTGATCTTATTAATCTAATAAAATAAAATAAAAATAAATTAAATCTAATTTAATTATATCTATATTTTGGATAATCTAATTATCCTGTGATGATCCCGATGTTTGCCTGAGGTTCTAGATGTAGCCACGCAAGCACCTAGCATCTACCAGCATCCACTCAGGCAAGATTTGGAGATCTTCTCTTTCTCAATCTATGCTCAAAAATTAGATCTGGATCTAATCTTGAAGGTCTTCAGCATGACTTTTGAAGATCAGCCATTGTCTCTTGCAGCAGTGCTGCCTTCTTCCTTTCCTATCGTCTTTCTCTTGCTTGGATCGCACCAAACTTGAGCCCAAGAACTCTTGGATGTGGATAGAAGAGAGAGAACCTAAAGGTGGCATGGAGGAGGGAGAGAAGCTTTGTGGCATGGGCAAAGGACAAAAGCTCATAATTCTAGGCGCAGATAGGGTTTATATTGACCCTGCTGTGCCATGCAGTGCCACATCATCCTGGCCAATCATGGCTCTTTGTGCAATCAAATCTAAATCGATTGATGAGATGATATTATCTGATCCAATCAGATTAGAGTCCCTCATAAACCTCCTTAGGTGGTGCCAAGACTGATCAAATAGAACTTTTTGGCGCCACCTAATTTGAAATCATGAAGCAACCTAGAGTCCCATCTGTATGGGACTCTAGGTGTGATCCTCATGAGGTGCATAACTCTAGGTGTGATCCTCATGAGGTGCATGCCTCCCTAGGCATGCACCCCCTCCCTTTCTACTTTTTAGTAGGGGGATAAAGTCCCATGTTCTCTCCTATGGGTGCATGATACATGGGCAGATGTCTAAGTGTCAAAGATCAACATTTGACCAAAGTTCAAAGACAAGATTTAGCAGATAACGAAAAATGGTAGGTGTTGTTCAAATTTATCTCATAAATTAAGACAATCTTTTCCTAATCTGGATAAGCTCCAGTCAGACTAAGTAAAGGTTCTTGAGTGAGTCCAAACACATTTGGCTCAGTCGAGACAAGCTTTAATGATTGTTGAATGAGAACATTAGGCTCAATCGTGTGCTAGCATGATTTTCTTGAACCTAATTGAATCTTATTCAAATCAATTGAACTGGGTTAGTCCAATTGATGATATCCAGATCCAAACCCTTGCTTGTGTAATCCAGTTAGGTTCAGTTTCATATGATAATGGGATATGTCGCAATCTCTATCATCAAAACATCTTTCGATGGATCAGAACTTTTTTGATTCAGACAACTAGTATGATCGATCATCCAAATCATTTTAATTGCTTTCAAAATCCATCAGTGACACCTAGCAGCATATGGTGACAACCCATCAGAACTAAAAATGAACCTCTAAGTGCTGTTACCTGTGTGATTAAGTTCCTTTATCTTGATCCCAGATCAGATTAGGGTTAAGGTGATCTTGTCAAATCCTAGTTTCCGTCATATGAATTAATCATTCGATTCAAGTCTAATGTAAAAATTCTAATAGAAACTCTTTCTACTATTTCACTCTACCATCGCCATGGGCTTATGGACGTGATTTTTATGATCATCATAGGGCTGCTCTTCATCTACCGAGGTAGATAGATCCCCTATTGGTGCAATCCAATTCCTACAATGAACATGCTATAGCCAACATACACCTCAGAGTTTCGCATGGCTAGAAGATTGAGTGATGGTGTAGTCAAACTATAACACCCTCAAGATAAACTACCGATGCAACTCAGATCAAAGAACCAGACACACCACTGCAGCGTTGAGCCAGTCATCGATGAGAAGGTAGACTTTCTTATGACTGCTCGAGATGGTCACGCTCAGTGCCCTCATTCTCTAACGAGTATCTGTACTCTTGCTCTGGTGTCTCTACACCATAGACTAAAGACTCATCTATCCTAAAGAAGCGATCGTACATCAATCTTCCAGATCAATCACCATCCTCATGATGATCCTACGGTCGAGAGCATTTTATGAGTTAATAATGAATATTCATGTCTTAAATTTTCAACTCTTGAAAATATGAACCATCATTACCATTAACTCAAAGAATGTATCACAGATACTTTCAAATACACATTATGATAGAAAATAACCTATTTTATTATTTATAGTCAAAGTTATAATTTTGCCCTTAGATGTGTATTACAAGTGTTAGCCAATTCTGGCTTCTAGGGCACACATATCTAACAGCTAGGGCCTCCAGTGAAAGTCCCGATTAAGTCCAACCATTAACATGATTGAGTTTGACAAACAAATGATGACCAGGCTCGAGGAAAGCTTTGGCTAATCTGATCATCATTCAGAGAGTGTGACCTAATCATTATATGATGAATGATAATTCCAATATCTCGATGAATATCAAGCATAAGGCACCTCTATTATCCACTCAGACTATTGGACCTATTACCATCCACCTTAATGGGTGGCTATGATCTAGTTATCACTATAACTATTTTATTTTAAGGATCTAATAATTTTAGTAAATTTAATTAACATATTTTAGAGAGGAGAGAAGAGTAACTAGCTAATCCTGATCCTCCCACTAACTTCATCAAGTCAAATTAATGAAGACCATAAATAGGCTGGTCCAGGAGCACCTAAATTAGTTACATTGATTTACCTACCTAACATGGGTCAACTTGAATTATTAAGTGATCTAATCAAAACATAACTTCACCGAGAAGGTCAGGTAAGTGAGATTGATGGGAGGGATATGCCATTAACTCGTCAAAGACCAAATCAGTGCGAGTAGCTCCTAATTAATGACCATCGGTTATACATTGCCAAACTTACCTTAGACACCAATTGGTTAATTAGTTTCGATTAGATCAACCTAACAGTTTGGGTTAGACCACTTAGCTAAGAATCAAGTCTATTTTGGTTCTTGTTAAAGACATGGACTTGACCAACTATAACTATTGTAATTGATCTATAGAGACCTTGACCTAATCTAAGACAACTATTGATTAGATTTAGTTAATCCTCTAATTAAGTCCATTCTTTAATCTAACGTAAGGTCTAACATAATTAATGGACTTAATTCTCTCTAATCCATTAATCCAAATGTTATGATTTGTATCTTAGTATCTTCAATTCATAATCCTAGATCCTAATCAAACAAGTCTAAATTCTTAATTATGTTTTGTTCTGAGGATTGGGCTTCGGCATTTTGAAAATAAATTTGATGTTTGTAAAATAATTTTACAACTTAGTTCTATCAATCAGTTGCATGTTTGATTTATAATCATTATGCAAATAACATAAACATGAATCTACTTTAGATCTAATCTAAACATATTCATGATTATGAACATCTAATTGAAACAATTTTAATTTTAAACAATCATAAATTACCATAGATCAAATATAATATATTTATAATCATAAAAATTAGATATAAATACTTTTAATTTAGATCATAAAATCTCTCAGATCAAATCTAAAATCTTATGATCAAGTTTTAGATCAGCACATACTAGGATAACCTTTATACTATAAGGGATAAATCTTACAACAGGACAATCTTATAAGATCAGTCTGTACAATCTAAAATATTTATTTTTAAAATTTAAATAATTTTAAATCTAATAAATTATAAATTAATCTAGATCATATCTAATAAATTTATGATTAATTTTAGACCTACACAAACTAGGATAATCTTTTTACCGTAAGGGATAAACTTTACAGCAGGATAATCTTATAAGATCAGTCCGTACGATCTAAAATTTAATTTTAGATTTAAATGTTAGATTATAATTTAGATCTAATATAAATAAATAATTCAAATATGCATAAAAATGATGTCATAAAAGTCCTAGGCTCCGATACCACCGAAGAAAAAGTCTTGGGTTTCTAGCATATATTTTGAATTTTTTTTAAAACTAGATCGATGGGAGCAATAAATTAATTATATTAATTTATTTAAAATATAAAAATAAATCCTATATCTAGGATCTAATGACATGATTTATGCATGCAAATAAATTTTAAAATTAAATATTAAATAGAAATATGGATATTGATTATATCAACATCAAACAAAAATCTAGATCTAGACTACTATTGAGATCAAATCTCAATACCTTTTTCGCAAGCCGAGATATTCACTAGTTGATCTGAGGCTGAGGTTGTTGCTTCAAGCCATACATGCATCTGAATTCTACGAAAAGTCCATACGAAGTCCTGATCATTGATCTAAAGTCCAGCAACTGAAAATTAGCACAGTGTACTAGCACTGCGTTGATCCTTCTTTGACGGTTGATGATGAATCCTCTTCTTTGAATGATCTTGGACTCTCCAAGGATCAAAGAAAAGATGGGAGGATCTGAAAGAACTCTTTTTTCTCATCTTTTTCTCTAAGAAAGATTGTGGAAAAGGAATCTAAGAGAAAATGTAGAGAAGACCTCTCTTCTCCCTTTCTTTTCTCTCATCAAGACACAATAGTTTGTGCCTTTACAAAACCCCATGCCCAAAGATCCATTGTGACTGAGGTTCCCACATCCAAACCCTCTCTCTCTTAAGTTTAATACCTTTAGAAATCTCATGCCTTAACTCCTTTTAAATAAAGAGTTATAATAGAGTCCTTGTCTAGGTCAAATATCTAGAAAGGTATATCCAAATTAAGCAAGGATTGGGGCACCCAACTCTTGGGAACCTCCTTATTTTATGGCATGGACTTCAGAGAATATGTGCAAAAAAGTCTACTATTTCTCATAAAAAAATCAGAAAAAAATCAAGTGGGTTGGCACCTCAAGATGATAAGAAAAGTTGATGTGTGAAACTCTATCCAATAGAGTCCTATGTCAAAATAACTTATTTATTTTGATCTATTCTATAACCAATTTCCTTCTAAAAAGATAGGAGGCACAAAGGAGGCATGGAGGCTCTCTGGGCATAAGAAATCCCATGCAAATTTCAAGAAAAATGGCATGGGGTGGTGAGTTGGCGCAAGGGAGAAGTCTTAGTTAAACTAGGACTTCATGCTTTGACTTGTCAAAGCTATTTTTTAGCCCAATTAAAATAGATCTTGGTGCAACCTAATTAATGATGTTTCTAATCTAATTAAGAGCCCAATAAAATCAAATTAAATTCAATTTAATTTTAATTTTAAATTTTAATTAAATTAAAAATTAGGTGCACTCAAGTTCTAACTCAACTAGGACTTGTTCACCCTTGCAATTGGCTTATCCCATAAACCAATTAGACTTGATCCAATCAAGTCCAAACTAAATCTAATTGAATCATATTCAATTAGACTTGATCTCAGTCCTTAAGCTCAATCAGATTGAGCTAATTAGGAATTTGATTGCTAATCAATTCTCCTGTAATTCTTGCACTAGGTCAAACATCAATCGTATTGAATGTTTAATCCTAAAATGATTCTGAATTATTGTTCAACCATCTGATCAGATTGAGATCACTTATATATATGATCCTACATTTTTTATTAGGTCTAAGAGATATTTATACCCATATCTCATCAGAGCAATTCTCGATAGTAGAATGCTCTAGAGTTGGTTACGTTCGTTAACAATGTACCCCTATATCTCACCTATATGCTATACTAGTGTCTCCACACTTCTTAGTTAAGAGAATAACTAACCTATATAGCACATAATGATTTACATTCAATAAACGCTGTCGTCCTAATTAACAATGTATTATTTTATCATAAATAATTTAAGGACTAATTGATAAATTCTCTCTTTATCAAATCTAAATAATTCTAAGGACTTCATCATAACAAAAGAGTTCATTAGAAGATGTAGACTTATGATAAAAAATATCAAAATAAATTTTTATTTAATAATAAATCATGTATAATTATAAAATAGCATAATTATTAATAGACTGATGATTGACTTTAGGATACATTTTCTAACAAAAAATGCAAGCTCAAGTCCAACATCAAAATGGAGCAGCTCTCGGTGCACGTTCACAGCTCTATCTAATCACTCGAGGAAGCCTCGATGACCAATTGCAGAACTCCGCAAGCAAGGGTGGCAATGACACAACTCCTCTATAGCTGAAGATGCATTTGCCTATACCACGCACCTTCCAGAAGGGCCATAAAGTTACATCCTCCAGAGGATAGAATAGCCCTCTAGAGAGGACAAAGAGCCTCCCATAGAGCATGATGTCGAAGAAACCTCCGATAGCCGTTGCTTCGACTCTGTCGCCGATGCCTCCCATACTAAAGCAGGGAAAGCACCTCCAAGGAAGTGTGTTTGCCTTCATGATGCACCTCTAAAAAAGGTAGCAAAGCATGAGCACCTCGAAAGTAAATCTGACCGTAGAGAGTGTTGAGAAAAATGCCTTGAATTTGACCAACAAGGAGCCCATAATGAAAACCGCAATGAGGACAAGCCTAGGAAGGCACCCAAGGCCCGAATCATGCCTTGGACTGGCTCATAGGAGTGGGGCTCACGAGCTGGGCATGGCCCAGCAGGCACACGGCCCAGGCGTAGGTGCACTATGTGCATGGGATTTGTCATGGTCCATAGTGGACCACATGGGTGGCACGGTCCATGCAGCTGTTGTGGATTGGCCCAGTTTATTCTTCATTTCATTCAACATACACACGAAAGAAGGAGGGCATGCATATGTGGCACATGGTGGCTGGCCTGGTTCATGGTGCGGCCAATCTATAGGTGGTCCACAAGCACTAAAATGCACGATCTAGCAGCTATGGTTGCTTGCAATGTTGATCCAATGGACAGTGACATTGTTTGAGTTATAGTCAAGTCCAGTCTTCGGTATCAACTTAAATTAAGTCATGCCTGAGGCCTATAAAAGATCCTACGATGGCTTGGAGTAGTGCATGATCGGTAGAGTCTTGTGGAGTGGTAGACGACAATAGACAAAGGTTGAGCAGTAGCTGTAGACCCTAAAAAGCGCCAGCAGGGAGCTAAAGAAAGAGGCTTCAAGCAGACTATCAGGCAGTGGACAGTGATCATTTTAGGAAGTCTTTTAGAGAAAGAGCTTTTATAAGGGATGAGAGGTGAGTGCTTCTTATTGAGAGAGAGGAATTGGTGTACGAGGGTTGAAGGTATGATCTTCTCTTGTAAATTTTCTTTTCTCATAGTGAAGCTTTGCATGCCCCATGGAGATAGACTTTGGTCTAGTCCACATACTTGATTGTATCTTTTTTTTTTTTTTTTTTCAGCCACAATAAGTGGTACTAGATCTACAATAGAGTGTTGTTAAATCTCAATAATTGGTATCAGAGCTAGGCGGTACTGGAGTGCAGGTTGTGGCAGTAGTGACAAGATTGAAGAAGATGGAGAAGTCAAGCTCAATCAAGATGGAGATCTAAAGGTTTGATGGAAAGGGCAAATATTTTTTTTGCAAGCGAGGGTGCAGGATGTGCTTATTTAACAAGGGTTGATCGATGCTCTCTTGTGTGAAGAGATGCCGACTACCATGAAAGTGTAGGATTGAAGACAGCTCTGATACAGATGGTGAGTATGATCTGCTTATGCCTAGTAGATAATGTGGTGATCCATGTGCTTGGCAAGATTTTTCAATAGTGATGTGGTTGAAACTCGAGGAGATGTACTTGGTGAAGTCACTCACCAACTCACTCTTCCTATAGAAGAACTTCTACAAGCTATGGATGATTAAGGGATAGAGTGTGCAGGAGCATCTTAGCAAATTCTATAAGATCCTCACCGACCTCCTCAACATTGATGAGAAAGTTGAGGAGAAGATAGCACATTGGTCCTGCTATCATCGCTTTCTTCCTCTTTTGAGTCGTTGGTGACTGCTCTTCTAGTAGGAAAGAGCACCATCAAGATGGAAGGATGATAGGATTGGTGTACAAGATGGAAGCATGGATTTCAAAGCAAAATTATGAAATCATATAAACCAAACCCGAACCCTAGGATCATCTTATTAGCAATTAAATCATATAACATGCATTTATAATATAAAAAAAGTATTAGAACATACCTCTTATCACTAAACCCTAAATTATCCCTAATTATCGGCAACAGTTCATCAGGGGTTCCATCAGGTGCCCACATGTTCACCCTCCAATGTTGATCCACACAGAGACTTGATCAAGACACTAGCACCTCTGATTTATATAATTAAAATTCTAATAATAAGAACTTTAATTAAATGGGCAAGATCTTCCTTAGCCTTTATGTCACCTTCCTTGCCTCTCCTTACCTATGTTTCTTTTTTTTTGTCTTCTTAATTTTTCTTCCTAATCTCTTTGTCTTAAGATGACTTCTAATCCTTATAAGGATAAGGTCTGGACAAAAGAACGGAAGAAAAAAAAATTGGACAAAAGAAAATACTTGTAAGAAAGAAAGATAATTTTCACAACACTCGGACTCTTGGTGCGCACCCTTATTTATAATATACGTAGGGGTGCCAACTCATTTTCTCGCACCCTTTCCATATAATTATCTCATGTCCCTTCAGCCTATCTCACGCCTAATCAAATAATAACATCATGTAGACTTAGTCCAAGAGGTGCCTTAAAGTAGAAGGACTCTTGGACTAATTCTACGTAAGTTATTTACAAAGAGTTGCGAGCTTTGATTTTTGGCGCCACCCTGATATAACCATTAGATCAGATAAGAAGGCCATCCAATGGCCTTGAAGTGGGATGCCTATTTAGCAAATATGGTGTGGAGATGATCTTTGAATAGTCAAAGTCTCAAGGGACTTTGACTTGGTCCAAGAGGCGTCAAGGATGAGAGGGCGGCAAGGAGTCTTGGGCGGCAAGGAATCCTGGGCGACAAAGAGTCCCTTCTCAAAAAAATAATAGAGTATTTAATCTACAGAAGGACTCTTCTGTGCCCCATATCAGATGTCCACACCCATTTAAAAAATTTACACGACATAAAAAATAGGAAAAGTCAAAGAAGGTAGGCGTCAACTTAATCTCATGCACCAAAAACTCTTTACGCATGAAAGACTTCCCACGCGCAAGAGAGAGACTCTTTGATGCATGGGATTCTGGTATGTGGCACCCCAACTAAAGTCCAATCAGTCTAGGTTAATCCAATTCAAGATCAAATCCTATTTGGCTCAAATCATATCTTAATTAGCCCAAATCGGAAGCCAATTCGAATCTAGGTGCTAGGGTTTGCTACATGTGCTAGCATGTTCATCTTGCAAACATGGTTTAATCCAATTAGACCCTTTAATCAATTCTTTTTGTGTGTGACCCATTGGGTTCCACATCTAACCAATAGTGGGTCTGGGTGTGATTTGACCTAATCTGGTTAGAACTTATCCAAACCAATTTAGGTTAAAACTAGCCAACCCAATTTGACTTAATTTAGAACACTTTCTAATTTAATGATCAAATTAAAATTTTAATTTGATCGAATCTACATGGCATGATTGACGTCTAGCAACGTATCGTGACTTTCTGAAAGATGTAAAATTTTGATGGAAATACCAAAAATACCCTTCAATGGAAAATTATCATGCAACTAGATCCTTCGATCTCCCTGCATCCTGAATATGACTCTAGGTATGGAAATATATCAATCCTAATATCATATTCATTTCTCTTTTAATCTTATGATGATGATTTATTTAATGAAATATTAGAAACCATTTCTAATTTTCATCATGCTTTGATCAAAGTCTTCCAGAATCATGATTTGTTTGAAGCAGGTAGGATGCTATTTCCTCTTACCAGGAGTGATCGATTCCATGTTAACCTACTCACAATCTTCATATATAATCTACCATATCTAGATCATCCCATACATAACTGAGTCATGAATGAGTATGAACCAAAATATGGATTCATATATATAAGATTCTATGGTAGTTTCAGGTCAAAGGATTATATGCACAATTCCACTATGAGAACCATCTATTGACATGTAGATAAGACTTCATTAGATATTCTCAACTTGGATCAATTCAGTGAACTCATTCTCTAATGAACACCCACATCTTTATATTAGTGTCATACACAAGTGATTGTAAGATCAATCATCCTCTCAATTGAGCATATAAAAGATGTGCTAGTCTTACTGAAAACATTGATCCCCAACTCAAAGTTCCATCAATTAGAATTGTTTAAATTAGGGTTTTAAAGTTTTAGATCTTACTGGTATGATCTCATCATAATCCTAAAATTATAGCCTTAATTTATGGGGTTCATCATAATCTTAAATAAATAATAAGACACTGCATATGATGAAATAATGCCTTTATTTATTTTAAAATGTCATTACATGAGTTTAGAAGACAAAGAACAACCCAAAAATTGATTGGCTTGAGGGCATATTCCTTTAAAAGGATTACTTCAGTACTACTCCAGAATAAGATTCTCAGGCTAGAGAATCAAGCCTCAAGTTTAGGTGGTGACTCGGTTATGATGATGTCTGAAGATGATGGTGATGGAAGATGGAGTGGCAAAAGATTATGAGGTGGACAGTCCAAGTTTTGGATGAGGGACTATAACAAGATTAGATGCTACTAGTGCAATGAGTTGGAGCATCGTGTCAGAGATTATCCACAACTCAAAGATCGAAAGAAGGCTACTATGGTGATGGCAAGTAGTGATGTAAAAGATAGTGATGATGTTCTTCTGATGACTGATGAGGTATCTATGGTTAGATATATATCCTAGAAGCTAGATTGGCTAACACGTATATAACTTTCTAAGGGCATATTTTATAATATTGACTTATTAATAAAATTTGGTTTATTTTCATTCGCAACTATGTAAATTATGTTTGTGAATCATCCATTGAGTTAACGAGTAAGATAATATATATTCTCAAAAGTTGAGAATTTGAGATGCATATTATTATTAGTTGACTTATAAATTGCTACCAATCGTAGGATTATCACAAGGATGATAATTAATCTAGATAGATTAGTGCATGATCATTTTCTTTGGGTTGCTGAGTCTTGATTCTATAGTGTGGAGATACTAGAGCAAGAGTGTAAGTGCTAATTAAAAATAAGGGCACCGAGCATGACCATCATGAGTTGTCACTAGGATGTTTACCTACTTGACAGTGACTAACTCGATGCTATGGTAGTGTGACTAGTTCTCTAACTTGAGGTGCATGGCCGGTTCATCTTGAGGGTGCTATAGTTTGACTATATCATAACTCGATCTCCTAGTCATATGGAGCCTTGAGGTATGTATTGGCTGCAGTATATTCATTATAGGAACATGATCATACCAAGATAGGATCTATCGATCTCGGTAGATAAGAAGAAGTCATATATAGATCATAAGATTGAGCCCTGAAGCCCATGGCCATGGTAGTATGAATGATGGAAAGAAGTTTCCATAAGATTTCATAATTAGACTCGAATTGATTAAATCTAACATACAACAAGTATGAGGTTTGACAAGTTATCCTAAACCTTAATCTTATCAAGACTCATGATAAATGATAGACCACAATATTGTCATTAAGATACTATGTTTATCAGTTTAATTTTGACTTCTTAAAATAATTAAAAATATGTAAAAAATAGTGAGTCGGGCCGAATCCATAGAGAAGATAGTTCTTTAATTTTAAAATCTTTGATTTTTTTAAAAGAATTTTTTTTTAAAAAAATTAAAATTAAAAAATTAAAATTATAAATAAAAAATAGAAATTAAATGATGCAAAAAATAAACCTGGCACTAAGATCTACTATTTAGATCTTAGCATCTACTTGCAATAAAAATAAATTTATAATTAAGAAGTAAAGATCCAAAATTTAGAAAGCATAAAATAAATTTCATATTAATTTAAAGTTCATAAATTAAATACATGAAATTAAAAAAAATAAAAATTAGAACAATGATCTTGATCTTGGATTGGTGTTGGCATGAAGATGGCATAGGAGACAATTTTTCTTCTCAGCACCTTTTCCGTCGAAGCATCCTCAACCCAAGCATGGCTCCCACCCTATACCATAGCCTTCTCTTGGTTGAAGACAACTATTTTTGGTGGCGTAAACTCATTAAATAGTGTGGAGAGTTGCGTAGGTGAGAAATCTAAGCGAAAATATGTTTAAAATACCTGAAACTGAGTCAAATAGTGCACTATCTATTGTCTAGATCTTGCTACCCGTTAGATGCTGATCTAATAGCTCAAAAATCAACCAAAAACCCTTGCTAATAGCTTAGATCAAATTAGATTTAATGTAGACCATTGGATTGCATTCATTAGACGAATTTGGACCCTTGGATCATGCTCAGGAGGCTTGAATCAAGTTGGCTGCTTTCTCAGCCGTTGGATCAATCACAAGAGATCTTTGGGCCATTAGATGGCCCAAAGGAGAAGCCTGGGATGTTTAATCAAAATAAGATTTTTTTTAAAGTGTTGGATTTCAATCGGGAGCAAGATCAGCTATTCGATCGCATTGATGGGAGGCTCTGAACCATTGAATGGCATGAATAGAAAACTGAGAGACTTCAAATCAAAAAAGGAAATATCCCTGGCCATTGGATTCTGATCAAAAGGTTGAACTAAATGATCATGCCATTACTATGCTGCTAGACCATGTGGACTGGTTTCTTTATATTCCCCACCAAGTCAACATGTGACTTACCATGGAAATGACCAAAATACCTTTGCACCCTGGTCCAGTGTGAGCCACATGATTTGTGACATCATGCTGGCATCACCAGGATCGGGCGTTGGGTTGGCTTGCTGGGTTTGCTGTTATGGGCTGGCTCTAAAGGCGAGCTGCTGCAGGCACTGGGCCATACTAGACCAAACCAGGTCAGGTTTCGAGCGAGCTGGCTGAGCCAATTTTTTTTTTATTTAATTTTATATTTTTTCTTTAAGTCTTCATATTGGATTCAATTAATATCAGATTTGCTCTAAATTTATTTCATTTTAACCAAAAAATAAGCTCTTTTTATTCATTAATATTTTTTCTACAAAAAATAAATAAAAATATTAATTTTTTAAAATAAAAATAAATTAAATTATAAATTAATACTTTTAATGGTGAACTTATGGTAATTATCACACCCTCCAACTTAAGCTTTGCTCATCCTCGAGGAAAAAAAATTTAATTTTAAATATCTTTGAACTTAATATTTCAAATTTTATTGAGCAATTTTTAAAGTGGTTATTGGTATTTAGTAGAGTGTAAGTGAGGTATGTCGTTGGGGTATTAATACTTACCAATATGAAAATTAAGTAAAGAACATTCAACCTTTTCTAAATTTTTTCTAAATTATCCCTATTTTTATGTCAAATCATCTAAACTTTCATATGGATAAGTGTATTGTTACTTTTATTTTTTATTTATTAATTTTTTTTATTTATATTGCCCATTTTTTGATGTGAATATCATTGCTTAGGCAACGAGATTCGATCACTTGGTGGAAAATCAATATGTATTTTTTTTAATATTGTACCACTATTGAGTATCTTAACTTCTTTAATTTTTTGTTTGATCCATGTAGCGAGTTTTGGACCAATGACTTTCAAACCAGTTGGCTTTAGGGCATTAGGTATAAAATATCCTTGGACTTACTAACTCGAATCAAACATATTATGAGTTAAGACTAGCTTATAATAAGCTTCTTTGTCCTTCTCACCTTTTGACGTGAAACTCAATACTTGCTTAGGCAAAGAGGTCTGATTATTCAGTGAGAAGTACTTAAAAATTATTTTATATTAAAAGTAATTTTTATGAAGAAACATATAGTTACCTTAGACAAGCCCATAAAAAGCAGACTTTTCTTGATGCTGGTAGAAAAAATTAGAAATACTTAAGAAAAATTATTTATGTTCTAGAATTAACTCTTTATTATATTTTCTTAATACTTGATCCCTCAGTATCTTACAAATTCTCTGGTCTATGCATAAATTTTTTTTAATAAAAATGCTTGGTTCAACTTGATTCTTAAGCATAATATCTGGTGCCTAAATGCTAAATACTAACATCTTTGAGGACTTTTTAAATTTTTTTTAAATTTTTTTTATTATTCTTCCTCCCAACATAATCAACATAGTCTTTAGTGGAGAAAGAAAAATAAAGGATATAATAACGAACAGGAAAGAATACACTTGACTCAATATGTTTGTGGTCCAGCATGGGCCTTGAAGATTTGGCTCTCCCTCCAACTTATTCAATATATTCTAAAAAAGGTAAACCAAAAAAATAAATTAGATATAAGAAAAATAAATATTGGATTGCCTTCCAATAAGTGCTAAGTTTACCATCTTCAGCCAGATATAATATAGCTTATTTATCCAGTGTTGAATATTGGATTGACAAATTTCAATGGTTTTGGATTGCCAATCTTAGGAAGATAGCTTGTAATCCCTTTATTGATAAATTCATTGCTATATTCAGGAAGATAGTTTGTGACCCTAATCTCAGATCCATGTTTGTTAAGAATTTCTTCTATTTGTTCTTCTAAAATGCTCTTGTATTGAGTTTTTGGATTAGGAGTTAAGTTTAATGCAATGGTTACTGGAAGGGTGTCATTCGATACTAAATATTCATACTTAGATGTATCTAAAGATGGCTTTAATTTTAGAGGTAAATTAACATGAACTTGCTTAAATAATTTCATTAGCTCTTCGTTACATGCCCTTGCTTTCTGTGTGAAGAACTAGCTTCTAGGATTATAGGAAATAGGACTTTAGATTTATAGGTCTTGGATAACTCATCTGCTCTCTTCTTCCCTTTATCTATCTCACTTATATTGAAATCAGCATCAGTACCAATTCTGGGCTCAGGTTCTTCTATGTAGTTAGTCTCAGAACTAACCTCTCTTTCTACATTTATATTTTAGCTAGCATCAGTACTAGCCTCTATCATCTGATCCTATTATGGGTCCTCAAGAATTTTATCACTTCTAAGCTCAAAAATTGCTTTGGCATTCTCAAATTAAAGATTCTTAGGTGGATCATTAGATTGATGACTAGATTCAGGTAGTTGATGGATATTGAGTGTGTTATTTCTTGGATTTGCTATCGATAGGCTCGACAATTGATCTGATCCTCTCCTCATGGTAGACTTAGCTAACTGTCCTATTTGTGCTTCTAGATTAGTAATAGATTATTATTGAGTCAAAATTAATTATTGAAGTTGGTTAAATCTATCATCGGCTAGATTGGTTTGTTGAGAAGATGGGTATGATGGCTGATTGTAATATGATGGCTAGGTGGACTGACTAGGCTGACCTCTATTATGGATATAGTTCTGGTATTGGGGCCTATTTTGATAATTTTGCATCGATGGAATTTGGGTCTAAGCCTAAGTTTCTTGAGGTCTCTAAGAAAAATTGAGGTAGTTACTCCAACCTGAGTTATATGAATTTGAAAATGGATTATTAATTGGCTTGGAGTAGTCTTATGCGGCTTGGATTTATTCTTAGATGAAAGATAAAAATTGTATAGCCATGGAACATTTACTCACATGATGGGCTGGGCTAGCATAGATAGAACAAATCTCCTGATAATTAGAATGTGATATATATTATGCAGAAGATTATTGACCTAAGGTTAGGAATTGATCTAACTTCAGGATAAAAAGGTCGATTTTATCTAATTTTTGAGCTATTGATGCTTGTCGTTATAGTAATAAATAAAAATTAAATCGAACTTACTATGAATTAGAACAATGATGAGTCTCGAAGATTGAAGGTTGAGTTATGTTCAATTTTAAAAAAATAAATAAAAATTTAAATTTATTTTTAAAAATAGAAATTTAAAGTAGTAAATTAAAGAGAACTAATTTAAATTTAGTAAATTAAAATAAATAATAAATAATAAATAATTAATATTTAATAATTAATTAAAGTTAAGAAGAGAAGTTTGTCTAGGATTTTAGTTTCATCTTTTAATATTTAAGCTTATAATTGATTCATGCAATTTTTTCATTATCAACATGCAATCTTATGAGATGTATGTTTTCTTGATTTGATTCTAACATAACCTATTTTATCGAGTATGGACCATATCTAATACGATCATGATCCATCTCACAGACATAGATTATTTAAATCATGTAGTCAAAGAACATAAATATAATTCTGATTAATTCTTATAATTCATCCTAATCTAAGTACAGACCGTATCTATCTATGATCATGATCTATCTTTTTAGATATAAAGTATAAGAAAAATAAATATTAAAGCATAAATAAAAAAAGCATGTAAAAGATAAATAAATTTTATTATCCAATAAAAAGATAAATAAGGTTTAAATTACAAACTCTCATGATTAGAAGACTTTCCTTACTCTCCTGGACACGAGACCTCTAGCCGTACGTGGTATTGATCTTGCTAGCTTTTGGCATATTGGAACTCTTTAATGAAAAGAAAAAGAAAAGAAGAAGAATAAAAGAAGAAGAAAGAAAGGAAGAAGAGAAGAGAGGAGGAGAGGCTGGAAGAGGTTTGGAGGGCTAATCCTCCTTGAGAGGGGTCTTTGTTCAGCTTTTGGCATAACAAGACCTTAAATAAATGATAGGAGGAGTTTGTGAGTCCTTGTTGAACTCAAATTAGAGCCTGGATTGAAATCAATGGATTTGCTGAGTTCTGGCCATCGGATTGCTGATAAAAGGCTACAAAATTCATTGAAAACCCCATTTAACTTCAAGATCAATGCCCGAATCAAATTCGGACTGTTGAATTGAAGCCAGGAATGTTTGGGATTGTCGGATGGCAAAATGGTGGCTAGAGAATTCCTTAATCTAATTGGATCAAACACCAACCATTAATCTAAATCTAGCACATTCTGAACCACACGATTGTGCATTACTGTGCCATGGACCATTGTAA
This sequence comes from Cocos nucifera, assembly GCA_006176705.1. Lineage (NCBI taxonomy): Eukaryota > Viridiplantae > Streptophyta > Magnoliopsida > Arecales > Arecaceae > Cocos > Cocos nucifera. The sequence continues at coordinate 829,902 of QRFJ01000117.1, read as the reverse complement.
ACCGGGCACTTTGTAGATTGCAATGAATCCGAACACATCGTGTTAGCTAAAATACTAATTTTACCCTCCAATGCCATGTGGTTAGTTTCGTGGACCCTTTAAGGGTCCATGCCTATTGAGTCAGCCGTCAATCCATTATGGACCGCATGATTTCCTGACGTCAGCTGCTGATGGATCCTGGGTTGGCCTTTTCTACATGCATGGGCTGGTTTGCTGGTTGCACTGGGCCGGTTTTCTTCTGAGCAATGATCAATCGAACTCTAGCAGATCTGGCCAGTTTAGGCAAACCGACTGATCGGGTGAACTGGATTTTTTTTTCCTTTTTCCTTTATTTAAACTTTTGGCTTCCATTTCTTTTCCATTTTAGCTTCGATTTGAGTTAAATTTAATTCGTTTGAATCCATAAATTGAGCTCTATGTACTAGTAGGCTTCTTTACTTTAAAATACTAATAAAAATATTAATTTTATAAATAAATATTAATTAATATATATTTTAATATTTTTATTTATAAATTATTAATAGTTATCACACTCCTAACTTGAGTTTTACGCGTTCTCGAGTAAAGAAAATTAGAAGCATATACCGACTTGATAAGATATGAAAGTTTCTTTAGGTCACCTTAAAGTTAGTTGATACCTGATTAGAGATTTAAAAAATACATTATTGGATTATAAATTCCATCCTAAATAATTGTTAAATAAAGAACATAAAGTTTAAGAGCTTTTCTTTGACCAATTTATCATTTTTATTCTTTAAATCCTCTATCTTTAGTATAGGCTAGAGTTTTTTTTTTATAGTCAATGTAATATTTTAATCTCTTAAGCTTTCTATCTAACTCTTGTAGCGAGCTTTGGATCAATGACTCCCAAACTAGTTAGCTTTAGGATATTAGGTATCCCTCAAGCTTATTGACTTGAGTCAAATAGGCTATAGGTTAAAACTAACTGTATAACAAGCTTTTTTATATTGCTTACTTTTTGATGCAAATAATATTGCTTAGTTAGGCAATAGGATCCTGTTACTCGATGAAAGATCAATATTTATAACTTGCTCTTTTTTTCTTTTTTTTATTTTTTTAAAATTTTTTTATCATAATTTTTTTCACTCATATCCATATAAAGTAGATTCTTTATTGAATATAGGCTGAAAGAGGATTTTAGAATTACTCAAAAATTTATTCTATTCTAAATCTGACCATTTATTTAGTTTTCTTAATAATTTAGTCTTTAGTATTTCAAAAATTCTCTAGATTATTAATCAATCATAGAGTAAAATGCCTGAAAAACTTTAAATCGACATAAAATTAGGTACATAAGATAAATTATTATCATACTTGAGGACTTAATTATTTTATTTATCCTTCGCTTCAACTTAATTTTCATTGTCCTTAATGGAGGAAAGAAATAGAGCATGATAAATGACAAGAAAATAATAAGAAAAGAGTTCACCTGACTTAGTATGGTTCTCGGCTCGGCCTATGATTTTTTTTATTCTTTGTCTAGCATGGGTCTATAATTCTTCCCCCAACTTAGTCCTGAAAGAAAGATAAACTAAAAATAAAAAGAAAATATAAAAGCAAAAGCTAGGTTGTCTCTCAGTAAGTGCTAAGTTTAACATCTTCAGTCGGATCCTATGAAGGAGTTTTAGGTATAATCAACTTTAGTGCATCCTTCAGAGTTCCAAAAAGATAAGGCCAATAAGGAGGCCTTATCAACATGGCAGAAAAATATTCATGGAATACTTTATGATGATTAAGGATAGCCAAGATCAGTAAAGTATTTAAAGCAAGCATGCTATAACAATATTTAAAATTAGCATAGTTTTTATGATGATCAGAAAGAGATTATATTTGTTGAACCAAAATCGGGGATGGTGGATTAGAAATTACTTTAACTATAGCCTGATCTACCTCACTCCCTTTCTCAAGTATGATATATCTTGACATTAACTCTTTCTGATCTATAATATATCATTTTTTAAAATTAATTTTAAATTTATCCTCATATATTATTTTAATATAATTAATAGATTTTGAAGGCTATCCTCGAAAGTAGTGCTGAATATAGAAAAATTATTCATAAAATCATTATCCCTCACATTAGTAATATCCCATCCAATAGCTTCTTTTTGTGCTTTTAGAACACCTACAAGTTGGGCTCTTGGTTAAGTATCACTAGTGGGGTGTTAATGGATGCATCAGAAAGTGTTTTTAATTCTAAAATAGTTGGTGGTTCTAACAAAGGAGCTATTGGTGGACTAGGCAAAGGCTCAAGTTTTTCAATCCATAATAGGATGGTTTTAGGGTAGGGTGTATCTATTTGATCATTAACTTCTGTATTGAACCTAGCTTCATTAAAACCATCCACCTCATAATGAGCCAAATAGGAATTTAATGAATCCTGGGAAAGAATTATGGGTGTAACTCCCTCTAATGTGTATTCATCTATGGTTTTTGGGAAGTCTTCATTAATTCCATCATCTCATCGATTTGTCCTCCCTTCTCGTTAAAAGGATTGGATGATTTTAGAAAATCTTAGGAATGGGTCTATATGTAAGTAAGATGATGAATTTGGTTCATCTCACCATTCCGATTCTTTCCTATATTTTGCTGCCTCAGTAATATGGTCTAGCAGATTCTTTTTAGTTGTGCAGGGTTGTTCTATGACCATATTATTTTCGAGAGTTTTAATTAATTATTTAGAAAAAAATATAGAAATATTTAAATTTCTAGCTAGGTATAGTCCCTCAGGTTTACTCTTGAGTTGACTAGGTTTCTCACTTTTCTCCTGCTGTTTGAATGTAAGTGCTCGCTTCTCTAATTCTTTAAAGATTTGCATACAAGAGTGATAGGTTTGTTGCAAGGTCTGATTATTGAGTTCTAACTCATTTAATGTTTGCTGAATCCTCTCTTCAAAAGTTGACTCAATATTATTTGAAGAAGATTGATAATGTGGATAGGGTATATCATAATGTATATCCATAAATGTGGGTTCTTGTAGCACCGGGATAACCACTGGTTGTGATTACCAAGAAAAATTTGGTTGAGTCCTCTAACCTGGATTATAAAAGTATAAGTTATTTTTTGGTCTGTAGGTTGTTTGGATTTGATCTCAATAAACTTGCTCATACATATACTCATAAAATTGGTGTGAGCATTCACTTGCATAGTGGGTGGGGCTCGAATAAATTGCACAAACTTACTGCACAGGAAGAAAAGATGGATAGGAGGAGTTTCTAATGATTTCTAGATGATCTACTCTACTAGATAACTCAACATAAAATTCCATCTCTAATTATTATTTATTTTATTTTATGTTATTTTAAAGAATAAGAAAAGAGGTAAGGAGAGAGAATTCTAAAGATAAGAGCCTAGAGAATCCTAGATCTAAGGATGATAGATGTGAAGAATTAGTTAATATTTATTATTTATTTCAATCAAGTTAAACAAGCATGGACTCTCTATCCTAGGGTTAACCTAGATCTAGACAACTTCTAATTGCCAAGGTCACCTTCAAGCCCTCCAAGTAAAGAATCAGCCACTCAATTGGCTGGGTAAGTATAAGATCGATGGGAGTCCCTCCATTGCTTTCTTTAGACACTAATTATTTTGGCTAGGTAAGCCAACCAAACCAATTAAGTAACCATCTTTCTTTAAGATGTAGTCCCTAAATCACTTGCCTTAGACACTAGTCAAACTAACTAACCTTAATCCTATCCAACTCTTAGGGTTTCTTGTCCTAATGAGCTCCAATATCCTTAGGGGCCAACGTCTAGTTGATTTTAAGTTAAGATCTAGGTCAATGCAATATGAAGGATGGTGGTTTATGGACTAAGAAAGGATTATCAAATTCTCATCTTAACTTATTTAATGGGTTGTGCCCTTAAAGTATATTATGGATATGCAATGCAAACAAAACAAGTGTCCAAACATGTTGAGTTTCTTTAAGGTTTAATTAGTTTCTCTATATTAATTAAGTGTTATGAGGTATAATTATTTTCTTATTACATATGGTTATGTAAAGTAGGAAAAATAATAGGCAGGTTTTAATTAAGTTAATTAGATTAATTATATTAACTTTTATTGAAACTAATTTAGAGAATCTAACTAATTGAAAAATAAATTAAACTAGGGTTAAAAGATAACATTGTAACCTACAAGTAAAGCAAGAAATTAAATCAACTTTCAAGATAATAATTTATTCTAAATTATAAAAAATAATAAATTAATTATGTAAAATAAGATAATTATTTAACTATGCAATTAAGATAATCTAGCTAGAAAGTAGTTAATAAAATATATGTAGGGATGGCAAAGTCGATCCAACCCAATGGGTATGCATCCCACCCAAACCTGGTCAAATCCAAAAAATAGGATTTGACTGGGTTTGGGTAAAACTTGAAAACTATAGCATATATATGGGTAGTGCTATTTTCTACCGAAACCCAAACCCAAATCCAACCCGAACCTATAGGTATGGGTAATACCCGAACCCATACCTGAATATATATATATATATATATATATATATATATATATATATATATATATATATATATATATATATATATATATATATATATATATATGATCTATCTATATATATAAATTTTAATTTATAGTTAATGTGGTAATTATATTAGTTTCATCAACTATTGAATTGTATTTATATATTTTTTCTTTGTTCTCATTATCTTTTAGTATCTCAAGCTTCCTTTTTACTTAATATTTATTATTTAGAATAAGATAATTAATATTTTATATTTTTAAAATATCATAATTTTAAATTTTTTATCTTTTTGAATAAGTCCTAATAGAGGTTAGAGGTAGTCTTGTTTTATTTATAAATAATGCCCTTCCATCTTTATAAAATGAGAAATATAAACTTGTTCAAAATACCAATAATAATAATAATAATTACTTTTTCTCTTTTCTTCATTATGATTTTGCCTTCAAATAGATAACTTCAATTCATCCCATGATAGTGATTGATCTTTAATTCATCCCATAAAAATTAAGTTTAAATAAAAAAGATATATCAAGTATATATCAATATAGCCAATAAAGCAATTGAATTTAATAAATAACCATTTCTATACTATATAATCTTTAATATATATTTTATAATAAAAGTAATTAGTAGCTTTATTTCTAAAGTAAAAAATTGAAAATAAAATATTCTCATTACATATTGCAGCTAAGTATATAATAAGTAACTAATATAAGACTTATAAGTATATATGTGTATTCAATAATTTTATTACATAAGTGTATAAGAAGTGTTACATAAACTATAGTAATTTTAATATAGTAAATTTCAGTATAATAAGTGAGTAACATAAGTGTATTTCGTATTGTTATTATATAAGTGTTATATAAATTATAATAATTTTAATATAGTAAATTTTAATATAATAAACTAGTCAAAGACTCATACGTTGCACAGGATAGATAATTATGGCATGTAATTATTAAGATTTTTTAATAATAAATATTCATCATAAATATTTTTTAATTTTTTAATATTTTATTTATTTATTATATATGATATATTTTCTTTATTTTATAATATAATATTTTATTTTTTATTTTTTCTTCCTATTTTCATACCTTCTACGCATCCGTAGGTATCGCTGCACCTCTTGTCATCCCATTATGGCTCTCCTTCTCTTTCGACAAACGTTGATTCTGATCACACCCTCTACCCCTTCTCTTCTTCTCATATTTTCTCCGAGCTTGTCGATGCCACCCCACCCCTCTACCGTCCCACCACCGCTTTTCTTCTCTCTTGATAAATACTGATCCCGATCATACCTTCGATGCTCCTATCGGTACCATCACCTCCGGTACCACCATTGAAGGAAGAAAGAGAAACTCTCTCTTTTCTTTTTTTTTCCCACCCCTCTACCTTCCTACCGCCGCTTTCCTTCTCTCTTAATAAATGCTGATCCCAATCATACCCTCGATGCTCCTATCGGTACCATCGCCTCTGGTACCACCGTTGAAGGAAGAAAGAGAAACTCTCTCTTTTCTTTTTTTTTTTTCTTATCTTTTTCTTTTTCATTTCTTTTTTTCTTTCTTTTTATAAAATACTTCTCTCTCGACAAACATCAATTTCGATCGCACCCCCGCCCCCTCACTTCTTCTCATACCTTCTCCAAACTTTCGGAGGCTATTAAATACAGAGACTTAGCTTTCAAATCGATAGAGTACTATCCTTTGTTTGCAGATAATTTATTGAATTTGATCTAATCTGATTTGATGGATTAATTTAGATCTCAAAATATATTATTTTTAAAAAAATAATAAAAATATTATTTTTTAAAAAATAAATTAGTATGTTATTTTTTAAAAAATTAAAAAATAATATAATATCTTTTTAAAATAATAATAAATTAATATTTTTTAAAAATATTATTACTATTTTATAATATTTTACTTTTAATAATAATAATTTTTTAAAAATATTTTTCATCTTTTATCCCTTTTTTATTTTTATTTTTAAAATATTATGTTTTTTAATTTTTAAAATACTACTTTATTATTATTTAAAAATAATATTTAAATTATTATATAAGTATATAATAAGTATTACATAAATTATAGTAATTTTAATTATAAGTATTATTTATTTTTATAATATAAATGTATAATAAGTGTAATGTATTCTATAATTTATAAGTGTAATGTATTATATTAATATAAAATACTTTTTTATATTAAACTAATAAATTATAATATATATTTTTAGCAAAATAAATTATAATATATTAAAATATCCTAACCTAAACCTAAATCCCTAATTTTTTTCTTTTGCTCACGATCGCCGCCTCCAGCCCCACGCCATCCAGCCTCGTCGCCTCTAGCTGTGCCTCCACGCTTCGTGCGGCTGTGCCGTCCAGTCCACCGCTACCAGTTGGATCCAGCCCTGTCGCCTCCACGGTCCATGCCTCCACCACCACCACCAATCGGATCCAGCCTCCAGCGGTCCGCACCATTCGGCCCTATCACAACCGTTCGCAGTCCCCCACCGCCATGAGCCGAATCCAGCCTCCAGCAGTCCGCACCATCCGACCCCATCGCAACCATCCATGGTTCCCCATCACCTCCATGGTCCACACCTCCAGTCATGCCTCTGCACCATGCCGTTCAACCCCACCGCCACCATCCGCAGTCTATGTCGTCCTGTCCCACCACCGCTTGGGTTCAGTCGACCCCACCACCGTTTGTCCGTCTGGCCCCACCACCACCCTCCGCCTCAGGTCCAATCCCATCATCGCTCGAAAACACGGTAATAAAAGAGGTGAAAAAATCTTAAACAAAGATGATGCTATATAATTTTTATTTTATTTTATTTTTTATTATTATGATTGCAACATTACACTCATAATAATTTACTTCTATTGACAGATACTTCATAAACATTACCAATCCTACTATTCATTTATTATCCTGAATTAGTATTAAAAAAATATATTATAATTTTTAATATCTACATATCTTTGAAGCTGCATAGGTGTATAAAATGCTATATATTTATGGAATAGTTGCTTATTTATATTTTGTGCATAATTTTTCTGATGGCAGTTTATTAATGACGTCGGAAGAGATATTTAGCTCTCATGATCAGAAAAATGAAGGTCCTTCTCAAGGATTAGAGGAAGGATCTAATCCTTCAACACCGTAAGAAACCTCTACTTTTAGTATAACTCCTACATCTACACCGAATACCGTGGGTGCTTCATCTGAATCGATTTCTATGGAAGATGCACATGACTAAATTGTAGAGCATGGAAAGCAAAGAAGTATGGTTTGGAATTACTTTACAAAGAAAAAAGTTAATAGAGTGGACAAAGTAGAATGCAATTATTGCCACAAGTTGCTTGCGGGGTCTTCAAAGCATGGAACAAATCATTTCCATCAACACATGAAATCTTATCCGAAAAGAAGCATAAGGGACATAAGACAAATGCTGTTAAGTATGGATATTAAAGGGGACATGGTTAATCATTCTTTTGATCAAGCAAATGCAAGGAGAGACTTGGCTTGTATGATGATAGTATATGAATATCCTTTTTCGATGGTGGATCATGATCTATTCAAAAAATTTCTCAATACACTTCAACCACTTTTCAAGTGTCCATCCTGCAATACTATAAAAAGCGATATTTTTAAGATCTATGACTTTGAAAAAAACAAAATGATGAAGATCTTAGAGAACAATGGTAGTAGAGTGCCATAACAATGGATATGTGGACAGCTTCAACCCAAAAGAAGGGATTTATGGCTATCACAGTACATTTTATTGATAACTCGTGGACTTTACAAAGCCAACTTTTGAGGTACCAAACTCTTTAATATTTTTTTAGTGTTGTTTTATAATATTTTATACTTATGTGATTGTTTTTGATAATGAATTATTAAACTTTTAATAGGTTTATCTATGTGCCTTGTTCGCATATAAGTGATGTTCTTGCTAAGATTTTGGTTGATTGTTTATTGGATTGGAATGTGGATATGAAGTTGTCGACTATTATTTTGGATAACTGTTCAACGAATGATGCTTTGATTAATATTGTGAAAGATAAATTACAAGCTAATTACTTATTGCAATCTGGTTCCATGTTACACATGCATTGTTGTGCCCATATTTTGAATTTGATTGTCAAAGATGGTTTGGATGTGATAAAAGATAGTCTTGAGAATATAAGGGATGGTGTAGCATATTGGACAACAACTTCTAAAAGAGTTGAAAAGTTTGAAGAAACTGTTAGACAATTACGGATTCTTTTTAGTAAGAAATTATGTTTGGATTGTCTAATAAGGTGGAACTCCACTTATTTGATGCTTCAAACTGCTATTCAATATAAGGATGTTTTTGCTCGATTGAGACAACGTGAATCTTAATATAAGTATTCACCAAGTGAGAGTGATTGGAAGTTTGCTCGAAAAGTTTGTGAAAAATTGAAGCTTTTTTACATTATTACTGATTTATTTTCAGGGACAAACTACCCCACTGCCAACTTGTATTTAGAAAAATATGTCAAATTAAGTTGGCTTTAGGAGAATGGTTGTTTGAGGATGAAGTTATTAATGAAATGGCAATGAAGATGTTGGACAAAGATGATAAATATTGGGATGTTGTGCATGAGATAATGGATGTTGCTTCAATTTTAGACCCAAGATATAAGATGAGTTTGGTTGAGTTTTACTTTGAACAAGTCTTTGGGAAGGAAGAAGCTCCCAAGCATGTTGATAAAATTTGGACATTATTAAATGATTTGTTGAAGAGCTACAACTCATGTAATATTTCAAATGCAGAAAATGTTAAAGATAGTGAGGGACAATCAACCATCAAGTCAAAGCTTGATTATGATGATAGTGCTTTACTTTCTTTTATTCAAAGTAAAAAGAAAGATAAAGTAATAGTTATGACTGAGTTGGACCATTATTTGGAGGATGATGTGTTGTCTTGGTCTGATGATTTTGATATTTTGGTGTAGTGGAAGCAAAATGGACTAAAGTATCATACATTACAAACTATTGCTAGAGATGTACTTGCTATTTCTGTGTTCACAGTTGCTTCTGAATCTGCTTTTAGTACAAGTAGTTGACTTGTGAGTCCTCATCGAAGCCAACTCCATGCAAAAATAATTGAGGCATTAATGTGTGCTCAAAATTGGTTATTGGCTTCTAAAAGAAAAGGTAAATTAAATTTAACATTGTCTATATATTTGTGTACTTTTCACTATATTAATGTTCTTATCTTATTTTGAATTATTAATAGATGGATCGTTAGCTACAAATGGTTATGATGATGATGATGATGATGATCATTTGGATTGTTCAGGTAATAATATTTTCACTTTATAGTTGTTTTTCTTGAAGGAACTAGATCTAGGATTTCATGGGTAGATCTTGAAACTTTTTCAAGATCAGACAGTGAAAGACTTAAATAAATTAAATATTTATTTAAATAAACATATAAATACCTAGATCTTAGATCTATTACATGATCAAGGTATGATATTAAATCAGAAATTAAAAACATAAAAGAGAAGGAAAGATTGATCACATCAACCTAGATCTACACTACATCTAATAGGTATGAAATCAATAGATCAGATCTATTACTTGTGCAAGTTAGACGTTCTAACTTGCTGATCTAGACTTAAGGATGAAGTCATGAGCCACACATGTATCTGGCCTCTAGGAGTCGTCCACACAAGCTTACGAACTCTGATCTAAAGTTCGATGCAGAAAATCAGCATAGCATGCTAGTACCATGCTGATCCTTCTTCGATGGTCAATCCGATGCTTTTTTCTTCAAAAATTAGACTCTCCAAAATATGAGAAGGAAGAGGAGAGTTTTCTAATCTAAGACTCTCTCAGAAAAAACTCAAAAGGAGGAGGACAGATGAAGAATAAAATAGTCCTAGAAGAAGATCCTCTTCTTCTTCTCTTTTCTCTTACCTAGACACCTAGTTTGGTGCCTATGGAACCCCTATGCCTAAAGACCCTCTTCCTTTGATTTTTGCACACCCCAAACCTATCCTAAAGCTCTATATTTCATGAAAAAATCAGACCAAAATTCATCCAAAATTTATAGAAAAAGAAGAGTCCTTGTCTAGGTCAAAAACTAGACAAGGCAGGACTAGATTTGGCAAGTGGTTAGGGCGCCCAACTCTTGGGCGCCCCTCCTTTGATTTCTTTTGTGAATCTAGTAAGGAAGAACACATAAAATTCTCCTTTATTACCATGGAAATAGTGGAGAAAATATAGGAGAGGGGGCGGCACACAAGGGAGAGAAGATTTGGTCAATATGGATTCTATCTCATAGAATCCTAAAGCAAAACTAACTCCCCTTTTGACTTGGTCTTCCAACAAATTGCCTTATGAGAAAAGAAGGGAGTGAGGGACGTGCATGAAAATTAGGGAGAGGAGATCTCATGCACAAAATAAAGAAAAATGGATGTGGGGGCCATGGGCTAAGGTGGCGCAAGTTTAGGGAGTCCTAGTCACACTAGGACTCCTATTTTGACTTGGTCAAATAAGGTCTTTTAACCAAATAAAATCAAGAGTAAATCAACTCAATTAAATAAGAACCTAACCTATTTAAAGGCTTAATTAAATTAAATTAAATTATATTTAATTTTAATTTAATTTTTTAATTAAATTAAAAAATTGGGCTGATCCGAGTCCTAGTTAGAGTAGGACTAGTTCTTCCTTGCACTTGGCTTATCCAATGAGTCAATTGGACTTGATCCAATCAAGACCAAACCAAATCTAATTAAATCATATTTAATTAGACTTAATCTCAATCTTTTGGCTTAATCAAATTAAGCTAATTAGCAATCTAATTACTAATCGATCCTCATGCAACACTTGCACTAGGTTAAACACCAATTATATTGATTGTTTAATCCTAGAACGATTCTTAATCGTTGATTAACCATCCGATCAGATCGTGAGCTCCAATGTGTATGACCTCATAGGTCCGAATCTAAGTCAGTAGCATAGAAATAGATTTCTATACTAATTAAAGTAACCATCTAGTAATGGTATCCGACGGTCGGATAGGTCGAATGTGTAGAACAATATCCTTAGAACCCATGCGGATATAGTTTTCATATAATTCATCTCCTTGACCAAAATACTCGTAGGACACCTTAGAGTTTAATTATCAACTCTGATCAGGTTGTCCACATTGTATTTCAAAATATCAAATCCATTTGATGGATTACCCTGGCCAAGGTTTTGCTATATTGTAACACCACGATACATTCTTCTCCAACTCTTGGAGTGGTCAATCCCATCTTGATCACACTCTGACTTTGCAAGTACTTGACTATGCCTAGAAGCCTTCCATTACTGAATTAGAAATTCAGTTAGTCTAGTACCAAAGCATAATGAGTTACTTGCAGGTCACTGAGATGATTTTAGGTCAAAGAGACACTTATATCTATATCCCATCAGAGACATTCTTGATAGCAGAATGCTCTGGAGTTAATCATGTTCAATGATGATGTACTTATACATCTCACCTATATGCCATACCAGTGTCTCTACACTCCTTATTTAAGAGGATAACCAACCTATATGGCATACAACAACCTATGCTCAATAAATGATGTCGTTCTTATTAACAGCCTATCATTTGGTCTTGAATAAATTTAAGGATTAATCGATAAATCCTCTCTTTATTGAAGCTAAATAGTCCTAAAGACTTTATCATAATAATGGAGTTCATTAGAAAATGAATACTTATGATGAAAAATGCCAAAAATATATTTTATTTATTAATGAATCAATTATAAATATAAAGTAGCTCAACCGTCAACAGGCTGACGATTAACTTTGGAACATATTTTTTAACAACTCTCACTTATCCTAAAAACACTCGACATAGTATCTAATACCCATCTTCGACTTGTGGTTGTTGAACTCCTTTATTGCCAGAACTTTAGTGAAGGGGTCGGCCAGGTTCTTCTTTCCATTGATCTTCTGATGGTCGATGTTATCTCAATTCACGATCTCCCAAACCAGGTGAAAGCGGTGCAGAAAGTGCTTCATCTGCTGGTGTTGCTTTGGTTCTTTCGCCGAGCAATGGCACCAGTACTGTCGTAGTAGAGCAGGATCAGACCATCAAGGAAGGATGCTACTCCGAGCTCGGTGATAAACTTTCTTAGCTACACAGCTTTCTTTGCAGCATCTGATGCTACCACTTACTCTGTTTCGCAAACAGAGTCTGCCACAGTGTGCTGCTTGGAACTCTTCTAGCAGATGGCTCCACCATTTAGAGTAAAGATATATCCCAACATGCTTCTACTGTCATCATGGTCAGATTGAAAGTTGGAGTCTGTAAATCTCATAAGTTTCAGATCTGACTTGCCATAAACCAATCATTGGTCCTTAGTATTTCTCAAATATTTAAGTATGACTTTAACCACTTTTCAGTAGTTTTCTTCAGGGTTAGATTGGTATCTACTCACTACTCCTAGTGAGTATGTCACGTCTAATCTTGTACATGTCATGGCGTACATGATAGATCCCACTATCAAAGCATATGGGACTCTACTCATATGCTCTCTCTTCAGAAGTTGTCGGACAATCCTTTTTAGAGAGAAAAATTTCATGGCCTATCGGGAGATAGTCTTTTTTTGAATTTTTCATACTAAACATTTTCAGCATAGTATCTATGTATGTGGACTGAGATAATCCAAGCATTCTTTTAGATCTATCCTTATAGATCTTCATCCCTAGGATGTAGGATGCTTCACCCAAGTCCTTCATAGAGAACTGTGGTGATAATCAGACTTTTATTCCCTATAGTGTGGGGATGTCATTCCCAATTAAGAGAATGTCATCCACGTACAAAATAATAAATATCATTGCTGAACCATTTGTCCATTTGTAAATGCAGGATTCTTCTCCATTCTTAATGAAGCCATACGTTTTGATCACTTTATCAAAATGCATGTTCCAACTTTGAGATACTTGCTTCAGTGCATAAATGGATCTCTGAAGTCTGCACACCTTGGACTCGTCTGTGGATGTGAACCCCTCAGGTTGTATCATATATATCTCTTCGGTCAACTCTCCATTCAGGAAAGCTATCTTCACATCCATCTGCCAGATCTCATAGTCCAGATGGATAGCAATTGCAAGCATAATTCGAATGGACTTGAGCATTGCCACAGGAGAGAACGTCTCATCATAGTCAATACCATAACATTGACGATACCCCTTGGCAACCAGACGAGCTTTATAGATCTCTACCTTTTCATCTACGCCCCTCTTCCTTTTGAAGACCCATTTACACTCAATGGATTTAACCCCTTCGGGTGGGTTAACCAATGTCCATACATCATTGACCTTCATGGACTCTATTTCAGATTTCATGGTCTCAAGCCATTTTTCGAAATTAGATCTCTGCATAGCATCCATATAGGTAATCGAATCCTCATCGAATCAGATTCTGGTTCAGCTATAGATGTCGATTTTTCTACCTGTTGAACTTCATTAAGTTTAACCTTAGAGGCAACAGTTCCTTCACCAAGAAATTTCTTTTCCAAAAAGATTGCCCTAAGGCTGACGAACACTTTTTGTTCATCAGCATGGTAGAAATAGTATCCTTTTGTCTCTTTTGGGTATCCTATAAATGTGCACTTATTAGACCTAGGTCCAAGTTTATCTATAACTAACCGTTTGACATAAGTCAGGCACCCTTAAACCCTAAGATATGAAAGTGTTAGCTTATGTCCTGTCCATATCTCATATGGAGTCATAACTACAGACTTATTTGGAATCCTATTTAATAGATAACAAGCTAATTCGAGTGTATATCCCCAGAAGGATATCGACAAGCTAGTAAAACCCATCATGGATTGGACCATGTCTAACAGAGTCCAATTTCTCCTTTTAGATACACCATTATGCTGTGGTGTTCCTAGAGGAGTCCATTGGGAGAGAATCTCATTCTCTCCTAAATATGTAAGAAACTCATCAAAAAGGTATTCTCCTCCTCGGTCAGATCGAAGAATTTTAATACTCTTTTTAGTTGGTTTTTCTACTTTACTTCAAAATCGTTTGAACATTTCAAAAGAATCTGACTTATGTTTCATCAGATAGATATATCCATATCTGAATAGATCATCTATGAAAGTAATGAAGTAAATATATCCATCTTTGGCACTTGTGCTCATTGGTCCACATACATCAGTATGTACTAGACTTAAGAGCTCAGTGGCTCTTTTATCTTTTTCAGTAAAAGATGACTTGGTCATTTTACCAAGAATATATGACTCATAGGTTGAAGTGATTCACAATCACTGACTTCTAGGATTCCCTCTTGAGTTAACCTATCTATCTGGTTCTTATTTATATGACCTAGTCTACAATGTCATAAGTAGATATCTGACACACTATCTAATCTAGGGTGCTTGCTAGTTGAATAGACTATGTTAACAGGTTGTGATAGCATATACACATCATTATTCAAATATCAATAAAATGAACACTATTCATAAATGATATTACAAACTTATTTTTTTATTAATTTTAATCTTTTGGCCAGAAGGCTATAGAAATGATTTAAAAAGAACTAGGATAAAAGTGACAACAGACAGGGTATGGAACTAAATACAATTTAAAATTCCTAAAGCTTAGAACGAATTGTCTTTCATCTCCAAGTTCGATCTTTCATCTGCTCGAATCTCCTACTAACCGCAATCCCTGCAATGAATTGCAAATATGTAGGGCTATCGATGTCCAATACCCAGTCAATAAAACACAAATAGAGAAATTGCAAGGAGTTATCATACAATTACCTTGCCCATCAATAGCTGCTTCTTTCTCTGCCTATTTGGATTCAAAGAGGTAATGACTGAAATATTTCTTTTCCGCCCCCACTTCTTGCAAAAGAGCATTCAGCTTGACTATCAGACTTAACTCCTGATCTCCCTGCATAAGATGTCCCATGTGACTTGCATTTTAGATTTCTTCTTCTGTTCTGCTTTCCTTTTCTAAAAGATCGAGAGCCAGAAGATGAACTTCCCACTAAGTTCACCAACTCTTTATGAAGTTGGTGATCCTTTTCAAAGTTTTGAAGTAATCCAAGTAACCTGTGGTAGTCTACTTCAGGCTTTGTCATTCTGAAATGAGTAAGGAATGGGAGAAATGACTTGGGCAATGAGTTCAGTATTGCATCTTTTTCAAGCTATTTATGTAAGAGAAAGTCGAGCTTACTCAATCACTCTATCAGCTCGATCATGTACAATACATGATTAGTGATAGACGCACTGATAGGAACATGATGTTGTCATTAAGACACCATGTTTATCAGTTTAAATTCGACTCTTTATTTTTTAAATTAATTAAAAATTATCAAAAGAGTAGTGAGTCGGATCGAATCCATAGAGAGGCAATGATTTATTTCTAAAATCTTTGATTCTTTTAATTTTTATTATTATTTTTTTTTTAAAAAAAAGGAAAGATTTTTTAAAATTAAAGTCAAAAAATAGATTTATAAATAAAAGTAGAATTTAAATTATGTAAAAATAAATTTGGTACTAAGATCTACTATTTAGATCTTAGCAACTACTTGCAATAAAATTAAAAAGCAATGAAGAATAATTAATTTAAAGAGCTAGAATTGAAAAGAATAATAAAACTTTCTTTATTAAATTTAAAACTAAGATGCAAAATTTAAATATAAGAAATTAAATAAAATTTAAAATTTTAATATAAGAAATTAAAAAAAAAGAAAGAGAAAACTAGAAGAAGATCGCAGATCAGCATAGGCGTGGAGATGGCATAGAAGACTGGCTCTTCTTCTCAGCACTGTAGCTTTGAAGCAACCTTTAACCCAGAGCTTGACTTCCACCCTGTACCTTAGCTTCCCTTCCATCCGATCTATCTATTTCAAGAGGCTTAGGGTCCTTTTTATAGAGCTAGGAGGGTTGGATATTTATTTCTAAAGGCAATATGGGACTAATAGCCTTTGTAATCATCAAAATATAACTATATTTGAATAAAATTTAAATCAAAATAGCTCTGATATGACTCTGATAAGTCTGGTGAAATCTAGCCATTCAATAAGAATCCAACGGTCCAAAAATCATCAAAATCGGATGCATATTAGCCCAGATCAGGTCGGATTAAATTCTGATCGTCCGATCGCACGTTGATGGAGGAAATCTGGCCGCAAATCATGCATCGGGAGTCCTGATCATTGTCAAGAGTGTTCTGGACCATTGGATTATCCCCTGAATCGAGCGCTACCATTGGATGGCGATCTGCATGAAGTCTGAAGCTGAATCAAATCCGAAAATAACCACAGCCGTCCGATCTTGACTGTAAGCTATCGTAACCGTTCGATGGTGAAATTACTGTTCTTATGGACCGTATGGACCAGTCGTACCATACACCATAGCCAATTAGTGCCTCTATTGCCAAGTGAAAAGACCAAATTGCCCTGTGAGCCGTGATAAATTTCTGTGGACCCTTTAAGGGTCTAGGTCCACCACATGTCGCGCTGTAATTCGTCGATTTTTGCTGAGCTGGCGGTCCATGCCTGGATCATGGACCGGCTGATAGATTCAATGGTTGAGTCGACTTTGATGGCTTGGCTTGGCTTGCGGAGCCGACTGAGCAGTTTTCTTTTTTTATTTAAATTTTATTTATTTTATTTCTTTAGAAATTCATATCTTCTTCGTTTTAGCTCTGTTTTGTGTAAAACTTATTTCATTATGATCAAAAAAATAAACTCTTTCTATTGATAATAAAATTTTATTTTTTAATTTTTATTATTTTTTAATTAATTTTTTAATTAATAAAAATATGAATTTCTTAAAAATTATATATAAATTGATTAATAATTCTTAAAAAATAATATCAATTAATTAATAAATTAATACTTTTATTGGTGAATTTATGGTACTTATCACACCCCCTAACTTAAGCTTTGCTCATTCTCGAGTAAAGAAAGAATTTAATTTAGATTAATTATCATATTTTGTTGAGATCCTCCTTCATAAGAATAAATCTAGGATTTAAGATCAAAAGTTTAGATAGTATTACTAAGTATTGAGTTTTAGAAGTAAATTTCATGGCAAATTAATCAAAAACTTTCTTAGAGTTCATCTAAAAATTTTCAGCACTTGTTTCGTGAATACTAACTTAGCATTTGGGTGTTGATTCAAAGGACAAACGAATCTTCTTTTTATTACCTATTTTGGTTAGTTTTTTATATACTCCCAAGTTAAGTGCATGAATTAAGGTAGCTTTCATACTGCTTTTTTTTTTTTAAAAAAAAAATTATGCTGAGCATCCTGGCCTTTCCTTCACTGTTTGATGTAAACTCTACATTTAAGGTACAGAGTTCTAGTTTAGGGCAATCCACATATACTCTATATTTTATACTTTTTTTTTAAATTTAAGCAGATAGATCTTTCCTTAAATTCAAGTTTCTTTAATTGAAGTATATATAAACCATCAATTTTTAGTGATAATTGAATCCTTAATTTAGCTTTATAATCAATACCTGCTGTGCTTCATTAGTGTGCATGTACAATTAGAAGTGCCGTTAGCCTTTAAATAACCTAAGTAGGCTGCTAATGGTCTGACCAAGTAATCTGCTTCTTAACTCACTACCATTATTAGTTAATACTTTCTAACTTTATTACTTTTTCCTAGTTTATTTTACTTAAGATTCTCTTTTCTGAAATATGGTTTATCCAAAAATTTTCAAAATAGTTTTAAAGTTTGTTTTTATTATTTATTATTATTTTTATTATTTTTTAATATTATATAAATATTTTATTTATTATTTTATTTATTATTTTATTATTTTATTATTTTTATTTATTTATTTTTTATTTTATTATTATTATTATATATATATATATTTTACCCCCAATTGAATTGACATTGTTCTCAATGGAGAGGGAAAATAAATAAAAGGATGTAAATTATGTTTATTTATTTAGCATGGGCTTATGATCCTTCTCCAGCTTTTTGGTTCTCCAGCTTAGCCTAAAAAGAAAAAAACTAAATTAGAATAAATTAGATTCAAGAAGTATTGGGTTGCCTCCCAAAAAGTGCTAAGTTTATTATCTTCAGCCAGACAAAATGCAGTTTAATTCATTATGGTTCTATTAATTATACTTGATTAATATTTCGATTTAATGATATCCCTTCAATATATGGTTTAAGCCTTTGGCCATTTACCTTAAAAAAATTTTTAGTCCTGGGATCATAGAGTTTGATTGCACCATGTGGGAATACATGATTAACTATATAAGGTCCATCCCATCTGGATTTTAATTTTTCAGGGAATAATCGAAGCCTTGAGTTAAATAACCAGACTTGTTGATTTGGTTCAAAGGTTTTTCTTGAAATATGTTTATCATGGAAGGCTTTCATTTTCTCCTTATAGATTTTTGAATTTTCATAAGCTTCTTGCCTTAATTCTTCTAATTCACTCAATTGTAACATCCGATTGGAACCAGCTTTGTTTAAATTAAAATTTAATTATTTTATTGCCCAATATGCTTTATGTTCAAGTTCTACCGGAAGGTGACATGCTTTTTCATAGATTAATCTATAGGGAGACATTCCAATAGGGGTTTTATAAGCTGTCCTATAGGCCCATAATGCATCATCTAATCGATCTGACCAATCTTTTCGATCAGGCCTAATAGTCTTTTGTAAGATATTCTTAATTTTCCTATTAGAGACTTCTACCTGGCCACTTGTTTGCGGATGGTATGGTGTAGCTATCTTATGTGTCACCCCATATTTTCGTAATAAAGTTCGAAATTGGTGATTTGTAAAATGGGTACCTCCATCACTAATGATAGCACGTGGAAATCCGAACCTAGAAAAGATATTCTTCTGAATAAATTTTAAGACTACTTTATGATCATTGGTTCGTGTTGCTATTGCTTCAATCCATTTAGAAACATAATCAATAGCTACCAAAATGTATTCAAATCCATTGGAAGGTGGAAAAGGTCCCATAAAATCAATTCCCCATACATCAAAAATTTCTACTACTAAGATGGGGTTCAAAGGCATCATGTCTTTCTTTGAAATATTCCCTAAGGCTTGACACTTAAAACACTCCTGACTAAAAGTATGGGCATCCTTAAATAATGTTGGCCAATAAAAACCACTCTGCAATACTTTGGCCGCAGTTTTTCATCCAAAAAAATGTCCTCCACAAGCAAGGGTATGACAAAATTGTAAGATACTCCATTGTTCAGATTCAGGAACACATCTACGAATGATTTGATCAGCACAAATTCTAAAAAGCTCAGGATCTTCCCAAAAATAATATTTGATTTGAGCAAAGAATCGATCCTTTTCATTCTTAGACCAGCCATCAGGAATTTATCCTATGACTAAGTAATTGACAATATCTGCAAACCAAGGAGTCTTTGTATGTGAAACTGTTAACAATTGTTCATCTGAAAAAGATTCTCTGATTGATACAGGTTCACTATCTTTAACTAGGATCCTAGACAGATGGTCTGCTACAACATTTTTAGATCCCTTCTTATCTCGAATTTCAATATCAAATTCTTGTAGCAGTAAGATCCATCTAATTAATCATGGTTTAGCATCTTTCTTTGAGAGCAGGTATCTCAAGGCTGAATGATCCGAGTAAATTATGATTTTTGATCCTAATAGATATGATCTAAACTTTTCTAGGGCAAACACAATGGCTAGCAACTCTTTTTCAGTGGTGGTATAATTCATTTGTGCTTCATTCAGAGTTCTACTAGCATAATAGATCACTACAGGACATTTGTTTACCCTTTGGCCCAGGACAGCTCCTATGGCAAAGTCTGAGGCATCGCACATAATTTCAAAAGGTAGTGACCAGTTAGGAGGTTGTATGATTGGAGCTTTGGTCACAGCTTCTCTTAAGATTTCATAAGCTTTAAGACAATTTTCATCAAAGTTAAAAGAAACATCCTTAGCGAGCAGATTACACAAAGGACGAGAAATTTTAGAGAACTCTTTGATGAAGCGACGATAGAATCCTACATGGCCAAGAAAAGATCGAATTTGTTTGACAGAAGTGGGAGGAGGAAGTTTAGAAATTAGTTCAACTTTAGCTTTATCTACCTCAATCCCTTTCTTAGATACTATATGTCCTAAAATGATCCCTTCTTGAACCATGAAGTGGCTCTTTTCCCAGCTTAACACTAGATTAGCCTCAATACATCATTTTAATATTTTCTTCAAATTGTTGAGGCAACTCTCAAAAGATTCTCCAAAGACTGAAAAGTCATCCATGAATATTTCTAAGAAATCTCCTATCATGTCTGAAAATATTGACATCATGCACCTTTGAAAAGTCGCAGGTGCATTACATAATCCGAATGGCATTCTACGGAAAGCAAAGGTTCCATAGGGACATGTAAAGGTGGTCTTTTCCTGATCTCCTGGATAGATTGCTACCTGATTGTATCCTGAGTATCCATCTAAAAAGCAAAAGTATTGTTGGCCTGCTAGTCTTTCTAGGATTTGATCGATAAAGGGTAAGGAAAAGTGATCTTTTCGGATGGTTGTATTGAGTTTTCTATAATCTATGCAGACACGCCACCCAGTGGAAAGTCGTGTTGGTACTAAGTTTTCATGTTCAGTGCGGACAACCGTAAGTCCAGATTTCTTTGGAACAACTTGTGTGGGACTCACCCAGTGGCTGTCAGAGATAGGATAAATAATTCCAGCATCTAACCATTTAATTACCTCTTTCTTGACTACTTCTTGCATGTTAGGGTTAAGCCGTCTTTGCATCTCTCGAGTTGGTTTGGCATTATCTTCTGTATAAATATGGTGCATGCATATTGATGGACTAATTCCTTTTAAATCAGCGATGGTCCACCCTATGGCCTCCTTATATGTTTTTAGAATATTTACCAATTGGTTTTCCTGTTCAGTAGTTAAGTTGGAAGCAATTATTACTGGTAGGATTTTCTTTGATCCTAAAAATACATACTTAAGTGATTCAGGTAAAGGTTTTAGTTCAAGTTGTGGTGGGGCCTGAATTGAAGGACGTAATGGTTCAATTTTTTGCTCGGGTAAGGGCTCAACTTTCACTGACCAAGGTAATGAATGTGATGGTTGAGGTAAATTAAGTAGGGCATTTACTTCCTGGGTTTGAGTTTCTTCAGTGGGTTCATCATCTTGCAGTAAATCTAAGGAGGAATTAGATTCAACTATTTCATCTACCTGATTGATTACAAAGCAGTCTTCCTCCTCTTGGGTGTACTTTGGGGTATTAAAAATATTAATTCTTACTTTTTGATTCCCAAAAGAAATATCCATAGCTCCCATTTTACAGTTGATATTGGCATTGGCAGTTGCTAAGAATGGACGTCCTAAAATTATGGGATTTTGGTTCAGCTCTTGGGATGGTTCCATGTCAAGTATGAGAAAGTCTACAGGAAAATAACATTTGTCTACTCTAACTAGAACATCCTCAATCAAACCACGTGGTGTTTTTATAGATCTATCAGCTAATTGCAAAATAACTGATGTGGGTTTTAATTCTCCAATCCCAAATTTTTCATAAACCGAGGTTGGAAGTAGGTTCACACTAGCTCCTAAGTCTAGTAATGCTCGGTTAAAGGTTATACCTCCTATAACACATGAAATTAAGGGTGCACCAGGATCTTTCATCTTTTGAGGTATTGGATTTAACAGGACCGCACTTACATCCTCGGATAGCATAACTCTTTTGGTGGTTCGTGGCTCACGCTTTTGGGTGCAGAGTTCTTTAAGAAATTTAGCATAGGCTGGGACATGCTGAATTGCATCGAGGAGGGGTAAATTAATATGAACTTGTTTAAATAGTTCCATTAGCTCCTTGTTGCATGCTTCTTGCTTTTTATGAGAAGAGCCTGCTTCTAAGGCCGAAGGGAAATGGGGCTTTGGGTTTATATGTCTCAGCTAATTCATCTATTCTCTTCTTTTCTTTATCCATCTTATCAGTGTCAGTACCAGTCTTAAGCTCAGGTTCTTCTATATGATTATCCTCTTCTTCAAATTTCTCATCTTGGCTAACATCAGTATTGGCCTCTATCACCTGGTCTTGGTATGGGTCCTTAAGAATCCTACCACTTCTAAGTTCAGATATTGCTTTGGCATTTTCTAATTGGGGGTTCTTAGGTGGAATGTTAGATGGATGAGTAAATCCAGGTGGTTGATAGACATTGGATGGATTATTTTTAGGATTTGCAATTGGTTGGCTTGGTAATTGACCTAGTTCTCTCCTCATGCTAGACTCAGCTAATTATCCTATTTGAGCTTCTAGCCTGGCAATTGATTGTTGTTGGCTTAGAATTAATTGTTGAAGTTGATTGAATTTATCATCGGCTAGATTGGTCTGTTGATGAGGAGGTGGGTATGAGGGCTGATTATAATGCAGTGGTTGAGAAGACTGACTAGGTTGTCCCTTATTATAGGCATAGTTCTGGTACTGGGGCCTATTTTGATAATTTTGAACTGGTGGGATTTGAGTCTGAGCCTGAGTCTGTTGTGGTTTCCAAGAGAAATTAGGATGGTTTCTCCAACCAGGATTATATGAATTTGAATATGGGTCATTAAGTGGTTTGGAGTAACCTTGAGCAGCTTGGACTTGTTCTTGGATAAGAGGTGGTAATTGTGCAGCCAGTCGTGGGACATTCGCTTACATGATGTGTTGGACTAGCACAAATAGAGCAAATCTCCTGATAATTAGAAGCTGGTGTGTATTGTGCAGGAGAT